>CM055870.1:1759297-2147180 GCA_029582165.1 Portulaca oleracea
TTATAGTTGCCTTATCAACTCTACATCTCAAGCTAAGGAAGTCTAAAGGAGGACACAAAGGAAAATCAAGGTCCAACTTGTTCAGTGCATCTAGGTGACACCTTAAGTAATGAAGAATTTACGCTAACTATGGATCTCTTTCCCAAGTCAACGCTAATGTTCTCAGTCATGAGAAATGAGAAACGGGCAAGATCACCAATTTCTAGGTACTAAAGATAACCTTACCTCACGATAGCCCAAGAACATTTCAAGGACAAGAGTGGTAAGGAAAGCAAGCCCTCAAGTTGTGATAAGTATTCAAGCAAATTAGAGGTCAACGTAAGAACATACCATTTATATTACCCTAAAGTGCAAAGTGTGTCTATGTTACTGTTCACAACCTCTAGTACCCTCTTATGGATTCACCTTAAATTTATTCTATGTTTTTGTACACGTCCTTAGAAGATCAAAGATCAGGCCTCAACCTCTAGTACACGTACCATTTATATCTACATCCGGGAATTGGTACAGTTGCATGGGATTCCAAAGGATATCGTATCAGATCGAGATACAAGCTTCCAGTCAAGATTTTGGAGCACTATGCAAAGAGCCTTCGGGTCCAAACTTAGTTTCAATAGTTCATACCATCCCGAGAGCGATGGTCAAACGGAAAGAGTAAACCAAATTCTAGAGGACATGCTTCGCGCCTGTGTGATGGACTTTCAAGGGAACTGAGATCAGTATCTTCCTCTCGTAGAATTCTCTTACAATAATAGCTACCAAGCCACGATTGGATGGCGTCTTTTGAAGCTATATATGGCGAAAGTGTAGAACACCCTATGTTGGGGCGAGTTAGAGGAAGGCGTTGATCATAGGGCCAGACTTAATTCAAGAGATGACTGATAAGGTCAAGATCATCCAACAACATATTCGGACAGCCCAAAGCAAACAAAAGAGCTACGCCGACAAAAGACGAAAACCGCTTGAGATCCAAATAGGAGATAGGGTATTCCTCAAGTTTCCCCTACAAAGGGGTTAGGCGATTCAATGTTAGGGGTAAGTTAAGCCCTCGGTACATCGGACCTTATCGGTGTAGGGAAGGTTAACCCATCAGCTTATCGTCTAGAGTTACCGTCCAACTTAGGACATATCCACGATGTCTTTCATATCTCCCAGCTTCGGAAGTATGTACCTGATCCAGTGCATGTTTTAGAGGAAGAACTTCCTCTTCTAGCCAAGGACTTTACCTTCGAACAGAAACCGGTCCAAATCTTGGATCGTAGGATCAAACGTCTCACGCAAAAGAGGTTCCGTTAGTCAAAGTCTTATGGGCGAATCAAGAAACCTCCGAGGCCACGTGGGAAACTGAAGACGAAATGATGAAAACTACCCCCATCTCTTTTAAGGTATTTCTCACTGCAAAAGTTTTATCGAACAGCAAGTTTCGGGGACGAAACTTCTTTTAAGGGGGGGAGGATGTAATAACCCACCCTAAACCATAGCTACTATAGTACCTTAAACTTGTTTAATTAGTTTTAATTCGTTGTTTAATTTATTTGTACCTTGCGGTTAGCTAGCGGTGACAGGTTTCGGCGGAATGGCAAAGCGGTCAGTTTACCGGTCAATTTTTTTTTCCGAGCTCGTTATATTGTATTTAGAACCTTAAATTATAATTATTTTAGGTTCTACAATTTTATTTTAAAGTCGGTTTATTTATAGATTAATTTTCCCCAACGAAACGATTTTATTTTGAGTTCTGGATTGACCGATTTTCTAAACCGATTAAATTCTTTTATAGTACCAAAGTATTAATGGGTTACCCACACTTTACATTTAGTAGAATATTAGTGTAATTATTATTAGGTGGAGTGTGGGGAAATATTGTAATGATTATGATTGTTTTTATTTTAGTTTTAAAAGGGGTTGTATATATTGGTAATGGGAGGCTATAGGGCACATTTGGGTTCAAAATTTATCAAATAATTCAGCCTCTCTCTCTTCCTTCTCCACGCCCACGCAGCCCCCACGCCCCCCCCCTGTGTTTCTCGCCGGCGAGGGGCGTTTTCGCGGCCGTTTGGACAATTTTCCGCACCCACAAGAAGCTCTCACTCTCCTCTACCTTGTCTCATTTATTCACCTATTCAAGTGGTATTTCTCTAGTATTCTCTTCCTCCCTTGTGATGAAATTTAAAGCTTTTGATGTTAAAGTTTTACCATGGTGTTTTTGATGTTAAATTACTACTTCCTTTCATGAATTTAGAGTACAAATTTGTTATAGTTGATTTTAGTGAGTAAAATTATATTTTTGGTTCAAGTTCATGTGAGTAAAGTTGAGATTCTTGTGAATTGATGAAGGTGATGATGAACTATGGTCATGCATGTTGGATTTGATGAGGTTTTAGAAGTATACTTTCTGTTTTGTAAAGATAAGTGAGTATTCTTGAGTTGTTTGGATGATATACATGAGAATTGTGAAGGAAACCATGTTAATTATGGTGTAGTTTAAGTGCATGTATTTGTATGATGTTGCATGTGAACTATACTAGTATGGATGATATTTTTTTTGAGGCTTAATAGTCTGGAAATTATGGGGAAAAGAGTAGGGTATATAATGTTATGGATTAGTGTACAATTGGAGCTAAAGAAAACCGGGCATGAAAACTAAAACGAACCCGGAACCTACTGCCCGTTTTATGACTTTTGTAGAGGATGCTAAAAATTGTTTCGAGCCCAGATTTTAGTGTAAAAAGGTAGTCTAAGATGTTAGTAAACACCGGGCTTTGGAATTTCGAGTTTTCGATTTGTATAACTCAAGTTAGAGCCAAAACCGTGAAGCCGCGTAATTATATACGAATTTTGGAGTCAGTGTAGTATTGGGTATTTTTCGACCAAATGGGATTTGATTCTGGAAAAGTGTTAAACATGAGAGTTTTAGAGGACTCGACGAGCTTTTCGAAAATATATGGTATGCCTTAAACCGATGTCGGGAGAATAAGTTATAAGGCCCGGAATCAAAGCTGCAAAACTGGGAATTTTCTGGGTAATTACCTAAGTATTCTAAAGGATTAAATGTGATTATATTGGATTTATAATAGGTTTTATGAGTATATAACTTAAGTCATAGGACCTTTGAGATATAGTACTTGAGTAAGGACCATAAAGCTTGTTTTTGAAGGACTCGAGACCCTTAAAGCAATTTTACCGTTATCGATTTTAATTTACCGAAACGTCTTAAAGTTATTTAGAAGTTTTATCGTACCTTGAAGTTGTTAAAGCCTCTTTGACAAATTGAAAGTTTATATTTTACAAGTATTTCCTTAGTTCATAAAGCTCTTATAAGTTTAAAGTACTTACCAAAGTCTCTTGATTTTATTTCAAACACCCGAAAATCTCGTTACTAGTTCTCGGTAATTTACTGCTACTGTCCGGAGCTCTTTTCGAGCTGTTCCCCTCCTTTTAGCCTCTGGCACAGCCATCGATCTTGTAGGCGTATTTTTTCCCTTTCGAAAAGTACTCAAAGCGAAATCCGAATTTTATAGCTCGAGTTATGATCGAAATACTATCGTCCTAAAAACACGAAAATTTCTATCGTTTTATTTCCAAAACTTTCTGCGAGGCTCTCGACCTCACCTTTTTCATAGATCCTATCCTAATACCGAACTCTATCGTTTTAGCTCAAAGTTACCCGACCGAGCCATTCTCAGTAGAGATCGTCACGGCAACCCACTCGTTTCAGTGCGCAAATTGTCCAACTCTTTTGCTATTTAAAGTCAAAATGCGATTTTATTGCATAAGTTATATTCTAACGATTTTAGTGTTTTATAAGTGGTCGATACCTATTCTCTGATAGCTAGGCGAAGCCTAGCCTTTTCTGACTCTATCGGAGTAATCTCGACTGGCGTCATTGCCTGATCACCCATCAAACCCGAGTCGGTTTGGCGTGCGTCTTGTGAGATGCTTGACATCGACCTCAAAAGGGGACCAC
Source organism: Portulaca oleracea (assembly GCA_029582165.1). NCBI lineage: Eukaryota > Viridiplantae > Streptophyta > Magnoliopsida > Caryophyllales > Portulacaceae > Portulaca > Portulaca oleracea. Next base: position 1,763,262 of record CM055870.1, read on the forward strand.
ATTTTCTTGTATGAAATTATTTTAATGTTATACATAGCATGTGCATAGAACTATTTATCGATAAAGTTTGCTTTGGTTATAGCATGATTTAGTTCCCTTCCCGTTTTGAAATGTTTTAAAGTAGGCATGAAAAACCGTTTTGAAAGCGGTTTTATGTTGGAGGTTTGTCTTGAGTGTTTCCCCACTCACTTTGCGTTGTTTTAATGTTTTGTTTTAAGGCCGAGTATTCAAGAGATTCGAAGAGTTCAAGAAAGCTAGCTTTCGGGTAGAGGTAGGTTTAGTCATGGCAAGAAGGAGGTCTTACGACTCTGCAAGCATGGGTGTTCAAGAGCGGGAAAACTATTGGGATTGAAAGGTGGAAGTGTGGTGTATTGTTTGTATTGATTTATGTATGCAAAGTGGTTGTAATATTACATCAGGTTGTATGTTTTAAGTTTAAAGTGTGCGATGGTTTGGTGGTTGTTAGTTGTGGATGCCTTGTTGGTGGTTGAACGGCGGTAATACCCCGGCTTTAACCCTCCGCTGCGCTAATCACAGGATTAATGACGTAATTAGTCGTAATCTTGTGATTACTCAAGTCGGGGTATTACCGCCGTTCAACCACTGAACAAGGCATCCACAACGAACAACCACCAAACCATCGCACACTTTAAACTTAAAACATACAACCTGATGTAATATTACAACCACTTTGCATACATAAATCAATACAAACAATACACCACACTTCCACCTTTCAATCCCAATAGTTTTCCCGCTCTTGAACACCCATGCTGCGAGTCGTAAGACCTCCTTCTTGCCATGACTAAACCTACCTCTCGAAAGCTAGCTCTCTTGAACTCTTCTTGAATCTCTTGAATACTCGGCCTTAAAACAAAACATTAAAACAACGCAAAAGTGAGTGGGACACTCGATACACAAACCTCCAACATAAAACCGTTTCAAAGCGGTTTTTCATGCGCCTTTTAAAACATTTCGAAAACGGGAAGGGAACTAAATCATGCTATAACAAGCAAACTTTATCGATAAATAGTTCTATGCACATGCTATGTATAACATTAAAATAATTTCATACAAAAAAATGTGGTCCCTTTTGAGGTCGATGTCGGCATCTGCCCTAACCGACCTGGTTTGATGGGTGATCATGACGCCGACAGTCGAGATTACTCGATAGAGTCAGAAAGGCTAGGCTTAAGCTCTTGCTTGTAGAATAGGTATCGACCACTATAAAACACTAAAATCGTTAGAATATAACTTATGCAATAAACTTTGACTTTAAATAGCAAAAGAGTTGGACAATTAACGTGCACTGGCAGTGGGTTGCGATCTCGGCTGAGAATGGCTCAGTCGGCTTTGAGCTAAAGCGATAGAGTTCGATTAGGATAGGATCTATGAAAAAGGTGAAATCGTGAGATAAGTTTTGAAATAAGCGTATGAAATAGTTTTTAGAACGATAGTATTTCGATCATAACTCGAGCTATAAAATTCGGTTTACTTTCGTACTGAAAGAAAAAATACGCCTACAACGATGGCGAGATAAAGAATCGAGGAGCTATTACAGAGATAATTACAATTAAGGGTTCATCAAAGCCTATACTTACCATCGTAAGGGAAATCTCTCCAAACACTACCAAGTATGCTCTATAGATTGCTTTTGGAGATCTCGGATATCTCCTTCGTACTCGGCGCCCACCAGGATATCGCCCACATCGTATCACCAACGAACATGTAGAAGTACTACAAAAACACTTTCCTCTGCTTAGGTATTAATGAGTAAATCGGGATTATATGTTACAGCACGTGTTAAAGTTTAAGAAACACCAGCATCATGATTAAGATTATGATTGAAGAGGTCAATAAAAAGTTTATAAGAACCAAAAAGAAGTTTTAGAGTAAACTAAGAGCATCGTATCATCTCCTCGTGGGAAGAAATGGATTATATGGATTAGAATAGCCCTCTTTCAACAAAGGTTAGGACAAGCATTACAACCAAGACAATAAGACTACTGCCGATGGATTAATGGCGACCAAGTAATTGGGGAAGAAGGTCACCCCTGATTATGATTTGAAGAGAATCACTTTAATCATCATCCCAGTGTTTGAAAGACATCAATCCCAGGGACGCTATATGCAACCACCTTGTTAGAAGATGAATAGTTAGGGTGGTTACTCCCTCAGGGAAGGGTTGAAGTTAAGGTGGAGCATGCAAGTAAAACCAATTAAGGTTCATAAGTTAAGAACCCCATAGTCTTTAATATTAGTAAGTATAGCGAAGGTCATCCTTTAGAGCCAGAATGTTGCCCCACGCACCTTTCTATGTGATTAATTACCATGGTTGAAAGGTTCAGTGAAGTATTATGTGAGGCTAAACTCGGAGAAAGTAGAAGGGTGTTAAGTTAAGTAAATATCCAGGCGATGGGAAAAAGGTGACTAGCGGTAATATACTACTCATTATCCGGAAGGTGAAACCAAGCGGACTAACGGTCTCAAGCCTCCGCATCACAGACGGGATACTAAAAATCATGCCAAGATTTACGATTCAGGAGTTTAGCACTTATAGTTGCCTTATCAACTCTACATCTCAAGCTAAGGAAGTCTAAAGGAGGACACAAAGGAAAATCAAGGTCCAACTTGTTCAGTGCATCTAGGTGACACCTTAAGCAATGAAGAATTTACGCTAACTATGGATCTCTTTCCCAAGTCAACGCTAATGTTCTCAGTCATGAGAAATGAGAAACGGGCAAGATCACCAATTTCTAGGTACTAAAGATAACCTTACCTCACGATAGCCCAAGAACATTTCAAGGACAAGAGTGGTAAGGAAAGCAAGCCCTCAAGTTGTGATAAGTATTCAAGCAAATTAGAGGTCAACGTAAGAACATACCATTTATATTACCCTAAAGTGCAAAGTGTGTCTATGTTACTGTTCACAACCTCTAGTACCCTCTTATGGATTCACCTTAAATTTATTCTATGTTTTTGTACACGTCCTTAGAAGATCAAAGATCAGGCCTCAACCTCTAGTACACGTACCATTTATATCTACATCCGGGAATTGGTACAGTTGCATGGGATTCCAAAGGATATCGTATCAGATCGAGATACTGAGCTTCGATCAAGATTTTGGAGCACTATGCAAGAGCCTTGGTCCAAACTTAGTTTGATAGTTCATACCATCCAGGAGCGATGGTCAAGCGGAAAGAGTAAACCAAATTCTAGAGGACATGCTTGGCGCTGTGTGATGGACTTTCAAAGGCGAGATCGATATCTTCCTCTCGTAGAATTCTCTTACAATAATAGCTACCAAGCCACGATTCGGATGGCGTCTTTTGAAAGCTATATATGGCGAAAGTGTAGAACACTATGTTGGGCGAGTTAGAGGAAGCGTTGATCATAGGGCGGACTTAATTCAAGAGATGTGATAAGGTCAAGATCATCCAACAACATATTGGACGACCCAAAGCAAACAAAGAGCTACAGCAGACAAAAAACAGCTTGAGATCGAATAGGAGATAGGGTATTCCTCAAGTTTCCCCTGAAGGGGTTAGGCGATTCAATGTTAGGGGTAAGTTAAGCCCTCGGTACATCGGACCTTATCGATGTAGGGAAGGTTAACCCATCGACTTATCGTCTAGAGTTACCGTCAACTTAGGACATATCCACGATGTCTTTCATATCTCGGCTTGAGTATGTACGATCCGGTCGTGTTTTAGAGGAAGAACTTCCTCTTCTAGCCAAGGACTTTACCTTGACGAAACCGGTCCAAATCTTGGATCGTAGGATCAACGTCTACGTCTGAAAGAGGTTCCGTTAGTCAAAGTCTTATGGCGAATCAAGAAACCTCAGAGGCCACGTGGGAGCGAAGGCGAAATGATGAAAACTACCCCATCTCTTTTAAGGTATTTCTCACTGCAAAAGTTTTATCGAGCGACAAGTTTGGGGCGAAACTTCTTTTAAGGGGAGGATGTAATAACCCACCTAAACCATAGCTACTATAGTACCTTAAACTTGTTTAATTAGTTTTAATTCGTTGTTTAATTTATTTGTACCTTGCGGTTAGCTAAGCGGTGACAGTTTAGCGGAATGGCAAAGCGGTCGGTTTAAGTCAATTTTTTCGAGCTCGTTATATTGTATTTAGAACCTTAAATTATAATTATTTTAGGTTCTACAATTTTATTTTAAAGTCGGTTTATTTATAGATTAATTTTCCCCAGAAAGCGATTTTATTTTGATTCTGGATTTAGATTTTCTAAACCGATTAAATTCTTTTATAGTACCAAAGTATTAATGGGTTACCCACACTTTACATTTAGTAGAATATTAGTGTAATTATTATTAGGTGGAGTGTGGGAAATATTGTAATGATTATGATTGTTTTTATTTTAGTTTTAAAAGGGTTGTATATATTGGTAATGGGAGGCTATAGGTCACATTTGGGTTCAAAATTTATCAAATAATTCAGCCTCTCTCTCTTCCTTCTCCACGCCCACATGAGACCCCCGCCCCCTGTGTTTCTCGCCGGCGATGGGCGTTTTCGCGGCCGTTTGGACAATTTTCCGGCACCCACAGAAGCTCTCACTCTCCTCTACCTCCTTGTCTCATTTATTCACCTATTCAAGTGGTATTTCTCTAGTATTCTCTTCCTCCCTTGTTATGAAATTTAAAGCTTTTGATGTTAAAGTTTTACCATGGTGTTTTGATGTTAAATTACTACTTCCTTTCATGAATTTAGAGTACAAATTTGTTATAGTTGATTTTAGTGAGTAAAATTATATTTTGGTTCAAGTTCACGTGAGTAAAGTTGAGATTCTTGTGAATTGATGAAGGTGATGATGAACTATGGTCATGCATGTTGGATTTGATGAGGTTTTAGAAGTATACTTTCTGTTTTGTAAAGATAAGTGAGTATTCTTGAGTTGTTTGGATGATATACATGAGAATTGTGAAGGAAACCATGTTAATTATGGTGTAGTTTAAGTGCATGTATTTGTATGATGTTGCATGTGAACTATACTAGTATGGATGATATTTTTTGAGGCTTAATAGTCTGGAAATTATGGGGAAAAGAGTAGGGTATATAATGTTATGGATTAGTGTACAATTGGAGCTAAAGAAAACCGGGCATGAAAACTAAAGCGAACCGGAACCTACTGCCCGTTTTATGACTTTTGTAGAGGATGCTAAAAATTGTTTCGAGCCCAGATTTTAGTGTAAAAAGGTAGTCTAAGATGTTAGTAAACACCGGGCTTTGGAATTTCGAGTTTTCGATTTGTATAACTCAAGTTAGAGCCAAAAGCGTGAAGCGTAATTATATACGAATTTTGGAGTCAGTGTAGTATTGGGTATTTTTCGACCAAATGGGATTTGATTCTGGAAAAGTGTTAAACATGAGAGTTTTAGAGGACTCGACGAGCTTTTCGAAAATATATGGTATGCCTTAAACCGATGTCGGGAGAATAAGTTATAAGGCCCGGAATCAAAGCTGCAAAACTGGGAATTTTCTGGGTAATTACCTAAGTATTCTAAAGGATTAAATGTGATTATATTGGATTTATAATAGGTTTTATGAGTATATAACTTAAGTCATAGGACCTTTGAGATATAGTACTTGAGTAAGGACCATAAAGCTTGTTTTTGAAGGACTCGAGACCCTTAAAGCAATTTTACCGTTATCGATTTTAATTTACAAAGCGTCTTAAAGTTATTTAGAAGTTTTATCGTACCTTGAAGTTGTTAAAGCCTCTTTGACAAATTGAAAGTTTATATTTTACAAGTATTTCCTTAGTTCATAAAGCTCTTATAAGTTTAAAGTACTTACCAAAGTCTCTTGATTTTATTTCAAACACCCGAAAATCTCGTTACTAGTTCTCGGTAATTTACTGCTACTGTCCGGAGCTCTTTTCGAGCTGTTCCCCTCCTTTTAGCCTCTGGCCTGGCCATCAGTCTTGTAGGGCGTATTTTTTTCCCTTTCCGAAAAGTACTATAAGCGAAATCCGAATTTTATAGCTCGAGTTATGATCGAAATACTATCGTCCTAAAAACACGAAAATTTCTATACGTTTTATTTCCAAAACTTTACTGCGAGGCTCTACGACCTCACCTTTTTTCATAGATCCTATCCTAATACCGAACTCTATCGTTTTAGCTCAAAGTTCTGCTTCGACCCGAGCCATTCTCCAGCCGAGATCGTCACCGGGCAACCCACTCGTTTCAGGTACGCAAATTGTCCAACTCTTTTGCTATTTAAAGTCAAAATGATTTTATTGCATAAGTTATATTCTAACGATTTTAGTGTTTTATAAGTGGTCCGATACCTATTCTCTGATGGCTAGAGCGAAGCCTAGCCTTTTCTGACTCCTATCGGAGTAATCTCGACTGGCGGCGTCGGCGCCTAGATCACCCATCCAAACCAGTCGGTTTGGGCGTATGTCTTGTGAGATGCTTGACATCGACCTCAAAAAGGGACCACATTTTACTGTATGAAATTATTTTAATGTTATACATAGCATGTGCATAGAACTATTTATCGATAAAGTTTGCTTTGGTTATAGCATGATTTAGTTCCCTTCCCGTTTTGAAATGTTTTAAAGTAGGCATGAAAACCGTTTTGAAAGCGGTTTTATGTTGGAGGTTTGTGTCTTGAGTGTTTCCCCACTCACTTTTGCGTTGTTTTAATGTTTTGTTTTAAGGCCCAGTATTCAAGAGATTCAAGAAGAGTTCAAGAAAGCTAGCTTTCTTGGGCCGAGGTAGGTTTAGTCATGGCAAGAAGGAGGTCTTACGACTCTGCAAGCATGGGTGTTCAAGAGCGGGAAAACTATTGGGATTGAAAGGTGGAAGTGTGGTGTATTGTTTGTATTGATTTATGTATGCAAAGTGGTTGTAATATTACATCAGGTTGTATGTTTTAAGTTTAAAGTGTGCGATGGTTTGGTGGTTGTTCGTTGTGGATGCCTTGTTCAGTGGTTGAACGGCGGTAATACCCCGGCTTTAACCCTCCGCTGCGCTAATCACAGGATTAATGACGTAATTAGTCGTAATTTTGTGATTACTCAAGTCGGGGCGTTACATGGCATCTCTTCCAGAAAGGAAAAATGGGTGAATCGTTGCTTGGCCGGGCATGGGAGCCGTCGACGAAGACCAGTTGTTCTTGGCGAATAGTGCTATTGATGACGAAGATCTCTTCCAATTCTCAAAATCATCTCCACGAAAGGTTACGAGACGGCGATTGACGGATGGTCCAAGGATAATGAAAAGGGGATCGGAAGAATTCGATGGTTCTTGGCTTCTTTGGTTCCGCCATGAATGAGAAGTCTGACAAGAAGAAGAAGGCTTCTAATAGTGGAAGGACAAAGGAAGAGGCAAGGTCAACCTTGCTTTGATACCATGACAAGTTTGGGAGAAGTAGGGATGGCAATGGGCGAAGTGCAGGCGGGTCGGTGAACCCGAACCTAGACTGTCGATTTTTGGACCCGGACACCTTGAGACCGGTGGGCCCGAAAACTTGGACCGGGCCGGACTCGCCAGTCCATGGGTCCATGGGTCATATTGGGTCCAACACTCTTATGTTTTTTTACTAGATTTATCAATTTTTGGGTTAATTTTATACGTGCGATTGTATAATAATGATTATTCTATTTAAATACACAAATTTTCAACACAATAAAAACATCTAGTTCATTCTACAAGTCTATGAGCAAAATTAATATAAAAACATTATAGAATCATCCACATGAACTCTAAGATTGCAATTATACAACTTTAAATGTACAAAAAAAAATCACGAAGTTCATGATTATCGCACTATACATTTCTAAGAAAGCAAATACACTAGGGTTTTCATGTAGCATATAGGGATCGATTCGCTGATATTTACACACAAGAAATTGCAGCAAGAGATAAGCTAATCAATCTCCAGGAGAGGCTCAATCAATCCCCGACAGACGCAATGCTTCTACACGAAGAAAAACAGCACCGAAGCAGCTACTATGACATCTTACATTCGGCCCTGCTTCTGAAACGTCAGCAAAGCAAATTGGCTTGGGATGATATGGAGACAAGCGCTCCAATTATTCTTTGCCAAGATGAGACAAACGCTCCCAGCTGTATGTTCGTGAAATTGAAACCATTGATGGAACTAAAGTCACAGGACTACAGGCGGTCAACGATCAACTCAGTTTGTTCTATAAAAGCCTGCTTGGCAACACAAACCATCAGAAAATTGCAGCGCAGGAGGATATATTCAGTATGGGTCCACGACTTACAAGGTCACAACAAATCAGGCTCAGCAAGGCAATCACGGACAAGGACATCAAGGAAGCCATTTTCTCCATTCCCAATGACAAAACACCCGGCCCAGATGGGTACACAAGTGGATTTTACAAAAGTAGCTGGAACTACATAGGAGCGCTGCGTCGCATTGCGGCGCATGAATTTTCATCACGGGAAGCTACTCTGACGAATGAATGCTACTAACTTGGTACTTATCCCAAAAGTGCCAAATCGGCAAAGTCACCGAGTTTAGGCCAATCGCTGTTGCAACACCTTTACAAGGAATCACCAAGATCATCGCTTCAAGAATACGAAGTTCTTCCGATCTAATCAACCAAAGCCAAGGGCTTTTGTTCCGGGGCGACAACTCCTTCACAATGTGCTACTTTGCGAGAGATAGTTAGGGGCTATAATCGATCGACCATAACTCCTCGATGCTTGATGAAAATCGATCTTCAAAAGGCCTTTGACTCGATATTGGAGTTTCATTGAAGAAGCACTTCACGCATACCACTTCCCAAATTGGCTCATAAATTGCGTTATGGCTTGTGTCTCTTCCCCCACTTTCTCCATTTGCTCGAATGGCATCTCATCTCCAACCTTTAAAGGGAAAAGAGGACTAAGACAAGGGGACCCGATGTCACCACTCCTTTTTGTTCTAACAATGGAATACCTGTCGAGAGCTATTCAGTACTTTGTCAGCAAAGAAGAGGGGTTCAAATACCATCCTAACTGCAGACGTCTACAACTCACTCATCTTGTCTTTGCGGATGACCTAATCTTATTCTCTGCGGCCAATAAAGTCTCTATTCAAACCCTTAAAAAGGCTTTTGACCACTTCTCAGCAACCACAGGCCTTATCGCTAATAATGAGAAATCTGAAGTGGTCATAGGGGGCGTGCCAACTGAGCTTGCAACTGCTCTTATCCGAGAAAGCAGGTTTGGAGAAGGTATGCTTCCGTTCAAATACTTAGGCATTCCTATCTCCATGATAATCTCACAAAAATGATGCCAATATTCTTGTGGAAAAGATTCTTGTGAATCAAAACTTAGGAAAGTAGGCATATCTCTTATCTTTGTGAGTCATGTGATTAATCTTGTTCTCATGGGGATATATAGTTTCTGGGCAAGAGTTATAGTCATTCCTAGGCACACCATTGCGGAGATAACTCGTTTTTGTAGAAATTTCCTGTGGGGGTCGTCCTCCCATTATAGAACTACCCCCATGGTGGCCTGGGGAACTGTCTGCAAACCAAAGAGAGCTGGAGGTCTAGGTCTCCGAGAGCTGACTTCATGGAACAATGCCAACATAGCCCGACTGGTTTGGGCGATTCAGAGTAAAGAGGATAACTTATGGGTCAAATGGATTCATACCAAATACATTCGAGGGTCCTCCTGGTGGAACTATCAACCCCCTTATGATGTCTGCACCTATTTCAAGCATCTTTGCCTTGTTAAAGAGTACTTCAAATGGGGTTGTGAACACAGACACAGATGGCCTTTGGAAGGCACCGAGGTAGTAGCTCATGGGGACTACTGCTGCAGAGGAGTACATATGGAGCCTTGGAGTTATGAATGAGGAAAATTGGGCCTCAATCATTTGGAATCCGATTACAATTCCTCGACATTCCTTCATCACCTGGGTTATGTTGCATGGAAAACTGTATGTCAGAGCTAGAACAATCCGATGGCAAACTAATGGGGACTCACATTGTCCCTATTGTGATTTAGATCTGAAACTATTGATCACCTCTTTCTTGAATGCGAATTTGGGAAGGAGGTAAGGAGGGCTATGAGGAATTGGGAGCTTGGCAATCTGACCAGCATCCAAGAATGGAAAACCCATCTAAATGACCTACAAAAAACCACTGCGACTAATCAACTCAATCGCGCTCTCCTCACTTATGTCTACCATATACGGAAGGAAAGGAACAATCGAGTCCACAAAAATCAAAGGCTACTCCACGTGACAAAGAAATATGGTGAAAAATGATGTAATGAATAAGGTCCTTCTCTAGCATCAAAATCTAGGAAAAATATAGAGGTCTTGTAGACACGATTACGATATGTGAGGCACGGGGTAATAATCCCGCGCTTTGTAAACTATATTGTTTTTTGTTAAATATAACCTGCATTATTGTGCAAAAAAAAAATATATATATAGGGATATTGGATTCTAATAATCCCTACTATCACAAATTGTATGGCAATAATCCCTACTATCATTTTGGATTCTGGTGGTCCAAAAAAAAATAAAATTGTATTGTAGTGGTACCAAATCCATCACCACATTCTTTTTATTTTTTCTATGCCTAACCCATATTGTTTTTGTTTTTTTGGTTCCTACCCCTAGATAGGTAACGAAGTGTAGTTACTAAAACATTTTTTAAATTATTTTTTTGAGATTCCGAGCAATTATTATGATTTTTTAAAAGGAATAAAATTGATAAAATCATAAAAAATTGAAAAAAAATTGAAAAAAATTGGGAGAAATGCTGTAAATTCATTAAAAATCGTGGTAAAGTGTTATACAAAGTTTTGAATCAAATGCAACACAAAATCTATGACATTTAGCGTATACACTCGATTTTGTCCCACTGCAATATAATTTTTTTTTTGGACCACCAAAATCCAAAATGATAGTAGGGATTATTGTCATATAATTTGTGATAGTAGGGATTATTAGAATCTAATATCCCTGTGTGTCTATATATATATATATATATATATATATATATATAGGAACGGATCCAATAGGAAGAGAGTTTAGGTAAGAAGGTAAGAAGAAACAATCTAAAGCGTCCAATCCGGATCCGATGGATGAGATTAAAATTGTCACACATATGGTATTTTAATGAAAAACCACTTTCCACCCCTTAAAAAACAACTAGTGGTTTTCTATTTTTTTTTTTAAAAAAAGAGGAATATTTAGTTAGAGACAATTAAGGGAAAATATTCAATGGAATAAAATCGCATTATTCTTGTCTAAAAAATAAAATCAATTTTAAATATATGATTGTCAAGAATTATGCATTAATTACAACGAGATATGTCGTTTGTCAATGGAGAATCACAAGTACAGTGTGGTCATCAAATGCAAGAGCGTGGACATCAAATATCGATCGGTGTGGTCATGAGACAAAGTATGGTCGCAATCTAATACTAGTCATTGTGGTCATCAAAGGCAAATAGTGTGGTCATCAAAGTCAAATAATGTACTCAAAATCTAATACGATCGGTGTGATCATGAAATGCAAATAGTGTGGTCATCAAAGTCACATAGTGTGGTCAAAATTGAATACCAATCGGTGTGGTTATCAAAAGCGAAAATGTGGTCATCAAATTACCAATCGTGTGGTCATCAAAAGTAAAGTGTGATCAAAATCTACATTAAAACAAGTTCTTTCTCTCACCAAATCATAGAAACCCAAAATTTAAGCAATTTTCTTATTTACCCTTAGATGTTTTTCTTTTTAAAAATAAAAACAACAAATTCCATAATATCTCATAAATCACGCCATTAATTCAAATTATTCAAATAATCCTCTAATTTTAGACATTCTCCCTCTTTCAATTTCTCTCTCGAATCCTCAAATATTCTTTGATGACCACATTCTTCATCTTTGATGACCACCGATTAGTAATTTGATGACCACATTATTCGTCTTTGATGACCAAATTGATTGGTATTCAATTTTGACCACACTATGTGACTTTGATGACCACACTGATTGGTATTCCATGACCACACTATTTGCATTTCATGACCACACTTACTGGTATTAGATTTTGAGCACACTATTTGACTTTGATGACCATACTATTTGCCTTTAATGACCACAATGACTGGTATTAGATTGTGACCACACTCTTTTCCTCATTATCGCACTGACTGGTATTTGATGTCCACACTATGTGACTTTGATGACCACACTGATTGGTATTCCATGACAACACTATTTGCATTTCATGACCACTTACGGTATTAGATTTTGAGCACACTATTTGACTTTGATGACCATACTATTTGCCTTTAATGACCACTGATGGTATTAGATTGTGACCACACTCTTTCCTCATTACCATGATTGGTATTTGATGTCCACACTCTTTGCATTTGATGACCACACTGTACTTGTGATTCTCCATTGACAAACGACATATTTGTTGAAATTGATGCATAATTCTTAGAAATTATATCTTTAAAATTGATTTTATTTTTAAGACAAGAATAATCAGATTTTTATTCCATTGAATACTTTCCCTTAATTGTCTCTAACTAACTATTCCTCTTTTTTTTTTTAAATTGAAAACCACTAGTTGTTTTTTAAGGGGTGGAAGTGTAACGCCCCGACTTGAGTAATCACAAGATTACGACTAATTACGTCATTAATCCTATGATTAGCGCAGCGGAGGGTTAAAGCCGGGGTATTACCGCCGTTCAACCACTGAACAAGGCATCCACAACGAACAACCACCAAACCATCGCACACTTTAAACTTAAAACATACAACCTGATGTAATATTACAACCACTTTGCATACATAAATCAATACAAACAATACACCACACTTCCACCTTTCAATCCCAATAGTTTTCCCGCTCTTGAACACCCATGCTTGCAGAGTCGTAAGACCTCCTTCTTGCCATGACTAAACCTACCTCGGCTCCAGTAAAGCTAGCTTTCTCTTGAACTCTTCTTGAATCTCTTGAATACTCGGGCCTTAAAAACAAAACATTAAAACAACGCAAAAGTGAGTGGGGGAAACACTCAGTACACAAACCTCAACATGTAAAACCGTTTCAAACGGTTTTCATGCCGGCCTTTAAAACATTTCGAAAACGGGGAAGGGAACTAAATCATGCTATAACCAAAGCAAACTTTATCGATAAATAGTTCTATGCACATGCTATGTATAACATTAAAATAATTTCATACAGTAAAAATGTGGTCCCCTTTTTGAGGTCGATGTCGAAGCATCTCGCACGTGACGCCCAACCGACTGGTTTGGATGGGTATTGCTAAGCGATCGACGCCAGCAGTCGAGATTACTCCGATAGGAACAGTAAAGGCTAGGCTTCGCTAGCTCTTGTAGAATAGGTATCGGGACCACTTATAAAACACTAAAATCGTTAGAATATAACTTATGCAATAAAGCGTACTTTGACTTTAAATAGCAAAGAGTTGGACAATTTGCGTACCAAGCAGTGGGTTGCCGGTGCGATCTCGGCTGGAGAATGGCTCGGGTCGAAGCAGAACTTTGAGCTAAAACGATAGAGTTCGGTATTAGGATAGGATCTATGAAAAAAGGTGAGGTCGTAGAGCCTCGCAGTAAAGTTTTGGAAATAAAACGTATAGAAATTTTCAGGTTTTTAGGACGATAGTATTTCGATCATAACTCGAGCTATAAAATTCGGATTTCGCTGCAGTACTTTTCGGAAAGGGAAAAAATCGCCCTACAAGACGATGGCCGGGCGGAGGCTAAAGGAGAACAGCTCGAAAGAGCTCGGACGATGTGATAAATTACCGAGAACTAGTAACGAGATTTTCGGGTGTTTGAAATAAAATCAAGAGACTTTGGTAAGTACTTTAAACTTATAAGAGCTTTATGAACTAAGGAAATACTTGTAAAATATAAACTTTTAATTTGTCAAAGAGGCTTTAACAACTTCAAGGTACGATAAAACTTCTAAATAACTTTAAGACGTTTCGGTAAATTAAAATCGATACAGTAAAATTGCTTTAAGGGTCTCGAGTCCTTCAAAACAAGCTTTATGGTCCTTACTCAAGTACTATATCTCAAAGGTCCTATGACTTAAGTTATATACTCATAAAACCTATTATAAATCCAATATAATCACATTTAATCCTTTAGAATACTTAGGTAATTACCCAGAAAATTCCCAGTTTTGCAGCTTTGATTCCGGGCCTTATAACTTATTCTCCCGACATCGGTTTAAGGCATACCATATATTTTCGAAAAGCTCGTCGAGTCCTCTAAAACTCTCATGTTTAACACTTTTCCAGAATCAAATCCCATTTGGTCGAAAAATACCCAATACTACACTGACTCCAAAATTCGTATATAATTACGCGGCTTCACGGTTTTGGCTCTAACTTGAGTTATACAAATCGAAAACTCGAAATTCCAAAGCCCGGTGTTTACTAACATCTTAGACTACCTTTTTACACTAAAATCTGGGCTCGAAACAATTTTTAGCATCCTCTACAAAAGTCATAAAACGGGCAGTAGGTTCCGGGTTCGTTTTAGTTTTCATGCCTGTTTTCTTTAGCTCCAATTGTACACTAATCCATAACATTATATACCCTACTCTTTTCCCCATAATTTCCAGACTATTAAGCCTCAAAAAAAATATCATCCATACTAGTATAGTTCACATGCAACATCATACAAATACATGCACTTAAACTACACCATAATTAACATGGTTTCCTTCACAATTCTCATGTATATCATCCAAACAACTCAAGAATACTCACTTATCTTTACAAAACAGAAAGTATACTTCTAAAACCTCATCAAATCCAACATGCATGACCATAGTTCATCATCACCTTCATCAATTCACAAGAATCTCAACTTTACTCACATGAACTTGAACCAAAAATATAATTTTACTCACTAAAATCAACTATAACAAATTTGTACTCTAAATTCATGAAAGGAAGTAGTAATTTAACATCAAAAACACCATGGTAAAACTTTAACATCAAAAGCTTTAAATTTCATAACAAGGGAGGAAGAGAATACTAGAGAAATACCACTTGAATCGGTGAATAAATGAGACAAGGAGGTAGAGGAGAGTGAGAGCTTCTTGTGGGTGCGGAAAATTGTCCAAACGGCCGCGGAAAAGCCCATCGCGGCGAGAAACACAGGGCGTGGGGTCTGCGTGGGCGTGGAGAAAGAAGAGAGAGAGGCTGAATTATTTGATAAATTTTGAACCCAAATGTGACCTATAGCCTCCCCATTACCAATATATACAACCCCTTTTAAAACTAAAATAAAAACAATCATAATCATTACAATATTTCCCCACACTCCACCTAATAATAATTACACTAATATTCTACTAAATGTAAAGTGTGGGTAACCCATTAATACTTTGGTACTATAAAAGAATTTAATCGGTTTAGAAAATCGGTAAATCGGTAACCTGAAAATAAAATCGTTTCGTTGGGGAAAATTAATCTATAAATAAACCGACTTTAAAATAAAATTGTAGAACCTAAAATAATTATAATTTAAGGTTCTAAATACAATATAACGAGCTCGGAAAAAAAAATTGACCAGAATCACCGCTTTGCCATTCATGAAACATCACCGCTAGCTAACCGCAAGGTACAAATAAATTAAACAACGAATTAAAACTAATTAAACAAGTTTAAGGTACTATAGTAGCTATGGTTTAGGGTGGGTTATTACAGGAAGGTGGTTTTTCATTAAAATACCACATGTGTGACAGTTTTAATCTCATCCATCGGATCCGGATTGGACGCTCCAAATTGCTTCTTCCTACCTTCCTACCTAAACTCTCTTCCTACAGGATCCGCCTCATATATATATAATTTGATGTCCATGGGTAAGGTCCGTGCCTAGACCGGACCGCCCATTTTATTAGACCTGCACGAATCCAACCCGGACTCAATGGGTCCAAATGTTTTGGACCCAGACCCACCTAAATGGGGCGGGTCCGGGGCGGATCCAGGACCCATTGTCATCCCTAGGGAGAAGCCTGAAAAAGGGAGATGAAGAAGAAAAATCCCTAATGACATTTATTTTTTATTTTACTTTTTTTTTGGTAGAAATGGTGGGAGAGCCCCCAATTTATTCAAAGCTTAAAATAGGAGATTACATAGGGTAAATTCCACGGGCCTTCATACGGTCCACGTGGAGGAGATATTGCACCTCCGAGGGAGGTTCATCAAAAATTACTACATTCATGTCCTTATTTCCGAGCTAGTTTAGCGAGCTTATCCGCCTCCCGGTAACACTCCGAACTTGGACTGTCAATCTGCTAATGACATTTATTATGTAAGTCAATCGTCTCAATTTACAAAGGAAAAGTCTCTCCTTAAATAGGAGAAAAAAGCGAGAAACAAAAGAAAAAAAGAAGAGAAAGAAGATGAAATGGGCCTAGAACAAGGCCCAACAAAAGACAACCTAATATACCAACATAATATACCAACAGTTTCTTGCACAACCATTTAATTAAACGGGTTGAAAATTTATACCTAAACCCACTTAATATCGTGTTAGTTTTAGGTCGGTGTCCGATCACCTTTTCCGACTCCACTCACTGTTGCATTTGCTATACCAACTTCAAGTAATCAAGTACCTTGAAATAGATGTACTGGTTCCAACTTCAAGTCCAGCACAATGCACAAGTGAGGTGTCTTTTCTGAAATTTCATGTTCATATTCATTTCCCTTCATTTCCTCCTTCTGAGTTCTCTCTCAAATTCAATCTCAAATCCCGATTTTAAACCCTAACCGATTGCACTGATCCAGAACTTGTAGCCTGTCTTCTTCTATCAAAATTCTAGTAAGATAACACCACATGGTGTGCCGATCCGTCCTCTAAACTCGGTAAAGTTGAAATTCGACCAGATTTTGAGGTAATTTTTCGCTTTTCGAATTTCATGTTTACAATTAGAAAAACTTGAGTTAATTTGTTTGGTTGATTCTAAGTTGGATTTTCCTCTGAAACTGTGCGGCCGTTGAATTCCATGTAATTATATAAACTAACCACGAGAGTAGAGTTAATTTGTTTGGTTGATTCTAAGTTTGATTTGTTGTTCGTACATCCTACTTCTGATTTCACTCTCAAATTCAGTCTCGTGAATGTTTGGCTATTGATTTGTCGTTGTGATCGGTATGCAGATCAAGCAAATATGTTTGTCCCAGAAGACTTGCTGATTCAGGTACTCCTAAGATTGCCACCCAAATCTCTGTCACGCTTTAAGTGTGTGTCCAAAGCTTGGCAAACAATGATCGATGACCGTCAATTCATGCGCAAATACCTCCAATTGACATACACCGACTCATCTTCCTCGTCGAGCCATCATTCTCTGCATTTGATCTTCCAGACATCCACAACGTTTCCAACCAGTTTGATGTTCCTGTTGCCTGGTGAGTCTGATGATGAGTTGGATGAGCAACTAATCGACATAAACGGAAAGGGTGTCCCTGGCATCACCGACGTTTTGGGGATGCGTCTGATTCTGAGGTGAACATGCAGTACAGCCATAGTGTTTCTGGTCCAATCAATGGGATTTACTGCCTCAACATTATCCAATACAAGCCACGCCATGTCGGCCTTTTCAGGATGAACAACATTGCATTCTGGAATCCAGGCATGGGACAATTCCATGTCGCACCGCCCATTCCTCGCCCTGCCATGCTTGATTATTTTATCGACTTACAAGATTTTTTTGATAATGAAGACGAACGGTTGGATTTTCATGAAGTTGATGTCCGGGGATTGGAGACTTTCTACTGGGGCTATGTGTTTGATCCTGCATCTCAAGATTACAAGTATTTCTGCATATCTGAGTATGGTGAGCATCGTAGGGGTCCATATTCTTTCGTTTGCTTCCACCTATACAGCATGGCATCGAATTCATGGCAAGAGCTTCACCACTCTCAAATCACATTTCCTCCTGATGTTATCGATGTTTATGACTATGGTGGATCAGTCTTCAGGCCGTACCTAGGGATGGGTGATGAAACCCCAGCATTTCCGTTCAACGGGTTATGCCATTGGGTTTACTATGGCGCTGATGGCATTGGATTCGTTCCAAAGGTGCTTTCGTTTGACGTAGTAGAGCATGCGTTTCGCCTAAGTGTTATTCCTCCCACATTACTTGGTGAAGAACGTTTGAATTATGTGAAACTTATGACAGTAGATGGTTGTCTGGCTGTTGCTTCACCGACGAGTACTATTCCCTCCAAGGTGACATCAGTAATTGGGATTATTGTGATGAAAGAATATGGCGTCGACGAGTCATGGTACAGAGCATACAACATTGTACTCAACTCACCGGCAAGATTCATCAGCTTTTGTGAAGACCAACTCTTTGTCCGAGAAACAGACGGCTCGGTGGTTTCATATCGCCTGGGAGCCCATCACGAGGTGTACAATAAATATCGTTATGTCCATTTCGAGACATTTGAGATGTTTCCATTTGAGGGTTCTTTTATCCCCCTTCGTCCCGGTCATTGAACCCCAATGATTAAACATAGGATCATTCCATTCTCATCTTATTTTACAAACCAGAGGTAAAACTATCCGATATTGTTCTATGCAAGGAATGTTTCAGTTTTTATGAGGGAGGAAGTAATTGTCCTGCTACATTATGCTGTGGCATCCCATAATGATTGAATAAAATACTGTGTAAAAGATGAATGATTAACTTAGGGTACACCCACAGTGTTTCTGGTCCAATCAATGGGATTTACTGCATCAACATTATCCAATCCAAGTCATACCATGTCGAACCACAAAGACTGCTTGTCGGGATCGCGTTCTGGAATCGGGTATGAGACAATTCCATGTCTTACCGCCCATTCCTTGCCCCGCCATGCTTGATATTTTTACTCAGTGATTAAAGATGAATCGTGCACTTCTCATCTATTTTACCAACTAAGGTTCGGGCCCTTCTTCTTCCTCATCCATGCCTTCTTTAGGAGGGAACCCGCGTTGTCTTCCAACAATCCACTGATCGATCACTCCACAGTTAATCGCATACTTGACCGTATGTTCCAAGTAGCTTTTGTCTGTTATAAGATGCGGTTGTACTGTCAACATCCTCATCAGAGCTAAAAAGCATTCAAGATGTAGTTAGTTACAGAATGTCTGGTTCAGTTAAGGGAAGGGTCATGTTTCTCTTGTCTGGAGTCCCTTAGTTAAGGTCACTAGTGCAATAAGAGAGACGGCAAAAACATTTCCTCATATACAGTTGTGAGAAACTCGATCCCCATCTCAAAGTTTGATGGTATGCGTTGAATCTCTGTCCTTAGTTTGCAAAGTATGCGAGCATTGAAGAAATAATCACGACAATGTAAAACCGAAATGTCTTTTGCACACAATAAATGAAGTATTCAACTTTTATTGTAATATGACCCTCTTTTCTGTTTTAGAAGGGTAAGCAAACCAGCCTACTGGCCTTCTATCTCAAGGGTCAATCATCAACCAACTGGGGGGTGAATTGGTATCAGTTTTTTGTTGGTTGGTTTTTGCTTCTCAAGTGGCAGAATTTAGGACACTCAGAGACTCAAAATTGCTTAGATTAATGTCAGTAGGTACCCTGGGTGGTGAATTGTTTTTTACAATGTTGTTTAGGTAGGTTTAATTCCTGTAAATTGGTGTCTCTTGTCAAAATTGGTGTAAATTTTGTAGCTGAGGGCAGCAAAAATGTTGCAGAAAATTTTCCCTTTGGATTTCATTTGCCCTTATCTTTTTTAAAATTATTTATTATCTGATATGGGATCCCTAATCTGATAACGATAATATGGAATAAACAGAAATATATAATTACAGAAGAAATTATATGAGTATGATTAATTTAATCAGCACATCCAATAATGCATTGGCGCCTAATGTTTAACTGTGAAACCACTAACCAAAGCAGAAGAAATTATAGGAAATACTCTGTATATTTATCCAGATTAACACCATTCCCCAAAGCTAATCAGGCCCACCAAACATGTGCTAGAGAACATATTTGGCACATTGAATTATTGTGGGTAAAATCCCTGTTTTATATTAATAGTTAATAGAAACAGAATCAGAAACAGCAAGAAAATATATATATATATATATATATATACATATATGTATTTCATGCACACCGAAACAAATTTGTTTTTAAAAAAATCATATTAAGAGAAAGATAGAAATATCATCGTTGTTAATCTGTACTTGTAAGGGCTTTTTATGCACACTGAAACATTATCAAGAGAGTTAACAATGATTTGGCTTGTAAGAAATTTATGTGAATAACGTTTCTACGTGTATTAAGAAAGACATTGAAAGAAGAGTAACTGATGTCAAATGGAGAAGTATTCACAAAATTGAGAAACAAACCTACATAACATAACAATGGAACAAAAATATATAATAGAACAAGAAGATAATTATTTCTACATAATACTTAGAAAGAATTAAAGGGTGATACTATGTTATAAATAGTGATAAAATATGAAATTCCAAAAAAAAAATTGTAATTATATTCCATCTTTTCTATATTATCTATCATCTAAGCGTTGAGCAAGGGCTAAATTGGCAACAAAACCTAGCTATTGTTTTTAGATTGACAAGCGGTGTAACTCACCGGACTCCTATTTCAAGATAAACCAATCCTAGTGGGCCTTTTATTGGACGGGGATGCGGGATGCCAATGCCAATGCCTTGTTCAAGGCTCAACTTTTCGCTCATAGAATTTCCGCATTTCGAACAGAATAAGCAAACAATGCTACGTCAGGAATTGAACCTGGGAGGGATTGTCACTAACGAAAGAGTCAATTGGCAACAAAACCTAACTCTTAGAAGAAGCAAAACCCTGATTTTAACAACTTCAAGTAAACAAGTACCTTGAAATCATTATATTAAAACTTGATTTTAACAACAGGCTGTTTCTGGGTACCATCTGTTGATGCAGGAGGTATTGGTATTGAGATCATTAGATCAAAGTTTGATTTATTGTTCGTACCATCTTTGCTTTATTTGATCGCCATATCGTTCACCAACTCTTTCCACTTTAGATTGGGGGTTTCCAGTAAAGAACGCCTCCCGGATATCTTTACTTAGGGAATTCAGAAGCCATGAGATGATCATATCTTGGCATCTCTTCCAGAAAGGAAAAATGGGTGAATCGTTGCTTGGCCGGGCATGGGAGCCGTCGACGAAGACCAGTTTGTTCTTGGCGAATAGTGCTATTGACAAACGAAGATCTCTTCCAATTCTCAAAATCATCTCCACCGAAAGGTTCTGAGACGAGCGATTGACCAGATGGTCCGAAGGATAATGAAAAGGGGATCGGAAGGGTCGATGGTTACTGGCTTCTTTGGTTCCGCCATGAATGAGGGAGTACAACAAGAAGAAGAAGGCTTTTAATAGTGGAAGGACAAAAGGAAGAGGCAAGGGTCAACCTTGCTTTGATACCATGACAAGTTTGGGAGAAGTAGGGATGGCAATGGACAGGGTCTGGGGCGGGTCCAGCTGAACCCGAACCTAGACCTGTCAGATTTTTTGGACCCAGACCTGCCCCGAGACCCGGTGGGCCCCGAAAACTTGGACCCGGAGCCGGACTCGCCAGGTCCATGGGTCCATGGGTCTGTAACGGGTCCTTATTGGGTCCAACACTCTTATGTTTTTTTTACTAGATTTATCAATTTTTCGGGTTAATTTTATACGTACGCAATTGTATAATAATGATTATTCTATTTAAATACACAAATTTTCAACACAATAAAAACATCTAGTTCATTCTACAAGTCTATGAGCAAAATTAATATAAAAACATTATAAAATCATCCACACATCAACTCTAAGATTGCAATTATACAACTTTAAATGTACAAAAAAAAATCACGAAGTTCATGATTATCGCACTATACATTTCTAAGAAAGCAAATACACTAGGGTTTTCATGTAGCATATAGGGATCGATTCGCTGATATTTACACACAAGAAATTGCAGCAAGAGATAAGCTAATCAATCTCCAGGAGAGGCTCAATCAATCCCCGACAGACGCAATGCTTCTACACGAAGAAAAACAGCACCGAAGCAGCTACTATGACATCTTACATTCGGCCCTGCTTCTGAAACGTCAGCAAAGCAAATTGGCTTGGGATGATATGGGAGACAACTGCTCCAAATTATTCTTTGCCAAGATGAGACAAAAACGCTCCCAGCTGTATGTTCGTGAAATTGAAACCATTGATGGAACTAAAGTCACAGGACTACAGGCGGTCAACGATCAACTCAGTTTGTTCTATAAAAGCCTGCTTGGCAACACAAACCATCAGAAAATTGCAGCGCAGGAGGATATATTCAGTATGGGTCCACGACTTACAAGGTCACAACAAATCAGGCTCAGCAAGGCAATCACGGACAAGGACATCAAGGAAGCCATTTTCTCCATTCCCAATGACAAAACACCCGGCCCAGATGGGTACACAAGTGGATTTTACAAAAGTAGCTGGAACTACATAGGAGCGCTCGTCACCGCTGCAGCGCATGAATTTTTCATCACAGGGAAGCTACTACAGCAACTGAATGCTACTAACTTGGTACTTATCCCAAAAGTGCCAAATCCCAGCAAAGTCACTGAGTTTAGGCCAATCGCCTGTTGCAACACCTTTTACAAGGGAATCACCAAGATCATCGCTTCAATAATACGAGAAGTTCTTCCCGATCTAATCAACCAAAGCCAAGGGGCTTTTGTTCCAGGACGACAACTCCTTCACAATGTGCTACTTTGCCAAGAGATAGTTAGGGGCTATAATCGATCGACCATAACTCCTCGATGCTTGATGAAAATCGATCTTCAAAAGGCCTTTGACTCAGTACATTGGAGTTTCATTGAAGAAGCACTTCACGCATACCACTTCCCAAATTGGCTCATAAATTGCGTTATGGCTTGTGTCTCTTCCCCCACTTTCTCCATTTGCTCGAATGGCATCTCATCTCCAACCTTTAAAGGGAAAAGAGGACTAAGACAAGGGGACCCGATGTCACCACTCCTTTTTGTTCTAACAATGGAATACCTGTCGAGAGCTATTCAGTACTTTGTCAGCAAAGAAGAGGGGTTCAAATACCATCCTAACTGCAGACGTCTACAACTCACTCATCTTGTCTTTGCGGATGACCTAATCTTATTCTCTGCGGCCAATAAAGTCTCTATTCAAACCCTTAAAAAGGCTTTTGACCACTTCTCAGCAACCACAGGCCTTATCGCTAATAATGAGAAATCTGAAGTGGTCATAGGGGGCGTGCCAACTGAGCTTGCAACTGCTCTTATCCGAGAAACAGGTTTCAGAGAAGGTATGCTTCCGTTCAAATACTTAGGCATTCCTATCTCCGCCAGTAATCTCACAAAAAATGATGCCAATATTCTTGTGGAAAAGATTCTTGCGCGAATCAAAACTTGGGAAAGTAGGCATATCTCTTATGCTGGCAGAGTCACACTGATTAATACTGTTCTCATGGGGATATATAGTTTCTGGGCAAGAGTTATAGTCATTCCTAGGCACACCATTGCGGAGATAACTCGTTTTTGTAGAAATTTCCTGTGGGGGTCGTCCTCCCATTATAGAACTACCCCCATGGTGGCCTGGGGAACTGTCTGCAAACCAAAGAGAGCTGGAGGTCTAGGTCTCCGAGAGCTGACTTCATGGAACAATGCCAACATAGCCCGACTGGTTTGGGCGATTCAGAGTAAAGAGGATAACTTATGGGTCAAATGGATTCATACCAAATACATTCGAGGGTCCTCCTGGTGGAACTATCAACCCCCTTATGATGTCTGCACCTATTTCAAGCATCTTTGCCTTGTTAAAGAGTACTTCAAATGGGGTTGTGAACCTGGACACAGATGGCACTGGAAAGGCACTGAGGTAGTAGCTCATGGGGACTACACTGCGACAGAGGAGTACATATGGAGCCTTGGAGTTATGAATGAGGAAAATTGGGCCTCAATCATTTGGAATCCGATTACAATTCCTCGACATTCCTTCATCACCTGGGTTATGTTGCATGGAAAACTGCGTGTCAGAGCTAGAACAATCCGATGGCAAACTAATGGGGACTCACATTGTCCCTATTGTGATTTGGGTACTGAAACTATTGATCACCTCTTTCTTGAATGCGAATTTGGGAAGGAGGTAAGGAGGGCTATGAGGAATTGGGAGCTTGGCAATCTGACCAGCATCCAAGAATGGAAAACCCATCTAAATGACCTACAAAAAACCATTGCAGCTAATCAACTCAACTGCGCTCTCCTCACAGCTTATGTCTACCATATCTGGAAGGAAAGGAACAATCGAGTCCACAAAAATCAAAAGGCTACTCCACATGTGACAGCAAATATGGTGAAAAATGATGTAATGAATAAGGTCCTTCTCTAGCATCAAAATCTAGGAAAAAATATAGAGGTCTTGTAGACACAGTGCTCAATATGTGAGGCACGGGGGTAATAATCCCGCACTTTGTAAACTATATTGTTTTTTGTTAAATATAACCTGCATTATTGTGCAAAAAAAAAATATATATATAGGGATATTGGATTCTAATAATCCCTACTATCACAAATTGTATGGCAATAATCCCTACTATCATTTTGGATTCTGGCGGTCCAAAAAAAAATAAAATTGTATTGCAGTGGTACCAAATCCATCACCATATTCTTTTTATTTTTTCTATGCCTAACCCATATTGTTTTTGTTTTTTTGGTTCCTACCCCTAGATAGGTAACGAAGTGTAGTTACTAAAACATTTTTTAAATTATTTTTTTGAGATTCCGAGCAATTATTATGATTTTTAAAAGAAATAAAATTGAAAAATCATAAAAAATTGAAAAGAAATTGAAAAAAATTGGGAGAAATGCTATAAATTCATTAAAAATCGTGGTAAAGTGTTATACAAAGTTTTGAATCAAATGCAACACAAAATCTATGACATTTAGCGTATACACTCGATTTTGTCCCACTACAATACAATTTTAGTTTTTTTTGGACCACCAGAATCCAAAATGATAGTAGGGATTATTGTCATACAATTTGTGATAGTAGGGATTATTAGAATCCAATATCCCTATATATATATATATATATATATATATATATATATATATATATATATATATATATATATATATATATATATATATATAGGAACGGATCCAGTAGGAAGAGAGTTTAGGTAAGAAGGTAAGAAGAAACAATCTAAAGCGTCCAATCCGGATCCGATGGATGAGATTAAAACTGTCACACATATGGTATTTTAATGAAAAACCACTTTCCACCCCTTAAAAAACAACTAGTGGTTTTCTATTTTTTTTTAAAAAAAGAGGAATAGTTAGTTAGAGACAATTAAGAGAAAATATTCAATGGAATAAAATCGCATTATTCTTGTCTAAAAAATAAAATCAATTTTAAATATATGATTGTCAAGAATTATGCATTAATTACAACAGATATGTCGTTTGTCAATGGAGAATCACAAGTACAGTGTGGTCATCAATTGCAAAGAGCGTGGACATCAAATATCAGTCAGTGTGGTCATGAGACAAAGAGTATGGTCGCAATCTAATACCAGTCATTGTGGTCATCAAAGGCAAATAGTGTGGTCATCAAAGTCAAATAATGTACTCAAAATCTAATACCAGTCAGTGTGATCATGAAATGCAAATAATGTGGTCATCAAAGTCACATAGTGTGGTCAAAATTGAATACCAATCAGTGTGGTTATCAAAAACGAAAATGTGGTCATCAAATTACCAATCAGTGTGGTCATCAAAAGTAAAGAGTGTTATCAAAATCTACATTAAAACAAGTTCTTTCTCTCACCAAATCATAGAAACCCAAAATTTAAGCAATTTTCTTATTTACCCTTAGATGTTTTTTCTTTTTAAAAAATAAAAAACAACAAATTCCCATAATATCTCATAAATCACGCCATTAATTCAAATTATTCAAATAATCCTCTAATTTTAGACATTCTCCATCTTTAAATTTCTCCCAAATAATCCCTCAAATATTCTTTGATGACCACATTCTTCATCTTTGATGACCACACTGATTGGTAATTTGATGACCACATTATTCGTCTTTGATGACCACATTGATTGGTATTCAATTTTAACCACACTATGTGACTTTGATGACCACACTGATTGGTATTCCATGACCACACTATTTGCATTTCATGACCACACTTACTGGTATTAGATTTTGAGCACACTATTTGACTTTGATGACCATACTATTTGCCTTTAATGACCATAATGACTGGTATTAGATTGTGACCACACTCTTTTCCTCATTATCGACCGATTGGGTATTTGATGTCCACACTATGTGACTTTGATGACCACACTGATTGGTATTCCATGACCACACTATTTGCATTTCATGACCACACTTACTGGTATTAGATTTTGAGCACACTATTTGACTTTGATGACCATACTATTTGCCTTTAATGACCACAATGACTGGTATTAGATTGTGACCACACTCTTTTCCTCATTACCGCACTGACTGGTATTTGATGTCCACACTCTTTGCATTTGATGACCACACTGTACTTGTGATTCTCCATTGACAAACGACATATTTGTTGTAATTGATGCATAATTCTTAGAAATTATATCTTTAAAATTGATTTTATTTTTAAGACAAGAATAATCAGATTTTTATTCCATTGAATACTTTCCCTTAATTGTCTCTAACTAACTATTCCTCTTTTTTTTTTTTTAAATAGAAAACCACTAGTTGTTTTTTAAGGGGTGGAAGGTGGTTTTTCATTAAAATACCACATGCGTGACAGTTTTAATCTCATCCATCGGATCCGGATTGGACGCTCCAAATTGCTTCTTCCTACCTTCCTACCTAAACTCTCTTCCTACAGGATCCGCTCCTATATATATATAATTTGACGGGTCCATGGGTAAGGTCCGTGCCTAGACCCGGACCCGCCCATTTTTTATTAGACCCAGACCCGAATCCAACCCGGACTCAATGGGTCCAAATGTTTTGGACCCAGACCCACCTAAATGGGGCGGGTCCGGGGCGGATCCAGGACCCATTGTCATCCCTAGGGAGAAGCCTGAAAAAGGGAGATGAAGATGAAAAATCCCTAATGACATTTATTTTTTATTTTACTTTTTTTTTGGTAGAAATGGTGGGAGAGCCCCCAATTTATTCAAAGCTTAAAATAGGAGATTACATAGGGTAAATTCCACGGGCCTTCATACGGTCCACGTGGAGGAGATATTGCACCTCCGAGGGAGGTTCATCAAAAATTACTACATTCATGTCCTTATTTCCGAGAGCTAGTTTAGCGAGCTTATCCGCCACTTGGTTCGCCTCCCGGTAACACGGCCGAACTTGGACTGTCCAATCTGCTAATGACATTTATTATGTAAGTCAATCGTCTCAATTTACAAAGGAAAAAGTCTCCTCCTTAAATAGGAGAAAACAAGGACTGAGAAACAAAAAGAAAAACAAGAAGAGAAAGAAGACAGAAATGGGCCTAGAACAAGGCCCAACAAAAGACAACCTAATATACCAACATAATATACCAACAGGGTTTACTGTGTCAACTCATTTAATTAAACGGGTTGAAAATTTATACCTAAACCCACTTAATATCGTGTTAGGTTCAGGTTGGTGTCTGGTCACCTTTTTCCGACTCCACTCACTGTTGCATTTGCTCTACCAACTTCAAGTAATCAAGTACCTTGAAATAGATGTACTGGTTCCAACTTCAAGTCCAGCACAATGCACAAGTGAGGTGTCTTTTCTGAAATTTCATGTTCATATTCATTTCCCCTTCATTTCCTCCTTCTGAGTTCTCTCTCAAATTCAATCTCAAATCCCGATTTTAAACCCTAACCGATTGCACTGATCCAGAACTTGTAGCCTGTCTTCTTCTATCAAAATTCTAGTAAGATAACACCACATGGAGTGCCGATCAGTCCTCTAAACTCGGTAAAGTTGAAATTCGACCAGATTTTGAGGTAATTTTTCGCTTTTCGAATTTCATGTTTACAATTAGAAAAACTTGAGTTAATTTGTTTGGTTGATTCCAAGTTGGATTTTCCTCTGAAACTGTGCGGCCGTTGAATTCCATGTAATTATATAAACTAACCACGAGAGTAGAGTTAATTTGTTTGGTTGATTCTAAGTTTGATTTGTTGTTCGTACATCCTACTTCTGATTTCACTCTCAAATTCAGTCTCGTGAATGTTTGGCTATTGATTTGTCGTTGTGATCGGTATGCAGATCAAGCAAATATGTTTGTCCCAGAAGACTTGCTGATTCAGGTACTCCTAAGATTGCCACCCAAATCTCTGTCACGCTTTAAGTGTGTGTCCAAAGCTTGGCAAACAATGATCGATGACCGTCAATTCATGCGCAAATACCTCCAATTGACATACACCGACTCATCTTCCTCGTCGAGCCATCATTCTCTGCATTTGATCTTCCAGACATCCACAACGTTTCCAACCAGTTTGATGTTCCTGTTGCCTGGTGAGTCTGATGATGAGTTGGATGAGCAACTAATCGACATAAACGGAAAGGGTGTCCCTGGCATCACCGACGTTTTTGGGGATGCGTCTGATTCTGAGGTGAACATGCAGTACAGCCATAGTGTTTCTGGTCCAATCAATGGGATTTACTGCCTCAACATTATCCAATACAAGCCACGCCATGTCGGCCTTTTCAGGATGAACAACATTGCATTCTGGAATCCAGGCATGGGACAATTCCATGTCGCACCGCCCATTCCTCGCCCTGCCATGCTTGATTATTTTATCGACTTACAAGATTTTTTTGATAATGAAGACGAACGGTTGGATTTTCATGAAGTTGATGTCCGGGGATTGGAGACTTTCTACTGGGGCTATGTGTTTGATCCTGCATCTCAAGATTACAAGTATTTCTGCATATCTGAGTATGGTGAGCATCGTAGGGGTCCATATTCTTTCGTTTGCTTCCACCTATACAGCATGGCATCGAATTCATGGCAAGAGCTTCACCACTCTCAAATCACATTTCCTCCTGATGTTATCGATGTTTATGACCATGGTGCATCAGTCTTCAGGCCGCACCTAGGGATGGGTGATAAAGCCCCAGCATTTCCGTTCAATGGGTTATGCCATTGGGTTTATTATGGCGCTGATGGCATTGGATTCGTTCCAAAGGTGCTTTCGTTTGACGTAGTAGAGCATGCGTTTCGCCTAAGTGTTATTCCTCCCACATTACTTGGTGAAGAACGTTTGAATTATGTGAAACTTATGACAGTAGATGGTTGTCTGGCTGTTGCTTCACCGACGAGTACTATTCCCTCCAAGGTGACATCAGTAATTGGGATTATTGTGATGAAAGAATATGGCGTCGACGAGTCATGGTACAGAGCATACAACATTGTACTCAACTCACCGGCAAGATTCATCAGCTTTTGTGAAGACCAACTCTTTGTCCGAGAAACTCGGTGGTTTCATATCGCCTGGGAGCCCATCACGAGGTGTACAATAAATATCGTTATGTCCATTTCGAGACATTTGAGATGTTTCCATTTGAGGGTTCTTTTATCCCCCTTCGTCCCGGTCATTGAACCCCAATGATTAAACATAGGATCATTCCATTCTCATCTTATTTTACAAACCAGAGGTAAAACTATCCGATATTGTTCTATGCAAGGAATGTTTCAGTTTTTATGAGGGAGGAAGTAATTGTCCTGCTACATTATGCTGTGGCATCCCATAATGATTGAATAAAATACTGTGTAAAAGATGAATGATTAACTTAGGGTACACCCACAGTGTTTCTGGTCCAATCAATGGGATTTACTGCATCAACATTATCCAATCCAAGTCATACCATGTCGAACCACAAAGACTGCTTGTCGGGATCGCGTTCTGGAATCCGGGTATGAGACAATTCCATGTCTTACCGCCCATTCCTTGCCCCGCCATGCTTGATATTTTTACTCAGTGATTAAAGATGAATCGTGCACTTCTCATCTATTTTACCAACTAAGGTTCGGGCCCTTCTTCTTCCTCATCCATGCCTTCTTTAGGAGGGAACCCGCGTTGTCTTCCAACAATCCACTGATCGATCACTCCACAGTTAATCGCATACTTGACCGTATGTTCCAAGTAGCTTTTGTCTGTTATAAGATGCGGTTGTACTGTCAACATCCTCATCAGAGCTAAAAAGCATTCAAGATGTAGTTAGTTACAGAATGTCTGGTTCAGTTAAGGGAAGGGTCATGTTTCTCTTGTCTGGAGTCCCTTAGTTAAGGTCACTAGTGCAATAAGAGAGACGGCAAAACATTTCCTCATATACAGTTGTGAGAAACTCGATCCCCATCTCAAAGTTTGATGGTATGCGTTGAATCTCTGTCCTTAGTTTGCAAAGTATGCGAGCATTGAAGAAATAATCACGACAATGTAAAACCGAAATGTCTTTTGCACACAATAAATGAAGTATTCAACTTTTTATTGTAATATGACCCTCTTTTCTGTTTTAGAAGGGTAAGCAAACCAGCCTACTGGCCTTCTATCTCAAGGGTCAATCATCAACCAACTGGGGGGTGAATTGGTATCAGTTTTTTGTTGGTTGGTTTTTGCTTCTCAAGTGGCAGAATTTAGGACACTCAGAGACTCAAAATTGCTTAGATTAATGTCAGTAGGTACCCTGGGTGGTGAATTGTTTTTTACAATGTTGTTTAGGTAGGTTTAATTCCTGTAAATTGGTGTCTCTTGTCAAAATTGGTGTAAATTTTGTAGCTGAGGGCAGCAAAAATGTTGCAGAAAATTTTCCCTTTGGATTTCATTTGCCCTTATCTTTTTTAAAATTATTTATTATCTGATATGGGATCCCTAATCTGATAACGATAATATGGAATAAACAGAAATATATAATTACAGAAGAAATTATATGAGTATGATTAATTTAATCAGCACATCCAATAATGCATTGGCGCCTAATGTTTAACTGTGAAGCCACTAACCAAAGCAGAAGAAATTATAGGAAATACTCTGTATATTTATCCAGATTAACACCATTCCCCAAAGCTAATCAGGCCCAAACATGTGCTAGAGAACATATTTGGCACATTGAATTATTGTGGGTAAAATCCTGTTTTATATTAATAGTTAATAGAAACAGATCAAATAAGAAGAAAATATATATATATATATATATATATATGTATTTCATGCACACCGAAACAAATTTGTTTTTAAAAAAATCATATTAAGAGAAAGATAGAAATATCATCGTTGTTAATCTGTACTTGTAAGGGCTTTTTATGCACACAGAAACATTATCAAGAGAGTTAACAATGATTTTGCTTGTAAGAAATTTATGTGAATAACGTTTCTACGTGTATTAAGAAAGACATTGAAAGAAGAGTAACTGATGTCAAATGGAGAAGTATTCACAAAATTGAGAAACAAACCTACATAACATAACAATGGAACAAAAATATATAATAGAACAAGAAGATAATTATTTCTACATAATACTTAGAAAGAATTAAAGGGTGATACTATGTTATAAATAGTGATAAAATATGAAATTCCAAAAAAAAAATTGTAATTATATTCCATCTTTTCTATATTATCTATCATCTAAGCGTTGAGCAAGGGCTAAATTGGCAACAAAACCTAGCTATTGTTTTTAGATTGACAAGCGGTGTAACTCACCGGACTCCTATTTCAAGATAAACCAATCCTAGTGGGCCTTTTATTGGACGGGGATGCGGGATGCCAATGCCAATGCCTTGTTCAAGGCTCAACTTTTCGCTCATAGAATTTCCGCATTTCGAACAGAATAAGCAAACAATGCTACGTCAGGAATTGAACCTGGGAGGGATTGTCACTAACGAAAGAGTCAATTGGCAACAAAACCTAACTCTTAGAAGAAGCAAAACCCTGATTTTAACAACTTCAAGTAAACAAGTACCTTGAAATCATTATATTAAAGCTTGATTTTAACAACAGGCTGTTTCTGGGTACCATCTGTTGATGCAGGAGGTATTGACTGTTGAGATCATTAGATCAAAGTTTGATTTATTGTTCGTACCATCTTTGCTTTATTTGACTGCCCATATCGTTCAGTCAACTCTTTCCACTTTAGATTGGGGGTTTCCGAGTAAAGAACGCTCTCCCAGATATCTTTACTTAGGGAATTCAGAAGCCATGAGATGATCATATCTTGGCATCTCTTCCAGAAAGGAAAAATGGGTGAATCGTTGCTTGGCCGGGCATGGGAGCCGTCGACGAAGACCAGTTTGTTCTTGGCGAATAGTGCTATTGACAAACGAAGATCTCTTCCAATTCTCAAAATCATCTCCACCGAAAGGTTCTGAGACGAGCGATTGACCAGATGGTCCGAAGGATAATGAAAAGGGGATCGGAAGGGTCGATGGTTACTGGCTTCTTTGGTTCCGCCATGAATGAGGGAGTACAACAAGAAGAAGAAGGCTTCTAATAGTGGAAGGACAAAAGGAAGAGGCAAGGGTCAACCTTGCTTTGATACCATGACAAGTTTGGGAGAAGTAGGGATGGCAATGGACAGGGTCTGGGGCGGGTCCAGCTGAACCCGAACCTAGACCTGTCAGATTTTTTGGACCCAGACCAGCCCCGAGACCCGATGGGCCCCGAAAACTTGGACCCGGAGCCGGACTCGCCAGGTCCATGGGACCATGGGTCTGTAACGGGTCCTTATTGGGTCCAACACTCTTATGTTTTTTTACTAGATTTATCAATTTTTCGGGTTAATTTTATACGTACGCAATTGTATAATAATGATTATTCTATTTAAATACACAAATTTTCAACACAATAAAAACATCTAGTTCATTCTACAAGTCTATGAGCAAAATTAATATAAAAACATTATAGAATCATCCACACATGAACTCTAAGATTGCAATTATACAACTTTAAATGTACAAAAAAAAATCACGAAGTTCATGATTATCGCACTATACATTTCTAAGAAAGCAAATACACTAGGGTTTTCATGTAGCATATATATATATATATATATATATATATATATATATATATATATATATATATATATATATATATAGGAAACGATCCAAAGGGAAGAGAGTTTAGGTAAGAAGGTAAGAAGAAGCAATCTAAAGCGTCCAATCCGGATCCGATGGATGAGATTAAAATTGTCACACATATGGTCTTTTAATGAAAAACCACTTTCCACCCCTTAAAAAACAACTAGTGGTTTTCTATTTTTTTTTTAAAAAAAAAGAGGAATATTTAGTTAGAGACAATTAAGGGAAAATATTCAATGGAATAAAATCGCATTATTCTTGTCTAAAAAATAAAATCAATTTTAAATATATGATTGTCAAGAATTATGCATTAATTACAACAGATATGTCGTTTGTCAATGGAGAATCACAAGTACAGTGTGGTAATCAAATGCAAAGAGCGTGGACATCAAATATCAGTCAGTGTGGTCATGAGACAAAGAGTATGGTCGCAATCTAATACCAGTCATTGTGGTCATCAAAGGCAAATAGTGTGGTCATCAAAGTCAAATAATGTACTCAAAATCTAATACCAGTCAGTGTGATCATGAAATGCAAATAGTGTGGTCATCAAAGTCACATAGTGTGGTCAAAATTGAATACCAATCAGTGTGGTTATCAAAAACGAAAATGTGGTCATCAAATTACCAATCAGTGTGGTCATCAAAAGTAAAGAGTGTTATCAAAATCTACATTAAAACAAGTTCTTTCTCTCACCAAATCATAGAAACCCAAAATTTAAGCAATTTTCTTATTTACCCTTAGATGTTTTTTCTTTTTAAAAAATAAAAAACAACAAATTCCCATAATATCTCATAAATCACGCCATTAATTCAAATTATTCAAATAATCCTCTAATTTTAGACATTCTCCCTCTTTCAATTTCTCTCTCCGAATCCCTCAAATATTCTTTGATGACCACATTCTTCATCTTTGATGACCACACTGATTGGTAATTTGATGACCACATTATTCGTCTTTGATGACCACATTGATTGGTATTCAATTTTGACCACACTATGTGACTTTGATGACCACACTGATTGGTATTCCATGACCACACTATTTGCATTTCATGACCACACTTACGGTATTAGATTTTGAGCACACTATTTGACTTTGATGACCATACTATTTGCCTTTAATGACCATAATGACTGGTATTAGATTGTGACCACACTCTTTTCCTCATTATCGCACTGACTGGTATTTGATGTCCACACTATGTGACTTTGATGACCACATTGATTGGTATTCCATGACCACACTATTTGCATTTCATGACCACACTTACTGGTATTAGATTTTGAGCACACTATTTGACTTTGATGACCATACTATTTGCCTTTAATGACCACAATGACTGGTATTAGATTGTGACCACACTCTTTTCCTCATTACCGCACTGACTGCTATTTGATGTCCACATTCTTTGCATTTGATGACCACACTGTACTTGTGATTCTCCATTGACAAACGACATATTTGTTGTAATTGATGCATAATTCTTAGAAATTATATCTTTAAAATTGATTTTATTTTTAAGACAAGAATAATCAGATTTTTATTCCATTGAATACTTTCCCTTAATTGTCTCTAACTAACTATTCCTCTTTTTTTTATTTTAAATAGAAAACCACTAGTTGTTTTTTAAGGGGTGGAAGGTGGTTTTTCATTAAAATACCACATGCGTGACAGTTTTAATCTCATCCATCGGATCCGGATTGGACGCTCCAAATTGCTTCTTCCTACCTTCCTACCTAAACTCTCTTCCTACAGGATCCGCTCCTATATATATATAATTTGATGGGTCCATGGGTAAGGTCCGTGCCTAGACCCGGACCCGCCCATTTTTTATTAGACCCAGACCCGAATCCAACCCGGACTCAATGGGTCCAAATGTTTTGGACCCAGACCCACCTAAATGGGGCGGGTCCGGGGCGGATCCAAAACCCATTGTCATCCTTAGGGAGAAGCCTGAAAAAGGGAGATGAAGAAGAAAAATCCCTAATGACATTTATTTTTTATTTTACTTTTTTTTTGGTAGAAATGGTGGGAGAGCCCCCAATTTATTCAAAGCTTAAAATAGGAGATTACATAGGGTAAATTCCACGGGCCTTCATACGGTCCACGTGGAGGAGATATTGCACCTCCGAGGGAGGTTCATCAAAAATTACTACATTCATGTCCTTATTTCCGAGAGCTAGTTTAGCGAGCTTATCCGCCACTTGGTTCGCCTCCCGGTAACACGGCCGAACTTGGACTGTCCAATCTGCTAATGACATTTATTATGTAAGTCAATCGTCTCAATTTACAAAGGAAAAAGTCTCCTCCTTAAATAGGAGAAAACAAGATCGAAAACAAAAGAAAAGAAGAGAAAGAAGACAGAAATGGGCCTAGAACAAGGCCCAACAAAAGACAACCTAATATACCAACATAATATACCAACAGGGTTTACTGTGTCAACCATTTAATTAAACGGGTTGAAAATTTATACCTAAACCCACTTAATATCGTGTTAGTTTTAGGTCGGTGTCCGATCACCTTTTTCCGACTCCACTCACTGTTGCATTTGCTCTACCAACTTCAAGTAATCAAGTACCTTGAAATAGATGTACTGGTTCCAACTTCAAGTCCAGCACAATGCACAAGTGAGGTGTCTTTTCTGAAATTTCATGTTCATATTCATTTCCCCTTCATTTCCTCCTTCTGAGTTCTCTCTCAAATTCAATCTCAAATCCCGATTTTAAACCCTAACCGATTGCACTGATCCAGAACTTGTAGCCTGTCTTCTTCTATCAAAATTCTAGTAAGATAACACCACATGGTGTGCCGATCCGTCCTCTAAACTCGGTAAAGTTGAAATTCGACCAGATTTTGAGGTAATTTTTCGCTTTTCGAATTTCATGTTTACAATTAGAAAAACTTGAGTTAATTTGTTTGGTTGATTCTAAGTTGGATTTTCCTCTGAAACTGTGCGGCCGTTGAATTCCATGTAATTATATAAACTAACCACGAGAGTAGAGTTAATTTGTTTGGTTGATTCTAAGTTTGATTTGTTGTTCGTACATCCTACTTCTGATTTCACTCTCAAATTCAGTCTCGTGAATGTTTGGCTATTGATTTGTCGTTGTGATCGGTATGCAGATCAAGCAAATATGTTTGTCCCAGAAGACTTGCTGATTCAGGTACTCCTAAGATTGCCACCCAAATCTCTGTCACGCTTTAAGTGTGTGTCCAAAGCTTGGCAAACAATGATCGATGACCGTCAATTCATGCGCAAATACCTCCAATTGACATACACCGACTCATCTTCCTCGTCGAGCCATCATTCTCTGCATTTGATCTTCCAGACATCCACAACGTTTCCAACCAGTTTGATGTTCCTGTTGCCTGGTGAGTCTGATGATGAGTTGGATGAGCAACTAATCGACATAAACGGAAAGGGTGTCCCTGGCATCACCGACGTTTTTGGGGATGCGTCTGATTCTGAGGTGAACATGCAGTACAGCCATAGTGTTTCTGGTCCAATCAATGGGATTTACTGCCTCAACATTATCCAATACAAGCCACGCCATGTCGGCCTTTTCAGGATGAACAACATTGCATTCTGGAATCCAGGCATGGGACAATTCCATGTCGCACCGCCCATTCCTCGCCCTGCCATGCTTGATTATTTTATCGACTTACAAGATTTTTTTGATAATGAAGACGAACGGTTGGATTTTCATGAAGTTGATGTCCGGGATTGGAGACTTTCTACTGGGGCTATGTGTTTGATCCTGCATCTCAAGATTACAAGTATTTCTGCATATCTGAGTATGGTGAGCATCGTAGGGGTCCATATTCTTTCGTTTGCTTCCACCTATACAGCATGGCATCGAATTCATGGCAAGAGCTTCACCACTCTCAAATCACATTTCCTCCTGATGTTATCGATGTTTATGACCATGGTGCATCAGTCTTCAGGCCGTACCTAGGGATGGGTGATAAAGCCCCAGCATTTCCGTTCAATGGGTTATGCCATTGGGTTTATTATGGCGCTGATGGCATTGGATTCGTTCCAAAGGTGCTTTCATTTGACGTAGTAGAGCATGCGTTTCGCCTAAGTGTTATTCCTCCCACATTACTTGGTGAAGAACGTTTGAATTATGTGAAACTTATGACAGTAGATGGTTGTCTGGCTGTTGCTTCACCGACGAGTACTATTCCCTCCAAGGTGACATCAGTAATTGGGATTATTGTGATGAAAGAATATGGCGTCGACGAGTCATGGTACAGAGCATACAACATTGTACTCAACTCACCGGCAAGATTCATCAGCTTTTGTGAAGACCAACTCTTTGTCCGAGAAACAGACGGCTCGGTGGTTTCATATCGCCTGGGAGCCCATCACGAGGTGTACAATAAATATCGTTATGTCCATTTCGAGACATTTGAGATGTTTCCATTTGAGGGTTCTTTTATCCCCCTTCGTCCCGGTCATTGAACCCCAATGATTAAACATAGGATCATTCCATTCTCATCTTATTTTACAAACCAGAGGTAAAACTATCCGATATTGTTCTATGCAAGGAATGTTTCAGTTTTTATGAGGGAGGAAGTAATTGTCCTGCTACATTATGCTGTGGCATCCCATAATGATTGAATAAAATACTGTGTAAAAGATGAATGATTAACTTAGGGTACACCCACAGTGTTTCTGGTCCAATCAATGGGATTTACTGCATCAACATTATCCAATCCAAGTCATACCATGTCGAACCACAAAGACTGCTTGTCGGGATCGCGTTCTGGAATCCGGGTATGAGACAATTCCATGTCTTACCGCCCATTCCTTGCCCGCCATGCTTGATATTTTTACTCAGTGATTAAAGATGAATCGTGCACTTCTCATCTATTTTACCAACTAAGGTTCGGGCCCTTCTTCTTCCTCATCCATGCCTTCTTTAGGAGGGAACCCGCGTTGTCTTCCAACAATCCACTGATCGATCACTCCACAGTTAATTGCATACTTGACCGTATGTTCCAAGTAGCTTTTGTCTGTTATAAGATGCGGTTGTACTGTCAACATCCTCATCAGAGCTAAAAAGCATTCAAGATGTAGTTAGTTACAGAATGTCTGGTTCAGTTAAGGGAAGGGTCATGTTTCTCTTGTCTGGAGTCCCTTAGTTAAGGTCACTAGTGCAATAAGAGAGACGGCAAAACATTTCCTCATATACAGTTGTGAGAAACTCGATCCCCATCTCAAAGTTTGATGGTATGCGTTGAATCTCTGTCCTTAGTTTGCAAAGTATGCGAGCATTGAAGAAATAATCACGACAATGTAAAACCGAAATGTCTTTTGCACACAATAAATGAAGTATTCAACTTTTTATTGTAATATGACCCTCTTTTCTGTTTTAGAAGGGTAAGCAAACCAGCCTACTGGCCTTCTATCTCAAGGGTCAATCATCAACCAACTGGGGGGTGAATTGGTATCAGTTTTTTGTTGGTTGGTTTTTGCTTCTCAAGTGGCAGAATTTAGGACACTCAGAGACTCAAAATTGCTTAGATTAATGTCAGTAGGTACCCTGGGTGGTGAATTGTTTTTTACAATGTTGTTTAGGTAGGTTTAATTCCTGTAAATTGGTGTCTCTTGTCAAAATTGGTGTAAATTTTGTAGCTGAGGGCAGCAAAAATGTTGCAGAAAATTTTCCTTTGGATTTCATTTGCCCTTATCTTTTTAAAATTATTTATTATCCGATATGGGATCCCTAATCGATAACGATAATATGGAATAAACAGAAATATATAATTACAGAAGAAATTATATGAGTATGATTAATTTAATCAAGACATCCAATAATGCATTGGCGCCTAATGTTTAATCATGAAACCACTAACCAAAGCAGAAGAAATTATAGGAAATACTCTGTATATTTATCCAGATTAACACCATTCCCAAAGCTAATCAGGCCCACCAAACATGTGCTAGAGAACATATTTGGCACATTGAATTATTGTGGGTAAAATCCCTGTTTTATATTAATAGTTAATAGAAACAGAATCAGAAACAGCAAGAAAATATATATATATATATATATATGTATTTCATGCACACCGAAACAAATTTGTTTTTAAAAAAATCATATTAAGAGAAAGATAGAAATATCATCGTTGTTAATCTGTACTTGTAAGGGCTTTTTATGCACACAGAAACATTATCAAGAGAGTTAACAATGATTTGGCTTGTAAGAAATTTATGTGAATAACGTTTCTACGTGTATTAAGAAAGACATTGAAAGAAGAGTAACTGATGTCAAATGGAGAAGTATTCACAAAATTGAGAAACAAACCTACATAACATAACAATGGAACAAAAATATATAATAGAACAAGAAGATAATTATTTCTACATAATACTTAGAAAGAATTAAAGGGTGATACTATGTTATAAATAGTGATAAAATATGAAATTCCAAAAAAAAATTGTAATTATATTCCATCTTTTCTATATTATCTATCATCTAAGCGTTGAGCAAGGGCTAAATTGGCAACAAAACCTAGCTATTGTTTTTAGATTGACAAGCGGTGTAACTCACCGGACTCCTATTTCAAGATAAACCAATCCTAGTGGGCCTTTTATTGGACGGGGATGCGGGATGCCAATGCCAATGCCTTGTTCAAGGCTCAACTTTTCGCTCATAGAATTTCCGCATTTCGAATAGAATAAGCAAACAATGCTACGTCAGGAATTGAACCTGGGAGGGATTGTCACTAACGAAAGAGTCAATTGGCAACAAAACCTAACTCTTAGAAGAAGCAAAACCCTGATTTTAACAACTTCAAGTAAACAAGTACCTTGAAATCATTATATTAAAGCTTGATTTTAACAACAGTCGCTTCGGGTACCATCTTGATGCAGAGGTATTGACTGTTGAGATCATTAGATCATTAGATCAAAGTTTGATTTATTGTTCGTACCATCTTTGCTTTATTTGACCGCCATATCGTTCACCAACTCTTTCCACTTTAGATTGGGGGTTTCCGAGTAAAGAACGCTCTCCCAGATATCTTTACTTAGGGAATTCAGAAGCCATGAGATGATCATATCTTGGCATGTAATAACCCACCCTAAACCATAGCTACTATAGTACCTTAAACTTGTTTAATTAGTTTTAATTCGTTGTTTAATTTATTTGTACCTTGCGGTTAGCTAGGTGATGTGTTTCATGAATGGCAAAGCGGTCAGTTTACCGGTCAATTTTTTTTTCCGAGCTCGTTATATTGTATTTAGAACCTTAAATTATAATTATTTTAGGTTCTACAATTTTATTTTAAAGTCGGTTTATTTATAGATTAATTTTCCCCAACGAAACGATTTTATTTTCAGGTTACCGATTTACCGATTTTCTAAACCGATTAAATTCTTTTATAGTACCAAAGTATTAATGGGTTACCCACACTTTACATTTAGTAGAATATTAGTGTAATTATTATTAGGTGGAGTGTGGGGAAATATTGTAATGATTATGATTGTTTTTATTTTAGTTTTAAAAGGGGTTGTATATATTGGTAATGGGGAGGCTATAGGTCACATTTGGGTTCAAAATTTATCAAATAATTCAGCCTCTCTCTCTTCCTTCTCCACGCCCACGCAGACCCCACGCCCCCCCCTGTGTTTCTCGCCGGCGATGGGCGTTTTCCGGCGGCCGTTTGGACAATTTTCCGCACCCACAAGAAGCTCTCACTCTCCTCTACCTCCTTGTCTCATTTATTCACCTATTCAAGTGGTATTTCTCTAGTATTCTCTTCCTCCCTTGTTATGAAATTTAAAGCTTTTGATGTTAAAGTTTTACCATGGTGTTTTTGATGTTAAATTACTACTTCCTTTCATGAATTTAGAGTACAAATTTGTTATAGTTGATTTTAGTGAGTAAAATTATATTTTTGGTTCAAGTTCATGTGAGTAAAGTTGAGATTCTTGTGAATTGATGAAGGTGATGATGAACTATGGTCATGCATGTTGGATTTGATGAGGTTTTAGAAGTATACTTTCTGTTTTGTAAAGATAAGTGAGTATTCTTGAGTTGTTTGGATGATATACATGAGAATTGTGAAGGAAACCATGTTAATTATGGTGTAGTTTAAGTGCATGTATTTGTATGATGTTGCATGTGAACTATACTAGTATGGATGATATTTTTTTTTGAGGCTTAATAGTCTGGAAATTATGGGGAAAAGAGTAGGGTATATAATGTTATGGATTAGTGTACAATTGGAGCTAAAGAAAACCGGGCATGAAAACTAAAACGAACCCGGAACCTACTGCCCGTTTTATGACTTTTTTAGAGGATGCTAAAAATTGTTTCGAGCCCAGATTTTAGTGTAAAAAGGTAGTCTAAGATGTTAGTAAACACCAGGCTTTGGAATTTCGAGTTTTCGATTTGTATAACTCAAGTTAGAGCCAAAACCGTGAAGCCGCGTAATTATATACGAATTTTGGAGTCAGTGTAGTATTGGGTATTTTTCGACCAAATGGGATTTGATTCTGGAAAAGTGTTAAACATGAGAGTTTTAGAGGACTCGACGAGCTTTTCGAAAATATATGGTATGCCTTAAACCGATGTCGGGAGAATAAGTTATAAGGCCCGGAATCAAAGCTGCAAAACTGGGAATTTTCTGGGTAATTACCTAAGTATTCTAAAGGATTAAATGTGATTATATTGGATTTATAATAGGTTTTATGAGTATATAACTTAAGTCATAGGACCTTTGAGATATAGTACTTGAGTAAGGACCATAAAGCTTGTTTTTGAAGGACTCGAGACCCTTAAAGCAATTTTACCGTTATCGATTTTAATTTACCGAAACGTCTTAAAGTTATTTAGAAGTTTTATCGTACCTTGAAGTTGTTAAAGCCTCTTTGACAAATTGAAAGTTTATATTTTACAAGTATTTCCTTAGTTCATAAAGCTCTTATAAGTTTAAAGTACTTACCAAAGTCTCTTGATTTTATTTCAAACACCCGAAAATCTCGTTACTAGTTCTCGGTAATTTATCACATCGTCCGAGCTCTTTCGAGCCGCTCCTCCTTTAGCCTCTGGCATCGTTCAGTCTTGTAGGCGTATTTTCCCTTCCGAAAAGTACGCAAAGTAAATCCGAATTTTATAGCTCGAGTTATGATCGAAATACTATCGTCCTAAAACTGAAAATTTCTATACGTTTATTTCCAAAACTTTATCGAGGTTTCACGACCTCACCTTTTTCATAGATCCTATCCTAATATCGCGAACCCACTCGTTTAGTGCACGCAAATTGTCCAACTCTTGCTATTTAAAGTCAAAGTGCAGCTTATTGCATAAGTTATATTCTAACGATTTTAGTGTTTTATAAGTGGTCTCGATACCTATTCTCTGATAGCTAGAAGCCTAGCCTTTTCTGACTCCTATCGAGTAATCTCGACATCGAGCTCGGTTTGGCGTCTTGCGAGATGCTTCGACATCGACCTCAAAAAGGACCACATTTTTGTATGAAATTATTTTAATGTTATACATAGCATGTGCATAGAACTATTTATCGATAAAGTTTGCTTTGGTTATAGCATGATTTAGTTCCTTCCCCGTTTTGAATTTTAAAAAGGCATGAAAAACCGTTTTGAAGTTTTTTATGTTGGAGGTTTGTGTCTTGAGTGTTTCCCCACTCACTTTGCGTTGTTTTAATGTTTTGTTTTAAGGCCCAGTATTCAAGAGATTCAAGAAGAGTTCGAAAGCTAGCTTTATCGAGTCGAGGTAGGTTTAGTCATGGCAAGAAGGAGTCTTACTCGCAAGCATGGGTGTTCAAGAGCGGGAAAACTATTGGGATTGAAAGGTGGAAGTGTGGTGTATTGTTTGTATTGATTTATGTATGCAAAGTGGTTGTAATATTACATCAGGTTGTATGTTTTAAGTTTAAAGTGTGCGATGGTTTGGTGGTTGTTCGTTGTGGATGCCTTGTTCAGTGGTTGAACGGCGGTAATACCCCGGCTTTAACCCTCCGCTGCGCTAATCACAGGATTAATGACGTAATTAGTCGTAATCTTGTGATTACTCAAGTCGGGGTATTACCGCCGTTCAACCACTGAACAAGGCATCCACAACGAACAACCACCAAACCATCGCACACTTTAAACTTAAAACATACAACCTGATGTAATATTACAACCACTTTGCATACATAAATCAATACAAACAATACACCACACTTCCACCTTTCAATCCCAATAGTTTTCCCGCTCTTGAACACCCATGCTTGCAGAGTCGTAAGACCTCCTTCTGCCATGACTAAACCTACCTGGCCCAAGAAAGCTAGCTTTCTTGAACTCTTCTTGAATCTCTTGAATACTGGCCTTAAAACAAAACATTAAAACAACGCAAAAGTGAGTGGGGAAACACTCAAGACACAAACCTCCAACATAAAACCGCTTCAAAACGGTTTTTCATGCCGCCTTTAAAACATTTCAAACGGGAAGGGAACTAAATCATGCTATAACCAAAGCAAACTTTATCGATAAATAGTTCTATGCACATGCTATGTATAACATTAAAATAATTTCATACAGAAAATGTGGTCCCCTTTTGAGGTCGATGTCGGCATCTCACAAGACGCACGCCCAAACCGACTTCGGTTTGATGGGTGATCGCTAGGCGATGACGCCAGTGTCGAGATTATCCGATAGAGTCAGAAAAGGCTAGGCTTCGCCTAGCTACAGAGAATAGGTATCGACCACTTATAAAACACTAAAATCGTTAGAATATAACTTATGCAATAAAGATTTTGACTTTAAATAGCAAAAGAGTTGGACAATTTATGCACTAAACGAGCGGGTTGCCCGTGACGATCTCTACTGAGAATGGCTCGGTCGGCGTAACTTTGAGCTAAAACGATAGAGTTCGTATTAGGATAGGATCTATGAAAAAGGTGAGGTCGAGAGCCTCGCAAAGAAAGTTTTGGAAATAAACGATAGAAATTTTCGTGTTTTAGGACGATAGTATTTCGATCATAACTCGAGCTATAAAATTCGGATTTCGCTTTGCGAGTACTTTTCGGAAAGGGAAAAAAATACGCCCTACAAGACTGATGGCCAGGATAAAAGAATCAGGGAGCTATTACAAGAGATAATTACAATTAAGGGTTCATCAAAGCCTATACTTACCATCGTAAGGGGAAATCTCTCCAAACACTACCAAGTATGCTCTATAGATTGCTTTTGGAGATCTCCAGATATCTCCTTCGTACTCAATACCACCAGGATATCGCCCACATCGTATCACCAACGAACATGTAGAAGTACTACAAAAACACTTTCCTCTGCTTAGGTATTAATGAGTAAATCGGGATTATATGTTACAGCACGTGTTAAAGTTTAAGAAACACCAGCATCATGATTAAGATTATGATTGAAGAGGTCAATAAAAAGTTTATAAGAACCAAAAAGAAGTTTTAGAGTAAACTAAGAGCATCGTATCATCTCCTCGTGGGAAGAAATGGATTATATGGATTAGAATAGCCCTCTTTCAACAAAGGTTAGGACAAGCATTACAACCAAGACAATAAGACTACTGCCGATGGATTAATGGCGACCAAGTAATTGGGGAAGAAGGTCACCCCTGATTATGATTTGAAGAGAATCACTTTAATCATCATCCCAGT
This sequence comes from Portulaca oleracea, assembly GCA_029582165.1. Classification (NCBI taxonomy): domain Eukaryota; kingdom Viridiplantae; phylum Streptophyta; class Magnoliopsida; order Caryophyllales; family Portulacaceae; genus Portulaca; species Portulaca oleracea. Next base: position 1,808,022 of record CM055870.1, read on the forward strand.
GTTTGAAAGACATCAATCCCAGGGACGCTATATGCAACCACCTTGTTAGAAGATGAATAGTTAGGGTGGTTACTCCCTCAGGGAAGGGTTGAAGTTAAGGTGGAGCATGCAAGTAAAACCAATTAAGGTTCATAAGTTAAGAACCCCATAGTCTTTAATATTAGTAAGTATAGCGAAGGTCATCCTTTAGAGCCAGAATGTTGCCCCACGCACCTTTCTATGTGATTAATTACCATGGTTGAAAGGTTCAGCAAGAAGTATTATGTGAGGCTAAACTCGGAGAAAGTAGAAGGGTGTTAAGTTAAGTAAATATCCGGGGCAGTAAGGAAAAAGGCTGACTAGCCGGTAATATACTCGCTCATTATCCGTAAGGTGAAACCAAGCGACTAACGGTCTCAAGCCTCCGCACATCCCGACAGGATACTAAAAATCATGCCAAGATTTACGATTCAGGAGTTTAGCACTTATAGTTGCCTTATCAACTCTACATCTCAAGCTAAGGAAGTCTAAAGGAGGACACAAAGGAAAATCAAGGTCCAACTTGTTCAGTGCATCTAGGTGACACCTTAAGTAATGAAGAATTTACGCTAACTATGGATCTCTTTCCCAAGTCAACGCTAATGTTCTCAGTCATGAGAAATGAGAAACGGGCAAGATCACCAATTTCTAGGTACTAAAGATAACCTTACCTCACGATAGCCCAAGAACATTTCAAGGACAAGAGTGGTAAGGAAAGCAAGCCCTCAAGTTGTGATAAGTATTCAAGCAAATTAGAGGTCAACGTAAGAACATACCATTTATATTACCCTAAAGTGCAAAGTGTGTCTATGTTACTGTTCACAACCTCTAGTACCCTCTTATGGATTCACCTTAAATTTATTCTATGTTTTTGTACACGTCCTTAGAAGATCAAAGATCAGGCCTCAACCTCTAGTACACGTACCATTTATATCTACATACGGGAATTGGTACTTGCATGGGATTCCAAAGGATATCGACGATCGAGATACAAGCTTCCAGTCAAGATTTTGGAGCACTATGCAAAGAGCCTTCGGGTCCAAACTTAGTTTCAATAGTTCATACCATCCCGAGAGCGATGGTCAAACGGAAAGAGTAAACCAAATTCTAGAGGACATGCTTCGCGCCTGTGTGATGGACTTTCAAGGGAACTGAGATCAGTATCTTCCTCTCGTAGAATTCTCTTACAATAATAGCTACCAAGCCACGATTCAGATGGCGTCTTTTGAAGCTATATATGGCCGAAAGTGTAGAACACCCCTATGTTGGGGCGAGTTAGAGGAAGCGTTGATCATAGGGCCAGACTTAATTCAAGAGATGACTGATAAGGTCAAGATCATCCAACAACATATTCGGACAGCCCAAAGCAAACAAAAGAGCTACGCCGACAAAAGACGAAAACCGCTTGAGATCCAAATAGGAGATAGGGTATTCCTCAAGTTTCCCCTACAAAGGGGGTTAGGCGATTCAATGTTAGGGGTAAGTTAAGCCCTCGGTACATCGGACCTTATCCCAGTGTAGGGAAGGTTAACCCATCAGCTTATCGTCTAGAGTTACCGTCCAACTTAGGACATATCCACGATGTCTTTCATATCTCCCAGCTTCGGAAGTATGTACCTGATCTAGTGCATGTTTTAGAGGAAGAACTTCCTCTTCTAGCCAAGGACTTTACCTTCGAACAGAAACCGGTCCAAATCTTGGATCGTAGGATCAAACGTCTACGTACAAAAGAGGTTCCGTTAGTCAAAGTCTTATGGGCGAATCAAGAAACCTCCGAGGCCACGTGGGAAACTGAAGACGAAATGATGAAAACTACCCCCATCTCTTTTAAGGTATTTCTCACTGCAAAAGTTTTATCGAACAGCAAGTTTCGGGGACGAAACTTCTTTTAAGGGGGGGAGGATGTAATAACCCACCCTAAACCATAGCTACTATAGTACCTTAAACTTGTTTAATTAGTTTTAATTCGTTGTTTAATTTATTTGTACCTTGCGGTTAGCTAGCGGTGACAGGTTTCGGCGGAATGGCAAAGCGGTCAGTTTACCGGTCAATTTTTTTTTCCGAGCTCGTTATATTGTATTTAGAACCTTAAATTATAATTATTTTAGGTTCTACAATTTTATTTTAAAGTCGGTTTATTTATAGATTAATTTTCCCCAACGAAACGATTTTATTTTCAGGTTACCGATTTACCGATTTTCTAAACCGATTAAATTCTTTTATAGTACCAAAGTATTAATGGGTTACCCACACTTTACATTTAGTAGAATATTAGTGTAATTATTATTAGGTGGAGTGTGGGGAAATATTGTAATGATTATGATTGTTTATATTTTAGTTTTAAAAGGGGTTGTATATATTGGTAATGGGGAGGCTATAGGTCACATTTGGGTTCAAAATTTATCAAATAATTCAGCCTCTCTCTTCCTTCTCCACGCCCACGCCGACCCCACGCCCCCCCCTGTGTTTCTCGCCGCGATGGGCGTCCGGCCGCTGGACAATTTTTCCGGCACCCACAAGAAGCTCTCACTCTCCTCTACCTCCTTGTCTCATTTATTCACCTATTCAAGTGGTATTTCTCTAGTATTCTCTTCCTCCCTTGTTATGAAATTTAAAGCTTTTGATGTTAAAGTTTTACCATGGTGTTTTTGATGTTAAATTACTACTTCCTTTCATGAATTTAGAGTACAAATTTGTTATAGTTGATTGTAGTGAGACCAATTATATTTTGGTTCAAGTTCATGTGAGTAAAGTTGAGATTCTTGTGAATTGATGAAGGTGATGATGAACTATGGTCATGCATGTTGGATTTGATGAGGTTTTAGAAGTATACTTTCTGTTTTGTAAAGATAAGTGAGTATTCTTGAGTTGTTTGGATGATATACATGAGAATTGTGAAGGAAACCATGTTAATTATGGTGTAGTTTAAGTGCATGTATTTGTATGATGTTGCATGTGAACTATACTAGTATGGATGATATTTTTTGAGGCTTAATAGTCTGGAAATTATGGGGAAAAGAGTAGGGTATATAATGTTATGGATTAGTGTACAATTGGAGCTAAAGAAAACCGGGCATGAAAACTAAAACGAACCCGGAACCTACTGCCCGTTTTATGACTTTTGTAGAGGATGCTAAAAATTGTTTCGAGCCCAGATTTTAGTGTAAAAAGGTAGTCTAAGATGTTAGTAAACACCGGGCTTTGGAATTTCGAGTTTTCGATTTGTATAACTCAAGTTAGAGCCAAAACCGTGAAGCCGCGTAATTATATACGAATTTTGGAGTCAGTGTAGTATTGGGTATTTTTCGACCAAATGGGATTTGATTCTGGAAAAGTGTTAAACATGAGAGTTTTAGAGGACTCGACGAGCTTTTCGAAAATATATGGTATGCCTTAAACCGATGTCGGGAGAATAAGTTATAAGGCCCGGAATCAAAGCTGCAAAACTGGAAATTTTCTGGGTAATTACCTAAGTATTCTAAAGGATTAAATGTGATTATATTGGATTTATAATAGGTTTTATGAGTATATAACTTAAGTCATAGGACCTTTGAGATATAGTACTTGAGTAAGGACCATAAAGCTTGTTTTTGAAGGACTCGAGACCCTTAAAGCAATTTTACTGCTATCGATTTTAATTTACCAAACGTCTTAAAGTTATTTAGAAGTTTTATCGTACCTTGAAGTTGTTAAAGCCTCTTTGACAAATTGAAAGTTTATATTTTACAAGTATTTCCTTAGTTCATAAAGCTCTTATAAGTTTAAAGTACTTACCAAAGTCTCTTGATTTTATTTCAAACACCAAAATCTCGTTACTAGTTCTCAGAATTTATCACATCGTCCGAGCTCTTTTCGAAATGTTCCTCCTTTTAGCCTCTGTCGCCATCGCCTTGTAGGCGTATTTTTTCCCTTTCCGAAAAGTACTGCAAGCGAAATCCGAATTTTATAGCTCGAGTTATGATCGAAATACTATCGTCTAAAAACCTGAAAATTTCTATACGTTTATTTCCAAAATTTTATCGCGAGGCTCTACGACTCACCTTTTTCATAGATCCTATCCTAATACGAACTCTATCGCTTTAGCTCAAAGTTCGCTCGACCGAGCCATTCTCCAGAGATCGTCACCGCAACCACTGCTTGTGCACGCAAATTGTCCAACTCTTTTGCTATTTAAAGTCAAAGCAGCTTTATTGCATAAGTTATATTCTAACGATTTTAGTGTTTTATAAGTGGTCCGATACCTATTCTACTGATTGCCTAGCGATCACCCATCCAAACAAAGTCGGTTTGGCGTGCGTCTTGTGAGATGCTTCGACATCGACCTCAAAAGGGACCACATTTTCGTATGAAATTATTTTAATGTTATACATAGCATGTGCATAGAACTATTTATCGATAAAGTTTGCTTTGGTTATAGCATGATTTAGTTCCGTTTTGAAATGTTTTAAAGGCGGCATGAAAACCGTTTCAACGGTTTTACATGTTGGAGGTTTGTATCGAGTGTTTCACTCACTTTGCGTTGTTTTAATGTTTTGTTTTAAGGCCCGAGTATTCAAGAGATTCAAGAAGAGTTCAAGAGAAAGCTAGCTTTCGAGCCGAGGTAGGTTTAGTCATGGCAAGAAGGAGGTCTTACGACTGCAAGCATGGGTGTTCAAGAGCGGAAAACTATTGGGATTGAAAGGTGGAAGTGTGGTGTATTGTTTGTATTGATTTATGTATGCAAAGTGGTTGTAATATTACATCGTTGTATGTTTTAAGTTTAAAGTGCGATGGTTTGGTGGTTGTTGTGGATGCCTTGTTCAGTGGTTGAACGGCGGTAATACCCCGGCTTTAACCCTCCGCTGCGCTAATCACAGGATTAATGACGTAATTAGTCGTAATCTTGTGATTACTCAAGTCGGGGTATTACCGCCGTTCAACCACTGAACAAGGCATCCACAACGAACAACCACCAAACCATCGCACACTTTAAACTTAAAACATACAACCTGATGTAATATTACAACCACTTTGCATACATAAATCAATACAAACAATACACCACACTTCCACCTTTCAATCCCAATAGTTTTCCCGCTCTTGAACACCCATGCTTGCAGAGTCGTAAGACCTCCTTCTTGCCATGACTAAACCTACCTTACCCAAAGAAAGCTAGCTTTCTTGAACTCTTCTTGAATCTCTGAATACTCGGCCTTAAAACAAAACATTAAAACAACGCAAAAGTGAGTGGGGAAACACTCAAGACACAAACCTCCAACATAAAACCGCTTCAAAACGGTTTTTCATGCCACTTTAAAACATTTCAAAACGGGAAGGGAACTAAATCATGCTATAACCAAAGCAAACTTTATCGATAAATAGTTCTATGCACATGCTATGTATAACATTAAAATAATTTCATACAAGAAAATGTGGTCCCTTTTGAGGTCGATGTCGAAGCATCTCACAAGACGCACGCCTCAAACCGACTGGTTTGATGGGTGATCATAGGCAATGACGCCAGTCGAGATTACTCCGATAGAGTCAGAAAAGGCTTCGCTCTAGCCATCAGAGAATAGGTATCGGACCACTTATAAAACACTAAAATCGTTAGAATATAACTTATGCAATAAAACTGCATTTGACTTTAAATAGCAAAAGAGTTGGACAATTTGCACTAAACGAGTGGGTTGCCTGACGATCTCTACCGAGAATGGCTCGGTCAAGGTAACTTTGAGCTAAAACGATAGAGTTCGGTATTAGGATAGGATCTATGAAAAAAGGTGAGGTCGTAGAGCCTCGCAGTAAAGTTTTGGAAATAAAACGTATAGAAATTTTCAGGTTTTTAGGACGATAGTATTTCGATCATAACTCGAGCTATAAAATTCGGATTTCGCTTTGCGAGTACTTTTCGGAAAGGGAAAAAAATACGCCCTACAAGACTGATGGCCAGGATAAAAGAATCAGGGAGCTATTACAAGAGATAATTACAATTAAGGGTTCATCAAAGCCTATACTTACCATCGTAAGGGGAAATCTCTCCAAACACTACCAAGTATGCTCTATAGATTGCTTTTGGAGATCTCCAGATATCTCCTTCGTACTCAGCGCCCACCAGGATATCGCCCACATCGTATCACCAACGAACATGTAGAAGTACTACAAAAACACTTTCCTCTGCTTAGGTATTAATGAGTAAATCGGGATTATATGTTACAGCACGTGTTAAAGTTTAAGAAACACCAGCATCATGATTAAGATTATGATTGAAGAGGTCAATAAAAAGTTTATAAGAACCAAAAAGAAGTTTTAGAGTAAACTAAGAGCATCGTATCATCTCCTCGTGGGAAGAAATGGATTATATGGATTAGAATAGCCCTCTTTCAACAAAGGTTAGGACAAGCATTACAACCAAGACAATAAGACTACTGCCGATGGATTAATGGCGACCAAGTAATTGGGGAAGAAGGTCACCCCTGATTATGATTTGAAGAGAATCACTTTAATCATCATCCCAGTGTTTGAAAGACATCAATCCCAGGGACGCTATATGCAACCACCTTGTTAGAAGATGAATAGTTAGGGTGGTTACTCCCTCAGGGAAGGGTTGAAGTTAAGGTGGAGCATGCAAGTAAAACCAATTAAGGTTCATAAGTTAAGAACCCCATAGTCTTTAATATTAGTAAGTATAGCGAAGGTCATCCTTTAGAGCCAGAATGTTGCCCCACGCACCTTTCTATGTGATTAATTACCATGGTTGAAAGGTTCAGCAAGAAGTATTATGTGAGGCTAAACTCGGAGAAAGTAGAAGGGTGTTAAGTTAAGTAAATATCCGGGCAAGAAGGAAAAGGCCGACTAGCCAGAATATACTCGCCATTATCCGTAAGGTGAAACCAAGCGGACTAACGGCCTCAAGCCTCCGCACATCCCGGACAGATACTAAAAATCATGCCAAGATTTACGATTCAGAGTTTAGCACTTATAGTTGCCTTATCAACTCTACATCTCAAGCTAAGGAAGTCTAAAGGAGGACACAAAGGAAAATCAAGGTCCAACTTGTTCAAGGCATCTAGGTGACACCTTAAGCAATGAAGAATTTACGCTAACTATGGATCTCTTTCCCAAGTCAACGCTAATGTTCTCAACATGAGAAATGAGAAACGCAAGATCACCAATTTCTAGGTACTAAAGATAACCTTACCTCACGATAGCCCAAGAACATTTCAAGGACAAGAGTGGTAAGGAAAGCAAGCCCTCAAGTTGTGATAAGTATTCAAGCAAATTAGAGGTCAACGTAAGAACATACCATTTATATTACCCTAAAGTGCAAAGTGTGTCTATGTTATCGCTCACAACCTCTAGTACCCTCTTATGGATTCACCTTAAATTTATTCTATGTTTTGTACACGTCCTTAGAAGATCAAAGATCGTGCCTCAACCTCTAGTACACGTACCATTTATATCTACATCCGGAATTGGTACATTGCATGGGATTCCAAAGGATATCGACGATCGAGATACAAGCTTCCAGTCAAGATTTTGGAGCACTATGCAAAGAGCCTTCGGGTCCAAACTTAGTTTCAATAGTTCATACCATCCCGAGAGCGATGGTCAAACGGAAAGAGTAAACCAAATTCTAGAGGACATGCTTCGCGCCTGTGTGATGGACTTTCAAGGGAACTGAGATCAGTATCTTCCTCTCGTAGAATTCTCTTACAATAATAGCTACCAAGCCACGATTCAGATGGCGTCTTTTGAAGCTATATATGGCCGAAAGTGTAGAACACCCCTATGTTGGGGCGAGTTAGAGGAAGCGTTGATCATAGGGCCAGACTTAATTCAAGAGATGACTGATAAGGTCAAGATCATCCAACAACATATTCGGACAGCCCAAAGCAAACAAAAGAGCTACGCCGACAAAAGACGAAAACCGCTTGAGATCCAAATAGGAGATAGGGTATTCCTCAAGTTTCCCCTACAAAGGGGGTTAGGCGATTCAATGTTAGGGGTAAGTTAAGCCCTCGGTACATCGGACCTTATCCCAGTGTAGGGAAGGTTAACCCATCAGCTTATCGTCTAGAGTTACCGTCCAACTTAGGACATATCCACGATGTCTTTCATATCTCCCAGCTTCGGAAGTATGTACCTGATCCAGTGCATGTTTTAGAGGAAGAACTTCCTCTTCTAGCCAAGGACTTTACCTTCGAACAGAAACCGGTCCAAATCTTGGATCGAGGATCAAACGCTCACGCATAAAAGAGGTTCCGTTAGTCAAAGTCTTATGGGCGAATCAAGAAACCTCCGAGGCCACGTGGGAAACTGAAGACGAAATGATGAAAACTACCCCCATCTCTTTTAAGGTATTTCTCACTGCAAAAGTTTTATCGAACAGCAAGTTTCGGGGACGAAACTTCTTTTAAGGGGGGGAGGATGTAATAACCCACCCTAAACCATAGCTACTATAGTACCTTAAACTTGTTTAATTAGTTTTAATTCGTTGTTTAATTTATTTGTACCTTGCGGTTAGCTAGCGGTGATGTGTTTTCATGAATGGCAAAGCGGTCTTTATCGGTCAATTTTTTTTCCGAGCTCGTTATATTGTATTTAGAACCTTAAATTATAATTATTTTAGGTTCTACAATTTTATTTTAAAGTCGGTTTATTTATAGATTAATTTTCCCAACGAAACGATTTTATTTTCAGGTTACCGATTTACCGATTTTCTAAACCGATTAAATTCTTTTATAGTACCAAAGTATTAATGGGTTACCCACACTTTACATTTAGTAGAATATTAGTGTAATTATTATTAGGTGGAGTGGGGAAATATTGTAATGATTATGATTGTTTTTATTTTAGTTTTAAAAGGGGTTGTATATATTGGTAATGGGAGGCTATAGGTCACATTTGGGTTCAAAATTTATCAAATAATTCAGCCTCTCTCTTCCTTCTCCACGCCCACGCAGACCCCACGCCCCCTGTGTTTCTCGCCGCGATGGGCGCTCCGCGGCCGCTTGGACAATTTTTCCGCACCCACAAGAAGCTCTCACTCTCCTCCTCCTTGTCTCATTTATTCACCTATTCAAGTGGTATTTCTCTAGTATTCTCTTCCTCCCTTGTTATGAAATTTAAAGCTTTTGATGTTAAAGTTTTACCATGGTGTTTTGATGTTAAATTACTACTTCCTTTCATGAATTTAGAGTACAAATTTGTTATAGTTGATTTTAGTGAGTAAAATTATATTTTTGGTTCAAGTTCATGTGAGTAAAGTTGAGATTCTTGTGAATTGATGAAGGTGATGATGAACTATGGTCATGCATGTTGGATTTGATGAGGTTTTAGAAGTATACTTTCTGTTTTGTAAAGATAAGTGAGTATTCTTGAGTTGTTTGGATGATATACATGAGAATTGTGAAGGAAACCATGTTAATTATGGTGTAGTTTAAGTGCATGTATTTGTATGATGTTGCATGTGAACTATACTAGTATGGATGATATTTTTTTGAGGCTTAATAGTCTGGAAATTATGGGGAAAAGAGTAGGGTATATAATGTTATGGATTAGTGTACAATTGGAGCTAAAGAAAACCGGGCATGAAAACTAAAACGAACCCGGAACCTACTGCCCGTTTTATGACTTTTGTAGAGGATGCTAAAAATTGTTTCGAGCCCAGATTTTAGTGTAAAAAGGTAGTCTAAGATGTTAGTAAACACCGGGCTTTGGAATTTCGAGTTTTCGATTTGTATAACTCAAGTTAGAGCCAAAACCGTGAAGCCGCGTAATTATATACGAATTTTGGAGTCAGTGTAGTATTGGGTATTTTTCGACCAAATGGGATTTGATTCTGGAAAAGTGTTAAACATGAGAGTTTTAGAGGACTCGACGAGCTTTTCGAAAATATATGGTATGCCTTAAACCGATGTCGGGAGAATAAGTTATAAGGCCCGGAATCAAAGCTGCAAAACTGGGAATTTTCTGGGTAATTACCTAAGTATTCTAAAGGATTAAATGTGATTATATTGGATTTATAATAGGTTTTATGAGTATATAACTTAAGTCATAGGACCTTTGAGATATAGTACTTGAGTAAGGACCATAAAGCTTGTTTTTGAAGGACTCGAGACCCTTAAAGCAATTTTACCGTTATCGATTTTAATTTACCGAAACGTCTTAAAGTTATTTAGAAGTTTTATCGTACCTTGAAGTTGTTAAAGCCTCTTTGACAAATTGAAAGTTTATATTTTACAAGTATTTCCTTAGTTCATAAAGCTCTTATAAGTTTAAAGTACTTACCAAAGTCTCTTGATTTTATTTCAAACACCCGAAAATCTCGTTACTAGTTCTCGAATTTCATCATCGTCCGAGCTCTTTCGAAATGCTCCTCCTTTTAGCCTCGCCCGCCATCAGTCTTGTAGGCGATTTTTTTCCCTTTCCGAAAGTACTGCAGTTTAAATCCGAATTTTATAGCTCGAGTTATGATCGAAATACTATCGTCCTAAAAACCTGAAAATTTCTATACGTTTTATTTCCAAAACTTTACTGCGAGGCTCTACGACCTCACCTTTTTTCATAGATCCTATCCTAATACCGAACTCTATCGTTTTAGCTCAAAGTTCTGCTTCGACCCGAGCCATTCTCCAGCCGAGATCGCCACCGCAACCCACTGCTTCAGTGCACGCAAATTGTCCAACTCTTTTGCTATTTAAAGTCAAAGTACAGTTTTATTGCATAAGTTATATTCTAACGATTTTAGTGTTTTATAAGTGGTCCCGATACCTATTCTACAGTAGCTAGAGCGAAGCCTAGCCTTTTACAGTTCTATCGAGTAATCTCGACTGCCGCCCGATCGCCTAGCAGTCACCCATCCAAACCCGAGGTCGGTTTGGGCGTACGTGCGCGAGATGCTTCGACATCGACCTCAAAAAGGGGACCACATTTTTACTGTATGAAATTATTTTAATGTTATACATAGCATGTGCATAGAACTATTTATCGATAAAGTTTGCTTTGGTTATAGCATGATTTAGTTCCCTTCCCCGTTTTCGAAATGTTTTAACGGCCGGCATGAAAAACCGTTTTCGAAACGGTTTTACATGTTGGAGGTTTGTGTACTGAGTGTTTCCCCCACTCACTTTTGCGTTGTTTTAATGTTTTGTTTTTAAGGCCCGAGTATTCAAGAGATTCAAGAAGAGTTCAAGAGAAAGCTAGCTTTACTGGAGCCGAGGTAGGTTTAGTCATGGCAAGAAGGAGGTCTTACGACTCTGCAAGCATGGGTGTTCAAGAGCGGGAAAACTATTGGGATTGAAAGGTGGAAGTGTGGTGTATTGTTTGTATTGATTTATGTATGCAAAGTGGTTGTAATATTACATCAGGTTGTATGTTTTAAGTTTAAAGTGTGCGATGGTTTGGTGGTTGTTCGTTGTGGATGCCTTGTTCAGTGGTTGAACGGCGGTAATACCCCGGCTTTAACCCTCCGCTGCGCTAATCACAGGATTAATGACGTAATTAGTCGTAATTTTGTGATTACTCAAGTCGGGGCGTTACATGGCATCTCTTCCAGAAAGGAAAAATGGGTGAATCGTTGCTTGGCCGGGCATGGGAGCCGTCGACGAAGACCAGTTTGTTCTTGGCGAATAGTGCTATTGACAAACGAAGATCTCTTCCAATTCTCAAAATCATCTCCACCGAAAGGTTCTGAGACGAGCGATTGACCAGATGGTCCGAAGGATAATGAAAAGGGGATCGGAAGGGTCGATGGTTACTGGCTTCTTTGTTTCCGCCATGAATGAGGGAGTACAACAAGAAGAAGAAGGCTTCTAATAGTGGAAGGACAAAAGGAAGAGGCAAGGGTCAACCTTGCTTTGATACCATGACAAGTTTGGGAGAAGTAGGGATGGCAATGGACAGGGTCTGGGGCGGGTCCAGCTGAACCCGAACCTAGACCTGTCAGATTTTTTGGACCCAGACCTGCCCCGAGACCCGGTGGGCCCCGAAAACTTGGACCCGGAGCCGGACTCGCCAGGTCCATGGGTCCATGGGTCTGTAACGGGTCCTTATTGGGTCCAACACTCTTATGTTTTTTTTTACTAGATTTATCAATTTTTCGGGTTAATTTTATACGTACGCAATTGTATAATAATGATTATTCTATTTAAATACACAAATTTTCAACACAATAAAAACATCTAGTTCATTCTACAAGTCTATGAGCAAAATTAATATAAAAACATTATAGAATCATCCACACATGAACTCTAAGATTGCAATTATACAACTTTAAATGTACAAAAAAAAATCACGAAGTTCATGATTATCGCACTATACATTTCTAAGAAAGCAAATACACTAGGGTTTTCATGTAGCATATAGGGATCGATTCGCTGATATTTACACACAAGAAATTGCAGCAAGAGATAAGCTAATCAATCTCCAGGAGAGGCTCAATCAATCCCCGACAGACGCAATGCTTCTACACGAAGAAAAACAGCACCGAAGCAGCTACTATGACATCTTACATTCGGCCCTGCTTCTGAAACGTCAGCAAAGCAAATTGGCTTGGGATGATATGGGAGACAACTGCTCCAAATTATTCTTTGCCAAGATGAGACAAAACGCCCAACGCTCCGGTGTATGTTCGTGAAATTGAAACCATTGATGGAACTAAAGTCACAGGACTACAAAGCGGTCAACGATCAACTCGGTTTGTTCTATAAAGCACGCTGGCAACACAAACCATCAGAAAATTGCAGCGCAGGAGGATATATTCAGTATGGGTCCACGACTTACAAGGTCACAACAAATCAGGCTCAGCAAGGCAATCACGGACAAGGACATCAAGGAAGCCATTTTCTCCATTCCCAATGACAAAACACCCGGCCCAGATGGGTACACAAGTGGATTTTACAAAAGTAGCTGGAACTACATAGGAGCGCTCGTCACCGCTGCAGCGCATGAATTTTTCATCACAGGGAAGCTACTACAGCAACTGAATGCTACTAACTTGGTACTTATCCCAAAAGTGCCAAATCCCAGCAAAGTCACTGAGTTTAGGCCAATCGCCTGTTGCAACACCTTTTACAAGGGAATCACCAAGATCATCGCTTCAAGAATACGAGAAGTTCTTCCCGATCTAATCAACCAAAGCCAAGGGGCTTTTGTTCCAGGACGACAACTCCTTCACAATGTGCTACTTTGCCAAGAGATAGTTAGGGGCTATAATCGATCGACCATAACTCCTCGATGCTTGATGAAAATCGATCTTCAAAAGGCCTTTGACTCAGTACATTGGAGTTTCATTGAAGAAGCACTTCACGCATACCACTTCCCAAATTGGCTCATAAATTGCGTTATGGCTTGTGTCTCTTCCCCCACTTTCTCCATTTGCTCGAATGGCATCTCATCTCCAACCTTTAAAGGGAAAAGAGGACTAAGACAAGGGGACCCGATGTCACCACTCCTTTTTGTTCTAACAATGGAATACCTGTCGAGAGCTATTCAGTACTTTGTCAGCAAAGAAGAGGGGTTCAAATACCATCCTAACTGCAGACGTCTACAACTCACTCATCTTGTCTTTGCGGATGACCTAATCTTATTCTCTGCGGCCAATAAAGTCTCTATTCAAACCCTTAAAAGGCTTTTGACCACTTCAAAGAACCGTGCCTTATCGCTAATAATGAGAAATCAAGTGGTCATAGGGGCGTGCTAACCGAGCTTTCAGAATCGCTCTTATCCGAGAAATGTTTGGAGAAGGTATGCTTCCGCTCAAATACTTAGGCATTCCTATCTCCGCCAGAATCTCACAAAAATGATGCCAATATTCTTGTGGAAAAGATTCTTGCGCAATCAAAACTTGGGAAAGTAGGCATATCTCTTATCCGCAGAGTCACACCGATTAATACTGCTCTCATGGGGATATATAGTTTCCGGGCAAGAGTTATAGTCATTCCTAGGCACACCATCATGAGATAACTCGTTTTGTAGAAATTTCCGTGGGGTCGCCCTCCCATTATAGAACTACCCCCATGGTGGCACTGGGAACTGTCTGCAAACCAAAGAGAGTGGAGGTCTAGGTCTCCGAGAGCCGACTTCATGGAACAATGCCAACATAGCCCGTTTGGGCGATTCAGAGTAAAGAGGATAACTTATGGGTCAAATGGATTCATACCAAATACATTCGAGGGTCCTCCCGTGGAACTATCAACCCCTTATGATGTCTGCACCTATTTCAAGCATCTTTGCCTTGTTAAAGAGTACTTCAAATGGGGTTGTGAACTCGACACAGATGGCACCGAAAGGCACCGAGGTAGTAGCTCATGGGGACTACATCGCTGCAGGAGTACATATGGAGCCTTGGAGTTATGAATGAGGAAAATTGGGCCTCAATCATTTGGACTGATTACAATTCCTCGACATTCCTTCATCACCTGGGTTATGTTGCATGGAAAACTGTATGTCAGAGCTAGAACAATCCGATGGCAAACTAATGGGGACTCACATTGTCCCTATTGTGATTTGGGTACTGAAACTATTGATCACCTCTTTCTTGAATGCGAATTTGGGAAGGAGGTAAGGAGGGCTATGAGGAATTGGGAGCTTGGCAATCTGACCAGCATCCAAGAATGGAAAACCCATCTAAATGACCTACAAAAAACCACTGCAGCTAATCAACTCAACTGCGCTCTCCTCACAGCTTATGTCTACCATATCTGGAAGGAAAGGAACAATCGAGTCCACAAAAATCAAAAGGCTACTCCACATGTGACAGCAAATATGGTGAAAAATGATGTAATGAATAAGGTCCTTCTCTAGCATCAAAATCTAGGAAAAAATATAGAGGTCTTGTAGACACAGTGCTCAATATGTGAGGCACGGGGGTAATAATCCCGCGCTTTGTAAACTATATTGTTTTTTGTTAAATATAACCTGCATTATTGTGCAAAAAAAAAATATATATATATAGGGATATTGGATTCTAATAATCCCTACTATCACAAATTGTATGGCAATAATCCCTACTATCATTTTGGATTCTGGTGGTCCAAAAAAAAATAAAATTGTATTGCAGTGGTACCAAATCCATCACCATATTCTTTTTATTTTTTCTATGCCTAACCCATATTGTTTTTGTTTTTTTGGTTCCTACCCCTAGATAGGTAACGAAGTGTAGTTACTAAAACATTTTTTAAATTATTTTTTTGAGATTCCGAGCAATTATTATGATTTTTTAAAAGAAATAAAATTGAAAAAATCATAAAAAATTGAAAAGAAATTGAAAAAAATTGGGAGAAATGCTATAAATTCATTAAAAATCGTGGTAAAGTGTTATACAAAGTTTTGAATCAAATGCAACACAAAATCTATGACATTTAGCGTATACACTCGATTTTGTCCCACTACAATACAATTTTAGTTTTTTTTGGACCACCAGAATCCAAAATGATAGTAGGGATTATTGTCATACAATTTGTGATAGTAGGGATTATTAGAATCCAATATCCCTATATATATATATATATATATATATATATATATATATATAGGAACGGATCCAATAGGAAGAGAGTTTAGGTAAGAAGGTAAGAAGAAACAATCTAAAGCGTCCAATCCGGATCCGATGGATGAGATTAAAATTGTCACACATATGGTATTTTAATGAAAAACCACTTTCCACCCCTTAAAAAACAACTAGTGGTTTTCTATTTTTTTTTTTAAAAAAAGAGGAATATTTAGTTAGAGACAATTAAGGGAAAATATTCAATGGAATAAAATCGCATTATTCTTGTCTAAAAAATAAAATCAATTTTAAATATATGATTGTCAAGAATTATGCATTAATTACAACAGATATGTCGTTTGTCAATGGAGAATCACAAGTACAGTGTGGTCATCAAATGCAAAGAGCGTGGACATCAAATATCAGTCAGTGTGGTCATGAGACAAAGAGTATGGTCGCAATCTAATACTAGTCATTGTGGTCATCAAAGGCAAATAGTGTGGTCATCAAAGTCAAATAATGTACTCAAAATCTAATACCAGTCAGTGTGATCATGAAATGCAAATAGTGTGGTCATCAAAGTCACATAGTGTGGTCAAAATTGAATACCAATCAGTGTGGTTATCAAAAACGAAAATGTGGTCATCAAATTACCAATCAGTGTGGTCATCAAAAGTAAAGAGTGTGATCAAAATCTACATTAAAACAAGTTCTTTCTCTCACCAAATCATAGAAACCCAAAATTTAAGCAATTTTCTTATTTACCCTTAGATGTTTTTTCTTTTTAAAAAATAAAAAACAACAAATTCCCATAATATCTCATAAATCACGCCATTAATTCAAATTATTCAAATAATCCTCTAATTTTAGACATTCTCCCTCTTTCAATTTCTCTCTCCGAATCCCTCAAATATTCTTTGATGACCACATTCTTCATCTTTGATGACCACACTGATTGGTAATTTGATGACCACATTATTCGTCTTTGATGACCACATTGATTGGTATTCAATTTTGACCACACTATGTGACTTTGATGACCACACTGATTGGTATTCCATGACCACACTATTTGCATTTCATGACCACACTTACTGGTATTAGATTTTGAGCACACTATTTGACTTTGATGACCATACTATTTGCCTTTAATGACCACAATGACTGGTATTAGATTGTGACCACACTCTTTTCCTCATTATCGCACTGACTGGTATTTGATGTCCACACTATGTGACTTTGATGACCACACTGATTGGTATTCCATGACCACACTATTTGCATTTCATGACCACACTTACTGGTATTAGATTTTGAGCACACTATTTGACTTTGATGACCATACTATTTGCCTTTAATGACCACAATGACTGGTATTAGATTGTGACCACACTCTTTTCCTCATTACCGCACTGACTGGTATTTGATGTCCACACTCTTTGCATTTGATGACCACACTGTACTTGTGATTCTCCATTGACAAACGACATATTTGTTGAAATTGATGCATAATTCTTAGAAATTATATCTTTAAAATTGATTTTATTTTTAAGACAAGAATAATCAGATTTTTATTCCATTGAATACTTTCCCTTAATTGTCTCTAACTAACTATTCCTCTTTTTTTTTTTAAATTGAAAACCACTAGTTGTTTTTTAAGGGGTGGAAGTGTAACGCCCCGACTTGAGTAATCACAAGATTACGACTAATTACGTCATTAATCCTATGATTAGCGCAGCGGAGGGTTAAAGCTTGGTATTACCGCCGTTCAACCACTGAACAAGGCATCCACAACGAACAACCACCAAACCATCGCACACTTTAAACTTAAAACATACAACCTGATGTAATATTACAACCACTTTGCATACATAAATCAATACAAACAATACACCACACTTCCACCTTTCAATCCCAATAGTTTTCCCGCTCTTGAACACCCATGCTTGCAGAGTCGTAAGACCTCCTTCTTGCCATGACTAAACCTACCTCGGCTCCAGTAAAGCTAGCTTTCTCTTGAACTCTTCTTGAATCTCTTGAATACTCGGGCCTTAAAAACAAAACATTAAAACAACGCAAAAGTGAGTGGGGGAAACACTCAGTACACAAACCTCCAACATGTAAAACCGTTTCGAAAACGGTTTTTCATGCCGGCCTTTAAAACATTTCGAAAACGGGGAAGGGAACTAAATCATGCTATAACCAAAGCAAACTTTATCGATAAATAGTTCTATGCACATGCTATGTATAACATTAAAATAATTTCATACAGTAAAAATGTGGTCCCCTTTTTGAGGTCGATGTCGAAGCATCTCGCGCACGTACGCCCAAACCGACCTCGGGTTTGGATGGGTGACTGCTAGGCAGTCAGACGCTGGCCAGGTCGAGATTACTCCGATAGGAGCCTGTAAAAGGCTAGGCTTCGCTCTAGCTACTGTAGAATAGGTATCGGGACCACTTATAAAACACTAAAATCGTTAGAATATAACTTATGCAATAAAACTGTACTTTGACTTTAAATAGCAAAAGAGTTGGACAATTTGCGTACCTGAAACGAGTGGGTTGCCCGGTGACGATCTCGGCTGGAGAATGGCTCGGGTCGAAGCAGAACTTTGAGCTAAAACGATAGAGTTCGGTATTAGGATAGGATCTATGAAAAAAGGTGAGGTCGTAGAGCCTCGCAGTAAAGTTTTGGAAATAAAACGTATAGAAATTTTCAGGTTTTTAGGACGATAGTATTTCGATCATAACTCGAGCTATAAAATTCGGATTTAAACTGCAGTACTTTCGGAAAGGGAAAAAATCGCCCTACAAGACTGATGGCCGGGCCAGAGGCTAAAAGGAGGAACAGCTCGAAAGAGCTCGGACGATGTGATAAATTCGAGAACTAATGAGATTTTCGGGTGTTTGAAATAAAATCAAGAGACTTTGGTAAGTACTTTAAACTTATAAGAGCTTTATGAACTAAGGAAATACTTGTAAAATATAAACTTTCAATTTGTCAAAGAGGCTTTAACAACTTCAAGGTACGATAAAACTTCTAAATAACTTTAAGACGTTTCGGTAAATTAAAATCGATAACGGTAAAATTGCTTTAAGGGTCTCGAGTCCTTCAAAAACAAGCTTTATGGTCCTTACTCAAGTACTATATCTCAAAGGTCCTATGACTTAAGTTATATACTCATAAAACCTATTATAAATCCAATATAATCACATTTAATCCTTTAGAATACTTAGGTAATTACCCAGAAAATTCCCAGTTTTGCAGCTTTGATTCCGGGCCTTATAACTTATTCTCCCGACATCGGTTTAAGGCATACCATATATTTTCGAAAAGCTCGTCGAGTCCTCTAAAACTCTCATGTTTAACACTTTTCCAGAATCAAATCCCATTTGGTCGAAAAATACCCAATACTACACTGACTCCAAAATTCGTATATAATTACGCGGCTTCACGGTTTTGGCTCTAACTTGAGTTATACAAATCGAAAACTCGAAATTCCAAAGCCCGGTGTTTACTAACATCTTAGACTACCTTTTTACACTAAAATCTGGGCTCGAAACAATTTTTAGCATCCTCTACAAAAGTCATAAAACGGGCAGTAGGTTCCGGGTTCGTTTTAGTTTTCATGCCCGGTTTTCTTTAGCTCCAATTGTACACTAATCCATAACATTATATACCCTACTCTTTTCCCCATAATTTCCAGACTATTAAGCCTCAAAAAAAATATCATCCATACTAGTATAGTTCACATGCAACATCATACAAATACATGCACTTAAACTACACCATAATTAACATGGTTTCCTTCACAATTCTCATGTATATCATCCAAACAACTCAAGAATACTCACTTATCTTTACAAAACAGAAAGTATACTTCTAAAACCTCATCAAATCCAACATGCATGACCATAGTTCATCATCACCTTCATCAATTCACAAGAATCTCAACTTTACTCACATGAACTTGAACCAAAAATATAATTTTACTCACTAAAATCAACTATAACAAATTTGTACTCTAAATTCATGAAAGGAAGTAGTAATTTAACATCAAAAACACCATGGTAAAACTTTAACATCAAAAGCTTTAAATTTCATAACAAGGGAGGAAGAGAATACTAGAGAAATACCACTTGAATAGGTGAATAAATGAGACAAGGAGGTAGAGGAGAGTGAGAGCTTCTTGTGGGTGCCGGAAAATTGTCCAAACGGCCGCCGGAAAACGCCCATCGCCGGCGAGAAACACAGGGGGGGGCGTGGGGTCTGCGTGGGCGTGGAGAAGGAAGAGAGAGAGGCTGAATTATTTGATAAATTTTGAACCCAAATGTGACCTATAGCCTCCCCATTACCAATATATACAACCCCTTTTAAAACTAAAATAAAAACAATCATAATCATTACAATATTTCCCCACACTCCACCTAATAATAATTACACTAATATTCTACTAAATGTAAAGTGTGGGTAACCCATTAATACTTTGGTACTATAAAAGAATTTAATCGGTTTAGAAAATCGGTAAATCGGTAACCTGAAAATAAAATCGTTTCGTTGGGGAAAATTAATCTATAAATAAACCGACTTTAAAATAAAATTGTAGAACCTAAAATAATTATAATTTAAGGTTCTAAATACAATATAACGAGCTCGGAAAAAAAAATTGACCGGTAAACTGACCGCTTTGCCATTCATGAAACTCATCACCGCTAGCTAACCGCAAGGTACAAATAAATTAAACAACGAATTAAAACTAATTAAACAAGTTTAAGGTACTATAGTAGCTATGGTTTAGGGTGGGTTATTACATCCTCCCCCCCTTAAAAGAAGTTTCGTCCCCGAAACTTGCTGTTCGATAAAACTTTTGCAGTGAGAAATACCTTAAAAGAGATGGGGGTAGTTTTCATCATTTCGTCTTCAGTTTCCCACGTGGCCTCGGAGGTTTCTTGATTCGCCCATAAGACTTTGACTAACGGAACCTCTTTTGTACGTAGACGTTTGATCCTACGATCCAAGATTTGGACCGGTTTCTGTTCGAAGGTAAAGTCCTTGGCTAGAAGAGGAAGTTCTTCCTCTAAAACATGCACTGGATCAGGTACATACTTCCGAAGCTGGGAGATATGAAAGACATCGTGGATATGTCCTAAGTTGGACGGTAACTCTAGACGATAAGCTGATGGGTTAACCTTCCCTACACTGGGATAAGGTCCGATGTACCGAGGGCTTAACTTACCCCTAACATTGAATCGCCTAACCCCCTTTGTAGGGGAAACTTGAGGAATACCCTATCTCCTATTTGGATCTCAAGCGGTTTTCGTCTTTTGTCGGCGTAGCTCTTTTGTTTGCTTTGGGCTGTCCGAATATGTTGTTGGATGATCTTGACCTTATCAGTCATCTCTTGAATTAAGTCTGGCCCTATGATCAACGCTTCCTCTAACTCGCCCCAACATAGGGGTGTTCTACACTTTCGGCCATATATAGCTTCAAAAGACGCCATCTGAATCGTGGCTTGGTAGCTATTATTGTAAGAGAATTCTACGAGAGGAAGATACTGATCTCAGTTCCCTTGAAAGTCCATCACACAGGCGCGAAGCATGTCCTCTAGAATTTGGTTTACTCTTTCCGTTTGACCATCGCTCTCGGGATGGTATGAACTATTGAAACTAAGTTTGGACCCGAAGGCTCTTTGCATAGTGCTCCAAAATCTTGACTGGAAGCTTGTATCTCGATCTGATACGATATCCTTTGGAATCCCATGCAACTGTACCAATTCCCGGATGTAGATATAAATGGTACGTGTACTAGAGGTTGAGGCCTGATCTTTGATCTTCTAAGGACGTGTACAAAAACATAGAATAAATTTAGGGTGAATCCATAAGAGGGTACTAGAGGTTGTGAACAGTAACATAGACACACTTTGCACTTTAGGGTAATATAAATGGTATGTTCTTACGTTGACCTCTAATTTTCTTGAATACTTATCACAACTTGAGGGCTTGCTTTCCTTACCACTCTTGTCCTTGAAATGTTCTTGGGCTATCGTGAGGTAAGGTTATCTTTAGTACCTAGAAATTGGTGATCTTGCCCGTTTCTCATTTCTCATGAGAACATTAGCGTTGACTTGGGAAAGAGATCCATAGTTAGCGTAAATTCTTCATTGCTTAAGGTGTCACCTAGATGCACTGAACAAGTTGGACCTTGATTTTCCTTTGTGTCCTCCTTTAGACTTCCTTAGCTTGAGATGTAGAGTTGATAAGGCAACTATAAGTGCTAAACTCCTGAATCGTAAATCTTGGCATGATTTTTAGTATCCTGTCCAGGATGTGCGAGGCTTGAGACCGTTAGTCCGCTTGGTTTCACCTTACGGATAATGGCGAGTATATTACCGGCTAGTCAGCCTTTTTCCTTACTGCCCCGGATATTTACTTAACTTAACACCCTTCTACTTTCTCCGAGTTTAGCCTCACATAATACTTCTTGCTGAACCTTTCAACCATGGTAATTAATCACATAGAAAGGTGCGTGGGGCAACATTCTGGCTCTAAAGGATGACCTTCGCTATACTTACTAATATTAAAGACTATGGGGTTCTTAACTTATGAACCTTAATTGGTTTTACTTGCATGCTCCACCTTAACTTCAACCCTTCCCTGAGGGAGTAACCACCCTAACTATTCATCTTCTAACAAGGTGGTTGCATATAGCGTCCCTGGGATTGATGTCTTTCAAACACTGGGATGATGATTAAAGTGATTCTCTTCAAATCATAATCAGGGGTGACCTTCTTCCCCAATTACTTGGTCGCCATTAATCCATCGGCAGTAGTCTTATTGTCTTGGTTGTAATGCTTGTCCTAACCTTTGTTGAAAGAGGGCTATTCTAATCCATATAATCCATTTCTTCCCACGAGGAGATGATACGATGCTCTTAGTTTACTCTAAAACTTCTTTTTGGTTCTTATAAACTTTTTATTGACCTCTTCAATCATAATCTTAATCATGATGCTGGTGTTTCTTAAACTTTAACACGTGCTGTAACATATAATCCCGATTTACTCATTAATACCTAAGCAGAGGAAAGTGTTTTGTAGTACTTCTACATGTTCGTTGGTGATACGATGTGGGCGATATCACGGTGGTATACGAGTACGAAGGAGATATCTGGAGATCTCCAAAAGCAATCTATAGAGCATACTTGGTAGTGTTTGGAGAGATTTCCCCTTACGATGGTAAGTATAGGCTTTGATGAACCCTTAATTGTAATTATCTCTTGTAATAGCTCCCTGATTCTTTTATCCTGGCCATATGTCTTAAAACTCTTTTCCCTAAATTTGAAATCATCCTGAGGTGAAATCTTGATAACCGTTGTTGCTCTCTTACGGTTTCCTCCAACATCCTTGGATATTTTTTTATAGTTCTTGTATCCCTTTAACTTTATCACCCGTTATCTTCAATGGCATGGTAACTTGACTTAAGTAATCTCTACAACCTTGACTTATTTAACCCATAAAGAGCGTAAAGGTATTGATGAGTCTGAAAACACGATTGTAGTCTCAAAATACCTATATTTTGTTTACTGTGACAAGCTGGTGTATACCTTTGAATTCAATCCTTGCTTGATAGTATATCCGTTTCTAATAAGTCTCGAGAGGACTTCTATCCCTATCTTTGGATTGAGTTGTCGCTAGATCCGGGTAGAGCATTACCAATCTCGAGGAGACTCTGTTCTTTCCTTGCTATCTTACACCTATCCTGATTTCCTTTTTCTCCACCACGAATGGCTGGAATCCCTCTTAATGGAGTGTTGGTTTCAAAGAATCCATTTTTAGCAACGTTAGGTTGAGTCCTTAAACTTTCTCCTCCATATGTACATAGATTCACTTCATATGATGTCTTGAAGATGGACTTAATCCTTTACATTTATTTGATTTCATAAATAATTACCCTTCTTGGGGTACTTCTTGTAATCCCTGTAGGGAGAACACTTATATTTCCCTAAACTGTAGAGGTTCTAACAACGTAAACCTTACGTTCCTTATGTGCTTGTGAGTGAAAAATTCTTCCAAATCTCATATATATAAAAGAATGCATGGGCTTATATCTAAATCCTCAATGAATTGGGGTCCTTTCCCATATGAATGTCCAGTACATGGTTCCTATGTAAATACAGGACGTCCCAAAATAATGCCATCAAGGTTCACTGTTTAGAATAAACATGCCATAGGAGAGGAATTTCATAATTCACCAAATATAACTATCTAATTCAAGGTGGAGTTAATCCCCTATTTACTTTCAAAGGACCAATATTAAGTTCCCACTTCATACTTCCAAGGTAGACTTCTCAATGGGGTTAGTCTAATCCAACTCGGCTCGTTCTGGTGATACACCCCTTTTTAAGGGTCCTTTCACTGGAAGTGGCCCTTGCCTGAACTCTTCCTCATGATGACCTTGTTCATGCTAGGGATTTCCTGATTCATAGTAATTCCCAAAAATGTTCCTTGAATTTGTCCTAGGGTTCTCATACGGAAGGGCAGCTTAAAGACATTGGGTTCGCCTTACATTCTCATTGTTTTTAGGGTTAGAAGTTGTTTGCTGGGTAGGCAATTGAGTACTCTCTGGAACTATCGTACGTGACATTAAACATTCACTCTTGACCTTATAACCATGGTAAAAGGATCTAAAAAGAAGGCACCTTGGGGATTCAGTAAAATACGTAAAGTAATGATTCATGAAGCGGGGATAAAATGAGTAATCAATAAATCAACATAAATAGGATAGAAGAAATTTTGAGGCCCGAAATTCACTTAAACCTCTCTATGATTTCTTTACTTGACATACTTTCTTCCGAGTAAGACACATACCCTAAATACAAATAATTCCCTTACTCCTTCATTCTTGTTAACCTCATTACCTCTATAAAAGTTCATCTCTTATTAAATCATTACACCTGTAGAACTCTCGTCACAATC
This sequence comes from Portulaca oleracea, assembly GCA_029582165.1. Classification (NCBI taxonomy): domain Eukaryota; kingdom Viridiplantae; phylum Streptophyta; class Magnoliopsida; order Caryophyllales; family Portulacaceae; genus Portulaca; species Portulaca oleracea. Next base: position 1,832,484 of record CM055870.1, read on the forward strand.
CCTTTCTTATAACGAGGTAAGCAATAATATTCTTCTATAACTGCCTTCCTATCACACATGCATTATTAATGCCTTAAGATATACTCGTACATCCTATTATAACTTTATAATCACGCGAATACTTCAAGTGACCGTGCAAAACTTTATACTCTATACGGATGTTTTACATTAAACTTTCTTCATAAACTTGCGAATTACTTCTAACTTAAATGTCCATTCTTCAAGTGAACAACTTTAAACACTAAAGGAGTCACACACTACCCTTACATATATGCAGACTCTCTTATGCATGCAAGGTATCATTATAATCTTCTCACTATTCCTTTTCCTTCAATCTCTGGTTGAGAATATCTCACGTTGACTTGTACAACCCCTAAATGTCCAGTTATGCCATCCTGGAATCATCATGCTTTAATTTCCATGAAGTTTCCCACTTATTTCACATCATTCCTCTATTTTCACTAAAATTCTTCAAATTTTGGGAGAATTTCTGAGTTTCTTACGTAATTTGGACTTTTCCCAAAATTAATTGGTGTTATTCAACCTGCAAAACATTCCTGCAATAATCACATAATCTCATGGAGTCTCAAACCCCTACATTCAATCAGTTCCCCTATGATTCACCAACACATTCTCCCAATGACTCCCAATTCATACTCACATCCTTCTCATTTCCTTATAATGACATCAAGTCTCCAAGTATTCCACTTATAACTCCGCTCTGATACCATTCTGTAACGCCCCGACTTGAGTAATCACAAGATTACGACTAATTACGTCATTAATCCTGTGAATAGCGCGTGAGGGTTAAAGCGGGTATTACGCCGTTGACCACTGAACAAGGCATCCACAACGAACAACCACCAAACCATCGCACACTTTAAACTTAAAACATACAACCTGATGTAATATTACAACCACTTTGCATACATAAATCAATACAAACAATACACCACACTTCCACCTTTCAATCCCAATAGTTTTCCCGCTCTTGAACACCCATGCTTGCAGAGTCGTAAGACCTCCTTCTTGCCATGACTAAACCTACCTCGGCTCCAGTAAAGCTAGCTTTCTCTTGAACTCTTCTTGAATCTCTTGAATACTCGGGCCTTAAAAACAAAACATTAAAACAACGCAAAAGTGAGTGGAAACACTCGAGACACAAACCTCCAACATGTAAAACCGTTTCGAAAACGGTTTTTCATGCCGGCCTTTAAAACATTTCGAAAACGGGGAAGGAAACTAAATCATGCTATAACCAAAGCAAACTTTATCGATAAATAGTTCTATGCACATGCTATGTATAACATTAAAATAATTTCATACAGTAAAAATGTGGTCCCCTTTTTGAGGTCGATGTCGAAGCATCTCGCGCACGTACGCCCAAACCGACCTCGGGTTTGGATGGGTGACTGCTAGGCAGTCAGACGCTGGCCAGGTCGAGATTACTCCGATAGGAGCCTGTAAAAGGCTAGGCTTCGCTCTAGCTACTGTAGAATAGGTATCGGGACCACTTATAAAACACTAAAATCGTTAGAATATAACTTATGCAATAAAACTGTACTTTGACTTTAAATAGCAAAAGAGTTGGACAATTTGCGTACCTGAAACGAGTGGGTTGCCCGGTGACGATCTCGGCTGGAGAATGGCTCGGGTCGAAGCAGAACTTTGAGCTAAAACGATAGAGTTCGGTATTAGGATAGGATCTATGAAAAAAGGTGAGGTCGTAGAGCCTCGCAGTAAAGTTTTGGAAATAAAACGTATAGAAATTTTCAGGTTTTTAGGACGATAGTATTTCGATCATAACTCGAGCTATAAAATTCGGATTTCGCTTTGCGAGTACTTTTCGGAAAGGGAAAAAAATACGCCCTACAAGACTGATGGCCAGGCCAGAGGCTAAAAGGAGGGGAACAGCTCGAAAAGAGCTCCGGACGATGTGATAAATTACCGAGAACTAGTAACGAGATTTTCGGGTGTTTGAAATAAAATCAAGAGACTTTGGTAAGTACTTTAAACTTATAAGAGCTTTATGAACTAAGGAAATACTTGTAAAATATAAACTTTTAATTTGTCAAAGAGGCTTTAACAACTTCAAGGTACGATAAAACTTCTAAATAACTTTAAGACGTTTCGGTAAATTAAAATCGATAACGGTAAAATTGCTTTAAGGGTCTCGAGTCCTTCAAAAACAAGCTTTATGGTCCTTACTCAAGTACTATATCTCAAAGGTCCTATGACTTAAGTTATATACTCATAAAACCTATTATAAATCCAATATAATCACATTTAATCCTTTAGAATACTTAGGTAATTACCCAGAAAATTCCCAGTTTTGCAGCTTTGATTCCGGGCCTTATAACTTATTCTCCCGACATCGGTTTAAGGCATACCATATATTTTCGAAAAGCTCGTCGAGTCCTCTAAAACTCTCATGTTTAACACTTTTCCAGAATCAAATCCCATTTGGTCGAAAAATACCCAATACTACACTGACTCCAAAATTCGTATATAATTACGCGGCTTCACGGTTTTGGCTCTAACTTGAGTTATACAAATCGAAAACTCGAAATTCCAAAGCCCGGTGTTTACTAACATCTTAGACTACCTTTTTACACTAAAATCTGGGCTCGAAACAATTTTTAGCATCCTCTACAAAAGTCATAAAACGGGCAGTAGGTTCCGGGTTCGTTTTAGTTTTCATGCCCGGTTTTCTTTAGCTCCAATTGTACACTAATCCATAACATTATATACCCTACTCTTTTCCCCATAATTTCCAGACTATTAAGCCTCAAAAAAAATATCATCCATACTAGTATAGTTCACATGCAACATCATACAAATACATGCACTTAAACTACACCATAATTAACATGGTTTCCTTCACAATTCTCATGTATATCATCCAAACAACTCAAGAATACTCACTTATCTTTACAAAACAGAAAGTATACTTCTAAAACCTCATCAAATCCAACATGCATGACCATAGTTCATCATCACCTTCATCAATTCACAAGAATCTCAACTTTACTCACATGAACTTGAACCAAAAATATAATTTTACTCACTAAAATCAACTATAACAAATTTGTACTCTAAATTCATGAAAGGAAGTAGTAATTTAACATCAAAAACACCATGGTAAAACTTTAACATCAAAAGCTTTAAATTTCATAACAAGGGAGGAAGAGAATACTAGAGAAATACCACTTGAATAGGTGAATAAATGAGACAAGGAGGTAGAGGAGAGTGAGAGCTTCTTGTGGGTGCGGAAAATTGTCCAAGCGGCCGCGGAAAACGCCCATCGCCGGCGAGAAACACAGGGGGGGGGGGCGTGGGGTCTGCGTGGGCGTGGAGAAAGAAGAGAGAGAGGCTGAATTATTTGATAAATTTTGAACCCAAATGTGACCTATAGCCTCCCCATTACCAATATATACAACCCCTTTTAAAACTAAAATAAAAACAATCATAATCATTACAATATTTCCCCACACTCCACCTAATAATAATTACACTAATATTCTACTAAATGTAAAGTGTGGGTAACCCATTAATACTTTGGTACTATAAAAGAATTTAATCGGTTTAGAAAATCGGTAAATCGGTAACTGAAAATAAAATCGTTTCGTTGGGAAAATTAATCTATAAATAAACCGACTTTAAAATAAAATTGTAGAACCTAAAATAATTATAATTTAAGGTTCTAAATACAATATAACGAGCTCGGAAAAAATTGACCGTAATCGACCGCTTTGCCATTCATGAAACTCACACCGCTAGCTAACCGCAAGGTACAAATAAATTAAACAACGAATTAAAACTAATTAAACAAGTTTAAGGTACTATAGTAGCTATGGTTTAGGGTGGGTTATTACAGGAAGGTGGTTTTTCATTAAAATACCACATGTGTGACAGTTTTAATCTCATCCATCGGATCCGGATTGGACGCTCCAAATTGCTTCTTCCTACCTTCCTACCTAAACTCTCTTCCTACAGGATCCGCTCCTATATATATATAATTTGACGGGTCCATGGGTAAGGTCCGTGCTGAACCGGACTCCGCCCATTTTATTAGACCAGCACCGGACTCAATGGGTCCAAATGTTTTGGACCCAGACCCACCTAAATGGGGCGGGTCCGGGGCGGATCCAGGACCCATTGTCATCCCTAGGGAGAAGCCTGAAAAAGGGAGATGAAGAAGAAAAATCCCTAATGACATTTATTTTTTATTTTACTTTTTTTTTGGTAGAAATGGTGGGAGAGCCCCCAATTTATTCAAAGCTTAAAATAGGAGATTACATAGGGTAAATTCCACGGGCCTTCATACGGTCCACGTGGAGGAGATATTGCACCTCCGAGGGAGGTTCATCAAAAATTACTACATTCATGTCCTTATTTCCGAGAGCTAGTTTAGCGAGCTTATCCGCCACTTGGTTCGCCTCCCGGTAACACGGCCGAACTTGGACTGTCCAATCTGCTAATGACATTTATTATGTAAGTCAATCGTCTCAATTCTGAAGGAAAAAGTCTCCTCCTTAAATAGGAGAAAGCAAGGCGAGAAAGCAAAGAAAAACAAGAAGAGAAAGAAGACAGAAATGGGCCTAGAACAAGGCCCAACAAAAGACAACCTAATATACCAACATAATATACCAACAGGGTTTACTGTGTCAACCATTTAATTAAACGGGTTGAAAATTTATACCTAAACCCACTTAATATCGTGTTAGTTTTAGGTCGGTGTCCGATCACCTTTTTCCGACTCCACTCACTGTTGCATTTGCTCTACCAACTTCAAGTAATCAAGTACCTTGAAATAGATGTACTGGTTCCAACTTCAAGTCCAGCACAATGCACAAGTGAGGTGTCTTTTCTGAAATTTCATGTTCATATTCATTTCCCCTTCATTTCCTCCTTCTGAGTTCTCTCTCAAATTCAATCTCAAATCCCGATTTTAAACCCTAACCGATTGCACTGATCCAGAACTTGTAGCCTGTCTTCTTCTATCAAAATTCTAGTAAGATAACACCACATGGTGTGCCGATCCGTCCTCTAAACTCGGTAAAGTTGAAATTCGACCAGATTTTGAGGTAATTTTTCGCTTTTCGAATTTCATGTTTACAATTAGAAAAACTTGAGTTAATTTGTTTGGTTGATTCTAAGTTGGATTTTCCTCTGAAACTGTGCGGCCGTTGAATTCCATGTAATTATATAAACTAACCACGAGTAGAGTTAATTTGTTTGGTTGATTCTAAGTTTGATTTGTTGTTCGTACATCCTACTTCTGATTTCACTCTCAAATTCAGTCTCGTGAATGTTTGGCTATTGATTTGTCGTTGTGATCGGTATGCAGATCAAGCAAATATGTTTGTCCCAGAAGACTTGCTGATTCAGGTACTCCTAAGATTGCCACCCAAATCTCTGTCACGCTTTAAGTGTGTGTCCAAAGCTTGGCAAACAATGATCGATGACCGTCAATTCATGCGCAAATACCTCCAATTGACATACACCGACTCATCTTCCTCGTCGAGCCATCATTCTCTGCATTTGATCTTCCAGACATCCACAACGTTTCCAACCAGTTTGATGTTCCTGTTGCCTGGTGAGTCTGATGATGAGTTGGATGAGCAACTAATCGACATAAACGGAAAGGGTGTCCCTGGCATCACCGACGTTTTTGGGGATGCGTCTGATTCTGAGGTGAACATGCAGTACAGCCATAGTGTTTCTGGTCCAATCAATGGGATTTACTGCCTCAACATTATCCAATACAAGCCACGCCATGTCGGCCTTTTCAGGATGAACAACATTGCATTCTGGAATCCAGGCATGGGACAATTCCATGTCGCACCGCCCATTCCTCGCCCTGCCATGCTTGATTATTTTATCGACTTACAAGATTTTTTTGATAATGAAGACGAACGGTTGGATTTTCATGAAGTTGATGTCCGGGGATTGGAGACTTTCTACTGGGGCTATGTGTTTGATCCTGCATCTCAAGATTACAAGTATTTCTGCATATCTGAGTATGGTGAGCATCGTAGGGGTCCATATTCTTTCGTTTGCTTCCACCTATACAGCATGGCATCGAATTCATGGCAAGAGCTTCACCACTCTCAAATCACATTTCCTCCTGATGTTATCGATGTTTATGACTATGGTGGATCAGTCTTCAGGCCGTACCTAGGGATGGGTGATGAAACCCCAGCATTTCCGTTCAACGGGTTATGCCATTGGGTTTACTATGGCGCTGATGGCATTGGATTCGTTCCAAAGGTGCTTTCGTTTGGCGTAGTAGAGCATGCGTTTCGCCTAAGTGTTATTCCTCCCACATTACTTGGTGAAGAACGTTTGAATTATGTGAAACTTATGACAGTAGATGGTTGTCTGGCTGTTGCTTCACCGGCAGTACTATTCCCTCCAAGGTGACATCAGTAATTGGGATTATTGTGATGAAAGAATATGGCGTCGACGAGTCATGGTACAGAGCATACAACATTGTACTCAACTCACCGGCAAGATTCATCAGCTTTTGTGAAGACCAACTCTTTGTCCGAGAAACAGACGGCTCGGTGGTTTCATATCGCCTGGGAGCCCATCACGAGGTGTACAATAAATATCGTTATGTCCATTTCGAGACATTTGAGATGTTTCCATTTGAGGGTTCTTTTATCCCCCTTCGTCCCGGTCATTGAACCCCAATGATTAAACATAGGATCATTCCATTCTCATCTTATTTTACAAACCAGAGGTAAAACTATCCGATATTGTTCTATGCAAGGAATGTTTCAGTTTTTATGAGGGAGGAAGTAATTGTCCTGCTACATTATGCTGTGGCATCCCATAATGATTGAATAAAATACTGTGTAAAAGATGAATGATTAACTTAGGGTACACCCACAGTGTTTCTGGTCCAATCAATGGGATTTACTGCATCAACATTATCAATCCAAGTCATACCATGTCGAACCACAAAGACTGCTTGTCGGGATCGCGTTCTGGAATCCGGGTATGAGACAATTCCATGTCTTACCGCCCATTCCTTGCCCCGCCATGCTTGATATTTTTACTCAGTGATTAAAGATGAATCGTGCACTTCTCATCTATTTTACCAACTAAGGTTCGGGCCCTTCTTCTTCCTCATCCATGCCTTCTTTAGGAGGGAACCCGCGTTGTCTTCCAACAATCCACTGATCGATCACTCCACAGTTAATCGCATACTTGACCGTATGTTCCAAGTAGCTTTTGTCTGTTATAAGATGCGGTTGTACTGTCAACATCCTCATCAGAGCTAAAAGCATTCAAGATGTAGTTAGTTACAGAATGTCTGGTTCAGTTAAGGGAAGGGTCATGTTTCTCTTGTCTGGAGTCCCTTAGTTAAGGTCACTAGTGCAATAAGAGAGACGGCAAAAACATTTCCTCATATACAGTTGTGAGAAACTCGATCCCCATCTCAAAGTTTGATGGTATGCGTTGAATCTCTGTCCTTAGTTTGCAAAGTATGCGAGCATTGAAGAAATAATCACGACAATGTAAAACCGAAATGTCTTTTGCACACAATAAATGAAGTATTCAACTTTTATTGTAATATGACCCTCTTTTCTGTTTTAGAAGGGTAAGCAAACCAGCCTACTGGCCTTCTATCTCAAGGGTCAATCATCAACCAACTGGGGGGTGAATTGGTATCAGTTTTTTGTTGGTTGGTTTTTGCTTCTCAAGTGGCAGAATTTAGGACACTCAGAGACTCAAAATTGCTTAGATTAATGTCAGTAGGTACCCTGGGTGGTGAATTGTTTTTTACAATGTTGTTTAGGTAGGTTTAATTCCTGTAAATTGGTGTCTCTTGTCAAAATTGGTGTAAATTTTGTAGCTGAGGGCAGCAAAATGTTGCAGAAAATTTTCCCTTTGGATTTCATTTGCCCTTATCTTTTTAAAATTATTTATTATCTGATATGGGATCCCTAATCTGATAACGATAATATGGAATAAACAGAAATATATAATTACAGAAGAAATTATATGAGTATGATTAATTTAATCAGCACATCCAATAATGCATTGGCGCCTAATGTTTAACTGTGAAACCACTAACCAAAGCAGAAGAAATTATAGGAAATACTCTGTATATTTATCCAGATTAACACCATTCCCCAAAGCTAATCAGGCCCACCAAACATGTGCTAGAGAACATATTTGGCACATTGAATTATTGTGGGTAAAATCCCTGTTTTATATTAATAGTTAATAGAAACAGAATCAGAAACAGCAAGAAAATATATATATATATATATATACATATATGTATTTCATGCACACCGAAACAAATTTGTTTTTAAAAAAATCATATTAAGAGAAAGATAGAAATATCATCGTTGTTAATCTGTACTTGTAAGGGCTTTTTATGCACACTGAAACATTATCAAGAGAGTTAACAATGATTTGGCTTGTAAGAAATTTATGTGAATAACGTTTCTACGTGTATTAAGAAAGACATTGAAAGAAGAGTAACTGATGTCAAATGGAGAAGTATTCACAAAATTGAGAAACAAACCTACATAACATAACAATGGAACAAAAATATATAATAGAACAAGAAGATAATTATTTCTACATAATACTTAGAAAGAATTAAAGGGTGATACTATGTTATAAATAGTGATAAAATATGAAATTCCAAAAAAAAAATTGTAATTATATTCCATCTTTTCTATATTATCTATCATCTAAGCGTTGAGCAAGGGCTAAATTGGCAACAAAACCTAGCTATTGTTTTTAGATTGACAAGCGGTGTAACTCACCGGACTCCTATTTCAAGATAAACCAATCCTAGTGGGCCTTTTATTGGACGGGGATGCGGGATGCCAATGCCAATGCCTTGTTCAAGGCTCAACTTTTCGCTCATAGAATTTCCGCATTTGAGCAGAATAAGCAAACAATGCTACGTCAGGAATTGAACCTGGGAGGGATTGTCACTAACGAAAGAGTCAATTGGCAACAAAACCTAACTCTTAGAAGAAGCAAAACCCTGATTTTAACAACTTCAAGTAAACAAGTACCTTGAAATCATTATATTAAAACTTGATTTTAACAACAGGCTGTTTCTGGGTACCATCTGTTGATGCAGGAGGTATTGACTGTTGAGATCATTAGATCAAAGTTTGATTTATTGTTCGTACCATCTTTGCTTTATTTGACTGCCCATATCGTTCAGTCAACTCTTTCCACTTTAGATTGGGGGTTTCCGAGTAAAGAACGCTCTCCCAGATATCTTTACTTAGGGAATTCAGAAGCCATGAGATGATCATATCTTGGCATCTCTTCCAGAAAGGAAAAATGGGTGAATCGTTGCTTGGCCGGGCATGGGAGCCGTCGACGAAGACCAGTTTGTTCTTGGCGAATAGTGCTATTGACAAACGAAGATCTCTTCCAATTCTCAAAATCATCTCCACCGAAAGGTTCTGAGACGAGCGATTGACCAGATGGTCCGAAGGATAATGAAAAGGGGATCGGAAGGGTCGATGGTTACTGGCTTCTTTGGTTCCGCCATGAATGAGGGAGTACAACAAGAAGAAGAAGGCTTTTAATAGTGGAAGGACAAAAGGAAGAGGCAAGGGTCAACCTTGCTTTGATACCATGACAAGTTTGGGAGAAGTAGGGATGGCAATGGGCGAGTGCAGGCGGGTCGGTGAACCCGAACCTAGACCTGTCAGATTTTTTGGACCCAGACCTGCCCCGAGACCCGGTGGGCCCCGAAAACTTGGACCCGGAGCCGGACTCGCCAGGTCCATGGGTCCATGGGTCTGTAACGGGTCCTTATTGGGTCCAACACTCTTATGTTTTTTTTACTAGATTTATCAATTTTTCGGGTTAATTTTATACGTACGCAATTGTATAATAATGATTATTCTATTTAAATACACAAATTTTCAACACAATAAAAACATCTAGTTCATTCTACAAGTCTATGAGCAAAATTAATATAAAAACATTATAAAATCATCCACACATCAACTCTAAGATTGCAATTATACAACTTTAAATGTACAAAAAAAAATCACGAAGTTCATGATTATCGCACTATACATTTCTAAGAAAGCAAATACACTAGGGTTTTCATGTAGCATATAGGGATCGATTCGCTGATATTTACACACAAGAAATTGCAGCAAGAGATAAGCTAATCAATCTCCAGGAGAGGCTCAATCAATCCCCGACAGACGCAATGCTTCTACACGAAGAAAAACAGCACCGAAGCAGCTACTATGACATCTTACATTCGTACTTACGAAGCGTCAGCAAAGCAAATTGGCTTGGGATGATATGGGAGACAACTGCTCCAAATTATTCTTTGCCAAGATGAGACAAAAACGCTCCCAGCTGTATGTTCGTGAAATTGAAACCATTGATGGAACTAAAGTCACAGGACTACAGGCGGTCAACGATCAACTCAGTTTGTTCTATAAAAGCCTGCTTGGCAACACAAACCATCAGAAAATTGCAGCGCAGGAGGATATATTCAGTATGGGTCCACGACTTACAAGGTCACAACAAATCAGGCTCAGCAAGGCAATCACGGACAAGGACATCAAGGAAGCCATTTTCTCCATTCCCAATGACAAAACACCCGGCCCAGATGGGTACACAAGTGGATTTTACAAAAGTAGCTGGAACTACATAGGAGCGCTCGTCACCGCTGCAGCGCATGAATTTTTCATCACAGGGAAGCTACTACAGCAACTGAATGCTACTAACTTGGTACTTATCCCAAAAGTGCCAAATCCCAGCAAAGTCACTGAGTTTAGGCCAATCGCCTGTTGCAACACCTTTTACAAGGGAATCACCAAGATCATCGCTTCAAGAATACGAGAAGTTCTTCCCGATCTAATCAACCAAAGCCAAGGGCTTTTGTTCCAGGACGACAACTCCTTCACAATGTGCTACTTTGCCAAGAGATAGTTAGGGGCTATAATCGATCGACCATAACTCCTCGATGCTTGATGAAAATCGATCTTCAAAAGGCCTTTGACTCAGTACATTGGAGTTTCATTGAAGAAGCACTTCACGCATACCACTTCCCAAATTGGCTCATAAATTGCGTTATGGCTTGTGTCTCTTCCCCCACTTTCTCCATTTGCTCGAATGGCATCTCATCTCCAACCTTTAAAGGGAAAAGAGGACTAAGACAAGGGGACCCGATGTCACCACTCCTTTTTGTTCTAACAATGGAATACCTGTCGAGAGCTATTCAGTACTTTGTCAGCAAAGAAGGGGTTCAAATACCATCCTAATCACAGGCGTCTACAACTCACTCATCTTGTCTTTGCGGATGACCTAATCTTATTCTCTGCGGCCAATAAAGTCTCTATTCAAACCCTTAAAAAGGCTTTTGACCACTTCTCAGCAACCACAGGCCTTATCGCTAATAATGAGAAATCTGAAGTGGTCATAGGGCGTGCAACCGAGCTTGCAATCGCTCTTATCAGAAAGCAGGTTTGGAGAAGGTATGCTTCCGTTCAAATACTTAGGCATTCCTATCTCCGCCATTAATCTCACAAAAAATGATGCCAATATTCTTGTGGAAAAGATTCTTGCGCGAATCAAAACTTGGGAAAGTAGGCATATCTCTTATCTTTGGCGAGTCACACCGATTAATACTGTTCTCATGGGGATATATAGTTTCTGGGCAAGAGTTATAGTCATTCCTAGGCACACCATTGCGGAGATAACTCGTTTTTGTAGAAATTTCCTGTGGGGGTCGTCCTCCCATTATAGAACTACCCCCATGGTGGCCTGGGGAACTGTCTGTGACCAAAGAGAGCTGGAGGTCTAGGTCTCAGAGTGACTTCATGGAACAATGCCAACATAGCCCGGTTTGGGCGATTCGAGTAAAGAGGATAACTTATGGGTCAAATGGATTCATACCAAATACATTCGAGGTCCTCTGGTGGAACTATCAACCCCTTATGATGTCTGCACCTATTTCAAGCATCTTTGCCTTGTTAAAGAGTACTTCAAATGGGGTTGTGAACCTGGACACAGATGGCACTGGAAAGGCACTGAGGTAGTAGCTCATGGGGACTACACTGCGACAGAGGAGTACATATGGAGCCTTGGAGTTATGAATGAGGAAAATTGGGCCTCAATCATTTGGAATCCGATTACAATTCCTCGACATTCCTTCATCACCTGGGTTATGTTGCATGGAAAACTGCGTGTCAGAGCTAGAACAATCCGATGGCAAACTAATGGGGACTCACATTGTCCCTATTGTGATTTGGGTACTGAAACTATTGATCACCTCTTTCTTGAATGCGAATTTGGGAAGGAGGTAAGGAGGGCTATGAGGAATTGGGAGCTTGGCAATCGACCGAGATCCAAGAATGGAAAACCCATCTAAATGACCTACAAAAACCATTGCGACTAATCAACTCAATCGCGCTCTCCTCACACGACTTATGTCTACCATATCGGAAGGAAAGGAACAATCGAGTCCACAAAATCAAAAGGCTACTCCACGTGTGACAAATATGGTGAAAAATGATGTAATGAATAAGGTCCTTCTCTAGCATCAAAATCTAGGAAAAATATAGAGGTCTTGTAGACACGATTGCTCAATATGTGAGGCACGGGGTAATAATCCCACTTTGTAAACTATATTGTTTTTGTTAAATATAACCTGCATTATTGTGCAAAAAAAAATATATATATAGGGATATTGGATTCTAATAATCCCTACTATCACAAATTGTATGGCAATAATCCCTACTATCATTTTGGATTCTGGCGGTCCAAAAAAAAATAAAATTGTATTGCGTGGTACCAAATCCATCACCATATTCTTTTTATTTTTTCTATGCCTAACCCATATTGTTTTTGTTTTTTTGGTTCCTACCCCTAGATAGGTAACGAAGTGTAGTTACTAAAACATTTTTTAAATTATTTTTTTGAGATTCCGAGCAATTATTATGATTTTTTAAAAGAAATAAAATTGAAAAAATCATAAAAAATTGAAAAGAAATTGAAAAAAATTGGGAGAAATGCTATAAATTCATTAAAAATCGTGGTAAAGTGTTATACAAAGTTTTGAATCAAATGCAACACAAAATCTATGACATTTAGCGTATACACTCGATTTTGTCCCACTACAATACAATTTTAGTATTATTTTGACCACCAGAATCCAAAAAGATAGTAGGGATTATTTTCATACAAATTGTGATAGTAGGGATTATTAGAATCAAATATCCCTATATATATATATATATATATATATATATATATATATATATAGGAACGGATCCAGTAGGAAGAGAGTTTAGGTAAGAAGGTAAGAAGAAACAATCTAAAGCGTCCAATCCGGATCCGATGGATGAGATTAAAACTGTCACACATATGGTATTTTAATGAAAAACCACTTTCCACCCCTTAAAAAACAACTAGTGGTTTTCTATTTTTTTTTAAAAAAAGAGGAATAGTTAGTTAGAGACAATTAAGAGAAAATATTCAATGGAATAAAATCGCATTATTCTTGTCTAAAAAATAAAATCAATTTTAAATATATGATTGTCAAGAATTATGCATTAATTACAACAGATATGTCGTTTGTCAATGGAGAATCACAAGTACAGTGTGGTCATCAATTGCAAAGAGCGTGGACATCAAATATCGATCGGTGGTCATGAGACAAAGAGTATGGTCGCAATCTAATACCAGTCATTGTGGTCATCAAAGGCAAATAGTGTGGTCATCAAAGTCAAATAATGTACTCAAAATCTAATACCAGTCAGTGTGATCATGAAATGCAAATAATGTGGTCATCAAAGTCACATAGTGTGGTCAAAATTGAATACCAATCAGTGTGGTTATCAAAAACGAAAATGTGGTCATCAAATTACCAATCAGTGTGGTCATCAAAAGTAAAGAGTGTTATCAAAATCTACATTAAAACAAGTTCTTTCTCTCACCAAATCATAGAAACCCAAAATTTAAGCAATTTTCTTATTTACCCTTAGATGTTTTTTCTTTTTAAAAAATAAAAAACAACAAATTCCCATAATATCTCATAAATCACGCCATTAATTCAAATTATTCAAATAATCCTCTAATTTTAGACATTCTCCCTCTTTCAATTTCTCTCTCCGAATCCCTCAAATATTCTTTGATGACCACATTCTTCATCTTTGATGACCACACTGATTGGTAATTTGATGACCACATTATTCGTCTTTGATGACCACATTGATTGGTATTCAATTTTAACCACACTATGTGACTTTGATGACCACACTGATTGGTATTCCATGACCACACTATTTGCATTTCATGACCACACTTACTGGTATTAGATTTTGAGCACACTATTTGACTTTGATGACCATACTATTTGCCTTTAATGACCATAATGACTGGTATTAGATTGTGACCACACTCTTTTCCTCATTATCGCACTGACTGGTATTTGATGTCCACACTATGTGACTTTGATGACCACACTGATTGGTATTCCATGACCACACTATTTGCATTTCATGACCACACTTACTGGTATTAGATTTTGAGCACACTATTTGACTTTGATGACCATACTATTTGCCTTTAATGACCACAATGACTGGTATTAGATTGTGACCACACTCTTTTCCTCATTACCGCACTGACTGGTATTTGATGTCCACACTCTTTGCATTTGATGACCACACTGTACTTGTGATTCTCCATTGACAAACGACATATTTGTTGTAATTGATGCATAATTCTTAGAAATTATATCTTTAAAATTGATTTTATTTTTAAGACAAGAATAATCAGATTTTTATTCCATTGAATACTTTCCCTTAATTGTCTCTAACTAACTATTCCTCTTTTTTTTTTTTTAAATAGAAAACCACTAGTTGTTTTTTAAGGGGTGGAAGGTGGTTTTTCATTAAAATACCACATGCGTGACAGTTTTAATCTCATCCATCGGATCCGGATTGGACGCTCCAAATTGCTTCTTCCTACCTTCCTACCTAAACTCTCTTCCTACAGGATCCGCTCCTATATATATATAATTTGACGGGTCCATGGGTAAGGTCCGTGCCTAGACCCGGACCCGCCCATTTTTTATTAGACCCAGACCCGAATCCAACCCGGACTCAATGGGTCCAAATGTTTTGGACCCAGACCCACCTAAATGGGGCGGGTCCGGGGCGGATCCAGGACCCATTGTCATCCCTAGGGAGAAGCTCAAAAGGGAGATGAAGATGAAAAATCCCTAATGACATTTATTTTTTATTTTACTTTTTTTTTGGTAGAAATGGTGGGAGAGCCCCCAATTTATTCAAAGCTTAAAATAGGAGATTACATAGGGTAAATTCCACGGGCCTTCATACGGTCCACGTGGAGGAGATATTGCACCTCCGAGGGAGGTTCATCAAAAATTACTACATTCATGTCCTTATTTCCGAGAGCTAGTTTAGCGAGCTTATCCGCCACTTGGTTCGCCTCCCGGTAACACGGCCGAACTTGGACTGTCCAATCTGCTAATGACATTTATTATGTAAGTCAATCGTCTCAATTTACAAAGGAAAAAGTCTCCTCCTTAAATAGGAGAAAACAAGGACTGAAAAAAGCAAGAAAGAGAAAAAGAAGAGGCAAATGGGCCTAGAACAAGGCCCAACAAAAGACAACCTAATATACCAACATAATATACCAACAGGGTTTACTGTGTCAACTCATTTAATTAAACGGGTTGAAAATTTATACCTAAACCCACTTAATATCGTGTTAGGTTCAGGTTGGTGTCTGGTCACCTTTTTCCGACTCCACTCACTGTTGCATTTGCTCTACCAACTTCAAGTAATCAAGTACCTTGAAATAGATGTACTGGTTCCAACTTCAAGTCCAGCACAATGCACAAGTGAGGTGTCTTTTCTGAAATTTCATGTTCATATTCATTTCCCCTTCATTTCCTCCTTCTGAGTTCTCTCTCAAATTCAATCTCAAATCCCGATTTTAAACCCTAACCGATTGCACTGATCCAGAACTTGTAGCCTGTCTTCTTCTATCAAAATTCTAGTAAGATAACACCACATGGAGTGCCGATCAGTCCTCTAAACTCGGTAAAGTTGAAATTCGACCAGATTTTGAGGTAATTTTTCGCTTTTCGAATTTCATGTTTACAATTAGAAAAACTTGAGTTAATTTGTTTGGTTGATTCCAAGTTGGATTTTCCTCTGAAACTGTGCGGCCGTTGAATTCCATGTAATTATATAAACTAACCACGAGAGTAGAGTTAATTTGTTTGGTTGATTCTAAGTTTGATTTGTTGTTCGTACATCCTACTTCTGATTTCACTCTCAAATTCAGTCTCGTGAATGTTTGGCTATTGATTTGTCGTTGTGATCGGTATGCAGATCAAGCAAATATGTTTGTCCCAGAAGACTTGCTGATTCAGGTACTCCTAAGATTGCCACCCAAATCTCTGTCACGCTTTAAGTGTGTGTCCAAAGCTTGGCAAACAATGATCGATGACCGTCAATTCATGCGCAAATACCTCCAATTGACATACACCGACTCATCTTCCTCGTCGAGCCATCATTCTCTGCATTTGATCTTCCAGACATCCACAACGTTTCCAACCAGTTTGATGTTCCTGTTGCCTGGTGAGTCTGATGATGAGTTGGATGAGCAACTAATCGACATAAACGGAAAGGGTGTCCCTGGCATCACCGACGTTTTTGGGGATGCGTCTGATTCTGAGGTGAACATGCAGTACAGCCATAGTGTTTCTGGTCCAATCAATGGGATTTACTGCCTCAACATTATCCAATACAAGCCACGCCATGTCGGCCTTTTCAGGATGAACAACATTGCATTCTGGAATCCAGGCATGGGACAATTCCATGTCGCACCGCCCATTCCTCGCCCTGCCATGCTTGATTATTTTATCGACTTACAAGATTTTTTTGATAATGAAGACGAACGGTTGGATTTTCATGAAGTTGATGTCCGGGGATTGGAGACTTTCTACTGGGGCTATGTGTTTGATCCTGCATCTCAAGATTACAAGTATTTCTGCATATCTGAGTATGGTGAGCATCGTAGGGGTCCATATTCTTTCGTTTGCTTCCACCTATACAGCATGGCATCGAATTCATGGCAAGAGCTTCACCACTCTCAAATCACATTTCCTCCTGATGTTATCGATGTTTATGACCATGGTGCATCAGTCTTCAGGCCGTACCTAGGGATGGGTGATAAAGCCCCAGCATTTCCGTTCAATGGGTTATGCCATTGGGTTTATTATGGCGCTGATGGCATTGGATTCGTTCCAAAGGT
This sequence comes from Portulaca oleracea, assembly GCA_029582165.1. Classification (NCBI taxonomy): domain Eukaryota; kingdom Viridiplantae; phylum Streptophyta; class Magnoliopsida; order Caryophyllales; family Portulacaceae; genus Portulaca; species Portulaca oleracea. The sequence continues at coordinate 1,849,800 of CM055870.1, forward strand.
GCTTTCGTTTGACGTAGTAGAGCATGCGTTTCGCCTAAGTGTTATTCCTCCCACATTACTTGGTGAAGAACGTTTGAATTATGTGAAACTTATGACAGTAGATGGTTGTCTGGCTGTTGCTTCACCGACGAGTACTATTCCCTCCAAGGTGACATCAGTAATTGGGATTATTGTGATGAAAGAATATGGCGTCGACGAGTCATGGTACAGAGCATACAACATTGTACTCAACTCACCGGCAAGATTCATCAGCTTTTGTGAAGACCAACTCTTTGTCCGAGAAACAGACGGCTCGGTGGTTTCATATCGCCTGGGAGCCCATCACGAGGTGTACAATAAATATCGTTATGTCCATTTCGAGACATTTGAGATGTTTCCATTTGAGGTTCTTTTATCCCCCTTCGTCCCGGTCATTGAACCCCAATGATTAAACATAGGATCATTCCATTCTCATCTTATTTTACAAACCAGAGGTAAAACTATCCGATATTGTTCTATGCAAGGAATGTTTCAGTTTTTATGAGGGAGGAAGTAATTGTCCTGCTACATTATGCTGTGGCATCCCATAATGATTGAATAAAATACTGTGTAAAAGATGAATGATTAACTTAGGGTACACCCACAGTGTTTCTGGTCCAATCAATGGGATTTACTGCATCAACATTATCCAATCCAAGTCATACCATGTCGAACCACAAAGACTGCTTGTCGGGATCGCGTTCTGGAATCCGGGTATGAGACAATTCCATGTCTTACCGCCCATTCCTTGCCCGCCATGCTTGATATTTTTACTCAGTGATTAAAGATGAATCGTGCACTTCTCATCTATTTTACCAACTAAGGTTCGGGCCCTTCTTCTTCCTCATCCATGCCTTCTTTAGGAGGGAACCCGTTGTCTTCCAACAATCCACTGATCGATCACTCCACAGTTAATCGCATACTTGACCGTATGTTCCAAGTAGCTTTTGTCTGTTATAAGATGCGGTTGTACTGTCAACATCCTCATCAGAGCTAAAAAGCATTCAAGATGTAGTTAGTTACAGAATGTCTGGTTCAGTTAAGGGAAGGGTCATGTTTCTCTTGTCTGGAGTCCCTTAGTTAAGGTCACTAGTGCAATAAGAGAGACGGCAAAAACATTTCCTCATATACAGTTGTGAGAAACTCGATCCCCATCTCAAAGTTTGATGGTATGCGTTGAATCTCTGTCCTTAGTTTGCAAAGTATGCGAGCATTGAAGAAATAATCACGACAATGTAAAACCGAAATGTCTTTTGCACACAATAAATGAAGTATTCAACTTTTTATTGTAATATGACCCTCTTTTCTGTTTTAGAAGGGTAAGCAAACCAGCCTACTGGCCTTCTATCTCAAGGGTCAATCATCAACCAACTGGGGGGTGAATTGGTATCAGTTTTTTGTTGGTTGGTTTTTGCTTCTCAAGTGGCAGAATTTAGGACACTCAGAGACTCAAAATTGCTTAGATTAATGTCAGTAGGTACCCTGGGTGGTGAATTGTTTTTTACAATGTTGTTTAGGTAGGTTTAATTCCTGTAAATTGGTGTCTCTTGTCAAAATTGGTGTAAATTTTGTAGCTGAGGGCAAAAAATGTTGCAGAAAATTTTCCCTTTGGATTTCATTTGCCCTTATCTTTTTAAAATTATTTATTATCAGATATGGTATCCCTAATATGATAACGATAATATGGAATAAACAGAAATATATAATTACAGAAGAAATTATATGAGTATGATTAATTTAATCAGCACATCCAATAATGCATTGGCGCCTAATGTTTAACTGTGAAACCACTAACCAAAGCAGAAGAAATTATAGGAAATACTCTGTATATTTATCCAGATTAACACCATTCCCCAAAGCTAATCAGGCCCACCAAACATGTGCTAGAGAACATATTTGGCACATTGAATTATTGTGGGTAAAATCCCTGTTTTATATTAATAGTTAATAGAAACAGAATCAGAAACAGCAAGAAAATATATATATATATATATATATATATGTATTTCATGCACACCGAAACAAATTTGTTTTTAAAAAAATCATATTAAGAGAAAGATAGAAATATCATCGTTGTTAATCTGTACTTGTAAGGGCTTTTTATGCACACTGAAACATTATCAAGAGAGTTAACAATGATTTGGCTTGTAAGAAATTTATGTGAATAACGTTTCTACGTGTATTAAGAAAGACATTGAAAGAAGAGTAACTGATGTCAAATGGAGAAGTATTCACAAAATTGAGAAACAAACCTACATAACATAACAATGGAACAAAAATATATAATAGAACAAGAAGATAATTATTTCTACATAATACTTAGAAAGAATTAAAGGGTGATACTATGTTATAAATAGTGATAAAATATGAAATTCCAAAAAAAAAATTGTAATTATATTCCATCTTTTCTATATTATCTATCATCTAAGCGTTGAGCAAGGGCTAAATTGGCAACAAAACCTAGCTATTGTTTTTAGATTGACAAGCGGTGTAACTCACCGGACTCCTATTTCAAGATAAACCAATCCTAGTGGGCCTTTTATTGGACGGGGATGCGGGATGCCAATGCCAATGCCTTGTTCAAGGCTCAACTTTTCGCTCATAGAATTTCCGCATTTCGAATAGAATAAGCAAACAATGCTACGTCAGGAATTGAACCTGGGAGGGATTGTCACTAACGAAAGAGTCAATTGGCAACAAAACCTAACTCTTAGAAGAAGCAAAACCCTGATTTTAACAACTTCAAGTAAACAAGTACCTTGAAATCATTATATTAAAGCTTGATTTTAACAACGGTACATTTAGGTACCATCTGTTGATCAGGAGGTATTGATTGAGATCATTAGATCAAAGTTTGATTTATTGTTCGTACCATCTTTGCTTTATTTGTTGCCCATATCGTTGATCAACTCTTTCCACTTTAGATTGGGGTTTAGAGTAAAGAACGCTCTCCCGGATATCTTTACTTAGGGAATTGAAGCCATGAGATGATCATATCTTGGCATCTCTTCCGAAAGGAAAAATGGGTGAATCGTTGCTTGGCGGGCATGGGAGCCGTCGGCGAAGACCGGTTGTTCTTGGCGAATAGTGCTATTGACAAGCGAAGATCTCTTCCAATTCTCAAAATCATCTCCACCGAAAGGTTACGAGACGGCGATTGACCGGATGGTCAGAAGGATAATGAAAAGGGGATCGGAAGAATTCGATGGTTCTTGGCTTCTTTGGTTCCGCCATGAATGAGAGTACAACAAGAAGAAGAAGGCTTTTAATAGTGGAAGGACAAAGGAAGAGGCAAGGGTCAACCTTGCTTTGATACCATGACAAGTTTGGGAGAAGTAGGGATGGCAATGGGCGAAGTGCAGGGCGGGTCGGTGAACCCGAACCTAGACCTGTCAGATTTTTTGGACCCAGACCTGCCCCGAGACCCGGTGGGCCCCGAAAACTTGGACCCGGAGCCGGACTCGCCAGGTCCATGGGTCCATGGTCCGCGGGTCCTTATTGGGTCCAACACTCTTATGTTTTTTTTACTAGATTTATCAATTTTTCGGGTTAATTTTATACGTACGCAATTGTATAATAATGATTATTCTATTTAAATACACAAATTTTCAACACAATAAAAACATCTAGTTCATTCTACAAGTCTATGAGCAAAATTAATATAAAAACATTATAAAATCATCCACACATCAACTCTAAGATTGCAATTATACAACTTTAAATGTACAAAAAAAAATCACGAAGTTCATGATTATCGCACTATACATTTCTAAGAAAGCAAATACACTAGGGTTTTCATGTAGCATATATATATATATATATATATATATATATATATATATATATAGGAACGGATCCAGTAGGAAGAGAGTTTAGGTAAGAAGGTAAGAAGAAGCAATCTAAAGCGTCCAATCCGGATCCGATGGATGAGATTAAAATTGTCACACATATGGTCTTTTAATGAAAAACCACTTTCCACCCCTTAAAAAACAACTAGTGGTTTTCTATTTTTTTTTTAAAAAAAAAGAGGAATATTTAGTTAGAGACAATTAAGGGAAAATATTCAATGGAATAAAATCGCATTATTCTTGTCTAAAAAATAAAATCAATTTTAAATATATGATTGTCAAGAATTATGCATTAATTACAACAGATATGTCGTTTGTCAATGGAGAATCACAAATGCGATGTGGTAATCAAATGCAAAGAGCGTGGACATCAAATCGATCGGTGTGGTCATGAGACAAAGAGTATGGTCGCAATCTAATACGATCATTGTGGTCATCAAAGGCAAATAGTGTGGTCATCAAAGTCAAATAATGTACTAAAAATCTAATACCAGTCAGTGTGATCATGAAATGCAAATAGTGTGGTCATCAAAGTCACATAGTGTGGTCAAAATTGAATACCAATCAGTGTGGTTATCAAAAACGAAAATGTGGTCATCAAATTACCAATCAGTGTGGTCATCAAAAGTAAAGAGTGTTATCAAAATCTACATTAAAACAAGTTCTTTCTCTCACCAAATCATAGAAACCCAAAATTTAAGCAATTTTCTTATTTACCCTTAGATGTTTTTTCTTTTTAAAAAATAAAAAACAACAAATTCCCATAATATCTCATAAATCACGCCATTAATTCAAATTATTCAAATAATCCTCTAATTTTAGACATTCTCCCTCTTTCAATTTCTCTCTCCGAATCCCTCAAATATTCTTTGATGACCACATTCTTCATCTTTGATGACCACACTGATTGGTAATTTGATGACCACATTATTCGTCTTTAATGACCACATTGATTGGTATTCAATTTTGACCACACTATGTGACTTTGATGACCACACTGATTGGTATTCCATGACCACACTATTTGCATTTCATGACCACACTTACTGGTATTAGATTTTGAGCACACTATTTGACTTTGATGACCATACTATTTGCCTTTAATGACCATAATGACTGGTATTAGATTGTGACCACACTCTTTTCCTCATTATCGCACTGACTGGTATTTGATGTCCACACTATGTGACTTTGATGACCACATTGATTGGTATTCCATGACCACACTATTTGCATTTCATGACCACACTTACTGGTATTAGATTTTGAGCACACTATTTGACTTTGATGACCATACTATTTGCCTTTAATGACCACAATGACTGGTATTAGATTGTGACCACACTCTTTTCCTCATTACCGCACTGACTGCTATTTGATGTCCACATTCTTTGCATTTGATGACCACACTGTACTTGTGATTCTCCATTGACAAACGACATATTTGTTGTAATTGATGCATAATTCTTAGAAATTATATCTTTAAAATTGATTTTATTTTTAAGACAAGAATAATCAGATTTTTATTCCATTGAATACTTTCCCTTAATTGTCTCTAACTAACTATTCCTCTTTTTTTTATTTTAAATAGAAAACCACTAGTTGTTTTTTAAGGGGTGGAAGGTGGTTTTTCATTAAAATACCACATGCGTGACAGTTTTAATCTCATCCATCGGATCCGATTGGGCGCTCCAAATTGCTTCCTACCTTCCTACCTAAACTCTCTTCCTACAGGATCCGCTCCTATATATATATAATTTGATGGGTCCATGGGTAAGGTCCGTGCCTAGACCCGGACCCGCCCATTTTTTATTAGACCCAGACCCGAATCCAACCCGGACTCAATGGGTCCAAATGTTTTGGACCCAGACCCACCTAAATGGGGCGGGTCCGGGGCGGATCCAAAACCCATTGTCATCCTTAGGGAGAAGCCTGAAAAAGGGAGATGAAGAAGAAAAATCCCTAATGACATTTATTTTTTATTTTACTTTTTTTTGGTAGAAATGGTGGGAGAGCCCCCAATTTATTCAAAGCTTAAAATAGGAGATTACATAGGGTAAATTCCACGGGCCTTCATACGGTCCACGTGGAGGAGATATTGCACCTCCGAGGGAGGTTCATCAAAAATTACTACATTCATGTCCTTATTTCCGAGAGCTAGTTTAGCGAGCTTATCCGCCACTTGGTTCGCCTCCCGGTAACACGGCCGAACTTGGACTGTCCAATCTGCTAATGACATTTATTATGTAAGTCAATCGTCTCAATTTACAAAGGAAAAAGTCTCCTCCTTAAATAGGAGAAAAGCAGGGTGAGAAACAAAAAGAAAAACAAGAAGAGAAAGAAGACAGAAATGGGCCTAGAACAAGGCCCAACAAAAGACAACCTAATATACCAACATAATATACCAACAGGGTTTACTGTGTCAACCATTTAATTAAACGGGTTGAAAATTTATACCTAAACCCACTTAATATCGTGTTAGATTCAGGTCGGTGTCCGGTCACCTTTTTCCGACTCCACTCACTGTTGCATTTGCTCTACCAACTTCAAGTAATCAAGTACCTTGAAATAGATGTACTGGTTCCAACTTCAAGTCCAGCACAATGCACAAGTGAGGTGTCTTTTCTGAAATTTCATGTTCATATTCATTTCCCCTTCATTTCCTCCTTCTGAGTTCTCTCTCAAATTCAATCTCAAATCCCGATTTTAAACCCTAACCGATTGCACTGATCCAGAACTTGTAGCCTGTCTTCTTCTATCAAAATTCTAGTAAGATAACACCACATGGTGTGCCGATCCGTCCTCTAAACTCGGTAAAGTTGAAATTCGACCAGATTTTGAGGTAATTTTTCGCTTTTCGAATTTCATGTTTACAATTAGAAAAACTTGAGTTAATTTGTTTGGTTGATTCTAAGTTGGATTTTCCTCTGAAACTGTGCGGCCGTTGAATTCCATGTAATTATATAAACTAACCACGAGTAGAGTTAATTTGTTTGGTTGATTCTAAGTTTGATTTGTTGTTCGTACATCCTACTTCTGATTTCACTCTCAAATTCAGTCTCGTGAATGTTTGGCTATTGATTTGTCGTTGTGATCGGTATGCAGATCAAGCAAATATGTTTGTCCCAGAAGACTTGCTGATTCAGGTACTCCTAAGATTGCCACCCAAATCTCTGTCACGCTTTAAGTGTGTGTCCAAAGCTTGGCAAACAATGATCGATGACCGTCAATTCATGCGCAAATACCTCCAATTGACATACACCGACTCATCTTCCTCGTCGAGCCATCATTCTCTGCATTTGATCTTCCAGACATCCACAACGTTTCCAACCAGTTTGATGTTCCTGTTGCCTGGTGAGTCTGATGATGAGTTGGATGAGCAACTAATCGACATAAACGGAAAGGGTGTCCCTGGCATCACCGACGTTTTTGGGGATGCGTCTGATTCTGAGGTGAACATGCAGTACAGCCATAGTGTTTCTGGTCCAATCAATGGGATTTACTGCCTCAACATTATCCAATACAAGCCACGCCATGTCGGCCTTTTCAGGATGAACAACATTGCATTCTGGAATCCAGGCATGGGACAATTCCATGTCGCACCGCCCATTCCTCGCCCTGCCATGCTTGATTATTTTATCGACTTACAAGATTTTTTTGATAATGAAGACGAACGGTTGGATTTTCATGAAGTTGATGTCCGGGGATTGGAGACTTTCTACTGGGGCTATGTGTTTGATCCTGCATCTCAAGATTACAAGTATTTCTGCATATCTGAGTATGGTGAGCATCGTAGGGGTCCATATTCTTTCGTTTGCTTCCACCTATACAGCATGGCATCGAATTCATGGCAAGAGCTTCACCACTCTCAAATCACATTTCCTCCTGATGTTATCGATGTTTATGACCATGGTGCATCAGTCTTCAGGCCGTACCTAGGGATGGGTGATAAAGCCCCAGCATTTCCGTTCAATGGGTTATGCCATTGGGTTTATTATGGCGCTGATGGCATTGGATTCGTTCCAAAGGTGCTTTCGTTTGACGTAGTAGAGCATGCGTTTCGCCTAAGTGTTATTCCTCCACATTACTTGGTGAAGAACGTTTGAATTATGTGAAACTTATGACAGTAGATGGTTGTCTGGCTGTTGCTTCACCGGAGTACTATTCCCTCCAAGGTGACATCAGTAATTGGGATTATTGTGATGAAAGAATATGGCGTCGACGAGTCATGGTACAGAGCATACAACATTGTACTCAACTCACCGGCAAGATTCATCAGCTTTTGTGAAGACCAACTCTTTGTCCGAGAAACAGACGGCTCGGTGGTTTCATATCGCCTGGGAGCCCATCACGAGGTGTACAATAAATATCGTTATGTCCATTTGAGACATTTGAGATGTTTCCATTTGAGGTTCTTTTATCCCCTTCGTCCGGTCATTGAACCCCAATGATTAAACATAGGATCATTCCATTCTCATCTTATTTTACAAACCAGATGTAAAACTATACGATATTGTTCTATGGTATGAATTTTTCAGTTTTATGAGGAGGAAGTAATTGTCCTGCTACATTATGCTGTGGCATCCCATAATGATTGAATAAAATACTGTGTAAAAGATGAATGATTAACTTAGGTACACCCACAGTGTTTCTGGTCCAATCAATGGGATTTACTGCATCAACATTATCCAATCCAAGTCATACCATGTCGAACCACAAAGACTGCTTGTCGGGATCGCGTTCTGGAATCCGGGTATGAGACAATTCCATGTCTTACCGCCCATTCCTTGCCCCGCCATGCTTGATATTTTTACTCAGTGATTAAAGATGAATCGTGCACTTCTCATCTATTTTACCAACTAAGGTTCGGGCCCTTCTTCTTCCTCATCCATGCCTTCTTTAGGAGGGAACCCGCGTTGTCTTCCAACAATCCACTGATCGATCACTCCACAGTTAATCGCATACTTGACCGTATGTTCCAAGTAGCTTTTGTCTGTTATAAGATGCGGTTGTACTGTCAACATCCTCATCAGAGCTAAAAAGCATTCAAGATGTAGTTAGTTACAGAATGTCTGGTTCAGTTAAGGGAAGGGTCATGTTTCTCTTGTCTGGAGTCCCTTAGTTAAGGTCACTAGTGCAATAAGAGAGACGGCAAAACATTTCCTCATATACAGTTGTGAGAAACTCGATCCCCATCTCAAAGTTTGATGGTATGCGTTGAATCTCTGTCCTTAGTTTGCAAAGTATGCGAGCATTGAAGAAATAATCACGACAATGTAAAACCGAAATGTCTTTTGCACACAATAAATGAAGTATTCAACTTTTTATTGTAATATGACCCTCTTTTCTGTTTTAGAAGGGTAAGCAAACCAGCCTACTGGCCTTCTATCTCAAGGGTCAATCATCAACCAACTGGGGGGTGAATTGGTATCAGTTTTTTGTTGGTTGGTTTTTGCTTCTCAAGTGGCAGAATTTAGGACACTCAGAGACTCAAAATTGCTTAGATTAATGTCAGTAGGTACCCTGGGTGGTGAATTGTTTTTTACAATGTTGTTTAGGTAGGTTTAATTCCTGTAAATTGGTGTCTCTTGTCAAAATTGGTGTAAATTTTGTAGCTGAGGGCAGCAAAATGTTGCAGAAAATTTTCCCTTTGGATTTCATTTGCCCTTATCTTTTTAAAATTATTTATTATCGATATGGGATCCCTAATCGATAACGATAATATGGAATAAACAGAAATATATAATTACAGAAGAAATTATATGAGTATGATTAATTTAATCAGCACATCCAATAATGCATTGGCGCCTAATGTTTAACTGTGAAACCACTAACCAAAGCAGAAGAAATTATAGGAAATACTCTGTATATTTATCCAGATTAACACCATTCCCCAAAGCTAATCAGGCCCACCAAACATGTGCTAGAGAACATATTTGGCACATTGAATTATTGTGGGTAAAATCCCTGTTTTATATTAATAGTTAATAGAAACAGAATCAGAAACAGCAAGAAAATATATATATATATATATATATATATATATATATATATATATATATATATGTATTTCATGCACACCGAAACAAATTTGTTTTTAAAAAAATCATATTAAGAGAAAGATAGAAATATCATCGTTGTTAATCTGTACTTGTAAGGGCTTTTTATGCACACTGAAACATTATCAAGAGAGTTAACAATGATTTGGCTTGTAAGAAATTTATGTGAATAACGTTTCTACGTGTATTAAGAAAGACATTGAAAGAAGAGTAACTGATGTCAAATGGAGAAGTATTCACAAAATTGAGAAACAAACCTACATAACATAACAATGGAACAAAAATATATAATAGAACAAGAAGATAATTATTTCTACATAATACTTAGAAAGAATTAAAGGGTGATACTATGTTATAAATAGTGATAAAATATGAAATTCCAAAAAAAAAATTGTAATTATATTCCATCTTTTCTATATTATCTATCATCTAAGCGTTGAGCAAGGGCTAAATTGGCAACAAAACCTAGCTATTGTTTTTAGATTGACAAGCGGTGTAACTCACCGGACTCCTATTTCAAGATAAACCAATCCTAGTGGGCCTTTTATTGGACGGGGATGCGGGATGCCAATGCCTTGTTCAAGGCTCAACTTTTCGCTCATAGAATTTCCGCATTTCAGCAGAATAAGCAAACAATGCTACGTCGAATTGAACACAGGAGGGATTGTCACTAACGAAAGAGTCAATTGGCAACAAAACCTAACTCTTAGAAGAAGCAAAACCCTGATTTTAACAACTTCAAGTAAACAAGTACCTTGAAATCATTATATTAAAGCTTGATTTTAACAACAGGCTGTTTCTGGGTACCATCTGTTGATGCAGGAGGTATTGGTATTGAGATCATTAGATCAAAGTTTGATTTATTGTTCGTACCATCTTTGCTTTATTTGACTGCCCATATCGTTCAGTCAACTCTTTCCACTTTAGATTGGGGGTTTCCGAGTAAAGAACGCTCTCCCAGATATCTTTACTTAGGGAATTCAGAAGCCATGAGATGATCATATCTTGGCATCTCTTCCAGAAAGGAAAAATGGGTGAATCGTTGCTTGGCCGGGCATGGGAGCCGTCGACGAAGACCAGTTTGTTCTTGGCGAATAGTGCTATTGACAAACGAAGATCTCTTCCAATTCTCAAAATCATCTCCACCGAAAGGTTCTGAGACGAGCGATTGACCAGATGGTCCGAAGGATAATGAAAAGGGGATCGGAAGGGTCGATGGTTACTGGCTTCTTTGGTTCCGCCATGAATGAGGGAGTACAACAAGAAGAAGAAGGCTTTTAATAGTGGAAGGACAAAAGGAAGAGGCAAGGGTCAACCTTGCTTTGATACCATGACAAGTTTGGGAGAAGTAGGGATGGCAATGGGCGAGTGCAGGCGGGTCGGTGAACCCGAACCTAGACTCTGTCGATTTTTGGACCGGACACCTTGAGACCGGTGGGCCCGAAAACTTGGACCGAGCCGACTCGCGTGTCCATGGGTCCATGGGTCCAGAACTGGACCTTATTGGGTCCAACACTCTTATGTTTTTTTTACTAGATTTATCAATTTTTCGGGTTAATTTTATACGTACGCAATTGTATAATAATGATTATTCTATTTAAATACACAAATTTTCAACACAATAAAAACATCTAGTTCATTCTACAAGTCTATGAGCAAAATTAATATAAAAACATTATAAAATCATCCACACATCAACTCTAAGATTGCAATTATACAACTTTAAATGTACAAAAAAAAATCACGAAGTTCATGATTATCGCACTATACATTTCTAAGAAAGCAAATACACTAGGGTTTTCATGTAGCATATAGGGATCGATTCGCTGATATTTACACACAAGAAATTGCAGCAAGAGATAAGCTAATCAATCTCCAGGAGAGGCTCAATCAATCCCCGACAGACGCAATGCTTCTACACGAAGAAAAACAGCACCGAAGCAGCTACTATGACATCTTACATTCGCCCTCGCTTCAAACGTCGAAAGCAAATTGGCTTGGGATGATATGGGAGACAACTGCTCCAAATTATTCTTTGCCAAGATGAGACAAAAACGCTCCCAGCTGTATGTTCGTGAAATTGAAACCATTGATGGAACTAAAGTCACAGGACTACAGGCGGTCAACGATCAACTCAGTTTGTTCTATAAAAGCCTGCTTGGCAACACAAACCATCAGAAAATTGCAGCGCAGGAGGATATATTCAGTATGGGTCCACGACTTACAAGGTCACAACAAATCGTGCTCAAGAAGGCAATCACGGACAAGGACATCAAGGAAGCCATTTTCCATTCCCAATGACAAAACACCCAGATGGGTACACAAGTGGATTTTACAAAAGTAGCTGGAACTACATAGGAGCGCTCGTCACCGCTGCAGCGCATGAATTTTTCATCACAGGGAAGCTACTACAGCAACTGAATGCTACTAACTTGGTACTTATCCCAAAAGTGCCAAATCCCAGCAAAGTCACTGAGTTTAGGCCAATCGCCTGTTGCAACACCTTTTACAAGGGAATCACCAAGATCATCGCTTCAAGAATACGAGAAGTTCTTCCCGATCTAATCAACCAAAGCCAAGGGGCTTTTGTTCCAGGACGACAACTCCTTCACAATGTGCTACTTTGCCAAGAGATAGTTAGGGGCTATAATCGATCGACCATAACTCCTCGATGCTTGATGAAAATCGATCTTCAAAAGGCCTTTGACTCAGTACATTGGAGTTTCATTGAAGAAGCACTTCACGCATACCACTTCCCAAATTGGCTCATAAATTGCGTTATGGCTTGTGTCTCTTCCCCCACTTTCTCCATTTGCTCGAATGGCATCTCATCTCCAACCTTTAAAGGGAAAAGAGGACTAAGACAAGGGGACCCGATGTCACCACTCCTTTTTGTTCTAACAATGGAATACCTGTCGAGAGCTATTCAGTACTTTGTCAGCAAAGAAGAGGGGTTCAAATACCATCCTAACTGCAGACGTCTACAACTCACTCATCTTGTCTTTGCGGATGACCTAATCTTATTCTCTGCGGCCAATAAAGTCTCTATTCAAACCCTTAAAAAGGCTTTTGACCACTTCTCAGCAACCACAGGCCTTATCGCTAATAATGAGAAATCTGAAGTGGTCATAGGGGGCGTGCCAACTGAGCTTGCAACTGCTCTTATCCGAGAAACAGGTTTCAGAGAAGGTATGCTTCCGTTCAAATACTTAGGCATTCCTATCTCCCAAGAATCTCACAAAAATGATGCCAATATTCTTGTGGAAAAGATTCTTGCAAATCAAAACTTGGGAAAGTAGGCATATCTCTTATCTTTGCAGAGTCACACCGATTAATCTGTTTCATGGGGATATATAGTTTCTGGGCAAGAGTTATAGTCATTCCTAGGCACACCATTGCGGAGATAACTCGTTTTTGTAGAAATTTCCTGTGGGGGTCGTCCTCCCATTATAGAACTACCCCATGGTGGCACAGGGAACTGTCAAACCAAAGAGAGCTGGAGGTCTAGGTCTCCGAGAGCTGACTTCATGGAACAATGCCAACATAGCCCGACTGGTTTGGGCGATTCAGAGTAAAGAGGATAACTTATGGGTCAAATGGATTCATACCAAATACATTCGAGGGTCCTCCTGGTGGAACTATCAACCCCCTTATGATGTCTGCACCTATTTCAAGCATCTTTGCCTTGTTAAAGAGTACTTCAAATGGGGTTGTGAACCTGGACACAGATGGCACTGGAAAGGCACTGAGGTAGTAGCTCATGGGGACTACACTGCGACAGAGGAGTACATATGGAGCCTTGGAGTTATGAATGAGGAAAATTGGGCCTCAATCATTTGGAATCCGATTACAATTCCTCGACATTCCTTCATCACCTGGGTTATGTTGCATGGAAAACTGCGTGTCAGAGCTAGAACAATCCGATGGCAAACTAATGGGGACTCACATTGTCCCTATTGTGATTTGGGTACTGAAACTATTGATCACCTCTTTCTTGAATGCGAATTTGGGAAGGAGGTAAGGAGGGCTATGAGGAATTGGGAGCTTGGCAATCTGACCAGCATCCAAGAATGGAAAACCCATCTAAATGACCTACAAAAAACCACTGCAGCTAATCAACTCAACTGCGCTCTCCTCACAGCTTATGTCTACCATATCTGGAAGGAAAGGAACAATCGAGTCCACAAAAATCAAAAGGCTACTCCACATGTGACAGCAAATATGGTGAAAAATGATGTAATGAATAAGGTCCTTCTCTAGCATCAAAATCTAGGAAAAAATATAGAGGTCTTGTAGACACAGTGCTCAATATGTGAGGCACGGGGGTAATAATCCCGCACTTTGTAAACTATATTGTTTTTTGTTAAATATAACCTGCATTATTGTGCAAAAAAAAAATATATATATAGGGATATTGGATTCTAATAATCCCTACTATCACAAATTGTATGGCAATAATCCCTACTATCATTTTGGATTCTGGCGGTCCAAAAAAAAATAAAATTGTATTGCAGTGGTACCAAATCCATCACCATATTCTTTTTATTTTTTCTATGCCTAACCCATATTGTTTTTGTTTTTTTGGTTCCTACCCCTAGATAGGTAACGAAGTGTAGTTACTAAAACATTTTTTAAATTATTTTTTTGAGATTCCGAGCAATTATTATGATTTTTTAAAAGAAATAAAATTGAAAAAATCATAAAAAATTGAAAAGAAATTGAAAAAAATTGGGAGAAATGCTATAAATTCATTAAAAATCGTGGTAAAGTGTTATACAAAGTTTTGAATCAAATGCAACACAAAATCTATGACATTTAGCGTATACACTCGATTTTGTCCCACTACAATACAATTTTAGTTTTTTTTGGACCACCAGAATCCAAAATGATAGTAGGGATTATTGTCATACAATTTGTGATAGTAGGGATTATTAGAATCCAATATCCCTATATATATATATATATATATATATATATATATATATATATATATATATATATATATAGGAACGGATCCAGTAGGAAGAGAGTTTAGGTAAGAAGGTAAGAAGAAACAATCTAAAGCGTCCAATCCGGATCCGATGGATGAGATTAAAACTGTCACACATATGGTATTTTAATGAAAAACCACTTTCCACCCCTTAAAAAACAACTAGTGGTTTTCTATTTTTTTTTAAAAAAAGAGGAATAGTTAGTTAGAGACAATTAAGAGAAAATATTCAATGGAATAAAATCGCATTATTCTTGTCTAAAAAATAAAATCAATTTTAAATATATGATTGTCAAGAATTATGCATTAATTACAACAGATATATGTCGTTTGTCAATGGAGAATCACAAGTACAGTGTGGTCATCAATTGCAAAGAGCGTGGACATCAAATATCGACTGTGGTCATGAGACAAAGAGTATGGTCGCAATCTAATACCATCATTGTGGTCATCAAAGGCAAATAGTGGTCATCAAAGTCAAATAATGTACTCAAAATCTAATACCAACAATGTGATCATGAAATGCAAATAATGTGGTCATCAAAGTCACATAGTGTGGTCAAAATTGAATACCAATCGGTGTGGTTATCAAAAGCGAAAATGTGGTCATCAAATTACCAATCAAATGGTCATCAAAAGTAAAGAGTGTTATCAAAATCTACATTAAAACAAGTTCTTTCTCTCACCAAATCATAGAAACCCAAAATTTAAGCAATTTTCTTATTTACCCTTAGATGTTTATTCTTTTTAAAAAATAAAAAACAACAAATTCCCATAATATCTCATAAATCACGCCATTAATTCAAATTATTCAAATAATCCTCTAATTTTAGACATTCTCCCTCTTTCAATTTCTCTCTCCGAATCCCTCAAATATTCTTTGATGACCACATTCTTCATCTTTGATGACCACACTGATTGGTAATTTGATGACCACATTATTCGTCTTTGATGACCACATTGATTGGTATTCAATTTTAACCACACTATGTGACTTTGATGACCACACTGATTGGTATTCCATGACCACACTATTTGCATTTCATGACCACACTTACTGGTATTAGATTTTGAGCACACTATTTGACTTTGATGACCATACTATTTGCCTTTAATGACCACAATGACTGGTATTAGATTGTGACCACACTCTTTTCCTCATTATCGCACTGACTGGTATTTGATGTCCACACTATGTGACTTTGATGACCACACTGATTGGTATTCCATGACCACACTATTTGCATTTCATGACCACACTTACTGGTATTAGATTTTGAGCACACTATTTGACTTTGATGACCATACTATTTGCCTTTAATGACTACAATGACCTATTAGATTGTGACCACACTCTTTCCTCATTACCGACCGATCGGTATTTGATGTCCACACTCTTTGCATTTGATGACCACTGTACTTGTGATTCTCCATTGACAAACGACATATTTGTTGTAATTGATGCATAATTCTTAGAAATTATATCTTTAAAATTGATTTTATTTTTAAGACAAGAATAATCAGATTTTTATTCCATTGAATACTTTCCCTTAATTGTCTCTAACTAACTATTCCTCTTTTTTTTTTTTTAAATAGAAAACCACTAGTTGTTTTTTAAGGGGTGGAAGGTGGTTTTTCATTAAAATACCACATGCGTGACAGTTTTAATCTCATCCATCGGATCCGGATTGGACGCTCCAAATTGCTTCTTCCTACCTTCCTACCTAAACTCTCTTCCTACAGGATCCGCTCCTATATATATATAATTTGACGGGTCCATGGGTAAGGTCCGTGCCTAGACCCGCCCATTTTATTAGACCCGAATCCAACCCGGACTCAATGGGTCCAAATGTTTTGGACCCAGACCCACCTAAATGGGGCGGGTCCGGGGCGGATCCAGGACCCATTGTCATCCCTAGGGAGAAGCCTGAAAAAGGGAGATGAAGATGAAAAATCCCTAATGACATTTATTTTTTATTTTACTTTTTTTTTGGTAGAAATGGTGGGAGAGCCCCCAATTTATTCAAAGCTTAAAATAGGAGATTACATAGGGTAAATTCCACGGGCCTTCATACGGTCCACGTGGAGGAGATATTGCACCTCCGAGGGAGGTTCATCAAAAATTACTACATTCATGTCCTTATTTCCGAGAGCTAGTTTAGCGAGCTTATCCGCCACTTGGTTCGCCTCCCGGTAACACGGCCGAACTTGGACTGTCCAATCTGCTAATGACATTTATTATGTAAGTCAATCGTCTCAATTTACAAAGGAAAAAGTCTCCTCCTTAAATAGGAGAAAACAAGGACTGAGAAACAAAAAGAAAAACAAGAAGAGAAAGAAAACAGAAATGGGCCTAGAACAAGGCCCAACAAAAGACAACCTAATATACCAACATAATATACCAACAGGGTTTACTGTGTCAACCAATTTAATTAAACGGGTTGAAAATTTATACACAAACCCGCTTAATATCGTGTTAGATTTAGGTCGGTGTCCGGTCACCTTTTTCCGACTCCACTCACTGTTGCATTTGCTCTACCAACTTCAAGTAATCAAGTACCTTGAAATAGATGTACTGGTTCCAACTTCAAGTCCAGCACAATGCACAAGTGAGGTGTCTTTTCTGAAATTTCATGTTCATATTCATTTCCCCTTCATTTCCTCCTTCTGAGTTCTCTCTCAAATTCAATCTCAAATCCCGATTTTAAACCCTAACCGATTGCACTGATCCAGAACTTGTAGCCTGTCTTCTTCTATCAAAATTCTAGTAAGATAACACCACATGGTGTGCCGATCCGTCCTCTAAACTCGGTAAAGTTGAAATTCGACCAGATTTTGAGGTAATTTTTCGCTTTTCGAATTTCATGTTTACAATTAGAAAAACTTGAGTTAATTTGTTTGGTTGATTCTAAGTTGGATTTTCCTCTGAAACTGTGCGGCCGTTGAATTCCATGTAATTATATAAACTAACCACGAGTAGAGTTAATTTGTTTGGTTGATTCTAAGTTTGATTTGTTGTTCGTACATCCTACTTCTGATTTCACTCTCAAATTCAGTCTCGTGAATGTTTGGCTATTGATTTGTCGTTGTGATCGGTATGCAGATCAAGCAAATATGTTTGTCCCAGAAGACTTGCTGATTCAGGTACTCCTAAGATTGCCACCCAAATCTCTGTCACGCTTTAAGTGTGTGTCCAAAGCTTGGCAAACAATGATCGATGACCGTCAATTCATGCGCAAATACCTCCAATTGACATACACCGACTCATCTTCCTCGTCGAGCCATCATTCTCTGCATTTGATCTTCCAGACATCCACAACGTTTCCAACCAGTTTGATGTTCCTGTTGCCTGGTGAGTCTGATGATGAGTTGGATGAGCAACTAATCGACATAAACGGAAAGGGTGTCCCTGGCATCACCGACGTTTTTGGGGATGCGTCTGATTCTGAGGTGAACATGCAGTACAGCCATAGTGTTTCTGGTCCAATCAATGGGATTTACTGCCTCAACATTATCCAATACAAGCCACGCCATGTCGGCCTTTTCAGGATGAACAACATTGCATTCTGGAATCCAGGCATGGGACAATTCCATGTCGCACCGCCCATTCCTCGCCCTGCCATGCTTGATTATTTTATCGACTTACAAGATTTTTTTGATAATGAAGACGAACGGTTGGATTTTCATGAAGTTGATGTCCGGGGATTGGAGACTTTCTACTGGGGCTATGTGTTTGATCCTGCATCTCAAGATTACAAGTATTTCTGCATATCTGAGTATGGTGAGCATCGTAGGGGTCCATATTCTTTCGTTTGCTTCCACCTATACAGCATGGCATCGAATTCATGGCAAGAGCTTCACCACTCTCAAATCACATTTCCTCCTGATGTTATCGATGTTTATGACCATGGTGGATCAGTCTTCAGGCCGTACCTAGGGATGGGTGATGAAACCCCAGCATTTCCGTTCAACGGGTTATGCCATTGGGTTTACTATGGCGCTGATGGCATTGGATTCGTTCCAAAGGTGCTTTCGTTTGACGTAGTAGAGCATGCGTTTCGCCTAAGTGTTATTCCTCCCACATTACTTGGTGAAGAACGTTTGAATTATGTGAAACTTATGACAGTAGATGGTTGTCTGGCTGTTGCTTCACCGACGAGTACTATTCCCTCCAAGGTGACATCAGTAATTGGGATTATTGTGATGAAAGAATATGGCGCCGACGAGTCATGGTACAGAGCATACAACATTGTACTCAACTCACCGGCAAGATTCATCAGCTTTTGTGAAGACCAACTCTTTGTCCGAGAAACAGACGGCTCGGTGGTTTCATATCGCCTGGGAGCCCATCACGAGGTGTACAATAAATATCGTTATGTCCATTTCGAGACATTTGAGATGCTTCCATTTGAGGGTTCTTTTATCCCCCTTCGTCCCGGTCATTGAACCCCAATGATTAAACATAGGATCATTCCATTCTCATCTTATTTTACAAACCAGAGGTAAAACTATCCGATATTGCTCTATGCAAGGAATGTTTCAGTTTTTATGAGGGAGGAAGTAATTGTCCTGCTACGTTATGCTGTGGCATCCCATAATGATTGAATAAAATACTGTGTAAAAGATGAATGATTTTAGGGTTGATAATTACTGCCCTTGCTGCAATTGTTCCTGAGTGAAGAGCTTGAACAGCAACCTCATTCTATCTCAAGAGCATGGTATTCAAGAATCTAATTCCAAAAAAATGTTGATTTATATACACACAACAAAAGGGACACTTGAAATGGTAATGGCATTGATCATAAGCAGCAGTACCAATGTACCATTCTTAATCCTATGAAGAGTTCTTTTACCGATCGAATACCTTGGCAAATACAGAGAGTACCAACAGCAAAAATGCTTATTTCTAGGTAAATGCTAGTTATTTAACTAGAATATTCGTGTAGCAGTGCTTGCAAAACATAAGTGGGTGCATGTTGAAGGCGCCAACAACATCCTAATTGATGCGATCAATGGGGTGTGTCAAACTCAGTGGTGTAAGTGTTTGATTTCAAGAAGAATTAATGAAGAGGATTAAGAGCATTATACCTTCAACATTGATTTCAATCATTCAATCCTACAAGAGATAATAAACCCCAACATTTACACCAAGAAGACTACCACGAAATCTACTGAATTCATGCATTAGGGGAAAGGAAGCACACGAATTATAATAAATAAACCCAGACCTCCTTGTATCAGCAGAACTAAATACATAGAGAAAACCCCCTTCAGAAAACAAATATAGAAACTAAACCCACAAACTAAACTGATAGTATTCGCAACCCCAGATGCAAAACCTTCAATATACACCCAAAAATTCACCATGGCAAACCAAATAGGCAGCCTAACAATTCAATGAATGCCCAACAAAAGAAACAACTTAAAAATTGACTGTTTATTGAATAGAAAATGATGGTAACACATATAACTATATAATAACATTACAACAGTAAACTAAAATAGTGGTAACACACATAACCATATAATAATAAGGAAGAAAATTTAACATTACAACAGTAAATTGAAAGATAAAGATGGGGGATAGCTATAATTAACTGGCTAATTATCATATGGTTCGGGTCCTGTGAACCAGAGACTTGGGGCAAATTTCTAACTTGGGGCAGTGGTTTTCCGGCTTAGAGGCCATGTGAATTGGGGAGCACAATTACTCACAACTTGTTGGCAATCATAGTAATGTTCAGCTTGGCGGTCCAAACAGAACTGGAGTTCTTCCAGCAAATCTGGGCGTCTTTTATCACAATGAATAATAGGTGCCTGACTAGGGAATGCTAGTCGTATTGTCATCGCATCCAACGGTTGGTTGTGAATGATCCCTGGGATGAATTTGAAGAGAGAAACTTTCATACAAATAAGCATATGAATTGAAAATTTAAAGAAAAAAGGCAAAAAAGTGAAGCAACATACTGGCGTCTTGAAATTTTTGCGTAATGTGCAACTCATCAAATAGGTCAAGTTTGGTTTTGAAATATGTTGGCGCATCAAACATGTGAAGACAACATTTGCCGTGGCGTACCCATTCACGTGCCCAAAAGTTGAAAGACTCCATGAAGTGGGGTCCTGCCTTCAAATCGGGCCAAGATTGACTGAGTCTACCTTGAAAAGCACGTAACCATTGATCGTGAATTGTAATATTTTCACCGGGACAAGCCTCAGGATCGGGAAAATGACCGTCAGGCCATAACCCATAAATTTTGAATTCTGTTGGGATTGGTTTTTGACAATTATTATTTATCAAACAATAGCTAGTAGGCCATTGGAGGGCCAATTTAAATGAGGTTATCAAACTAGAGCTCGGGGGTGGGGGTGGGGGTGGGGGCGGAGACGGGGGCGGAGGCGGAGGCGGAGGCGGGGGCGGGGGCGGGGATGGGGGCGGGTGGCATTTGCGGCCGTCGATATTGTAACCATGAGAATTACAAATAAAACTTGCAGAGAAAAGGCAGAGGAGGAGGATGAGACATGGAAACTTTTCCATGGTGTTGATATGGCGAAGTGAGGTGGATGACTTAAATGCTTGCTTGCTGCTATTGGCCATATATAATGGCCTGTGATTGGGGATTTGGATGCACACCTGGTGGGGAATCTAATGTAGGAAAGAGTATGTGAGTTCACTTAGATACATACATACAAAGATAATGTTCCACTCAATCCACGTGCATTCACACTATGCAAGGTGAGATTTGGGAAAGTTGAAATATATGATTCCTATATCTATGATAAAACCTTCACCTTCTTTCTAATTAAGTATTCCTCCACATGCATATCAAATCTCAACTGACAATCAACTCCACCAACCAAGAGTTTCCATTGTTGTAGTGTTAGGGCCCTTGAGTATATCTAGCTTTATACCCCATTTTGAGGAGATCCACCCTAAGGCTATTGAATATTGTGGAGGAATGCTTGATCAGAAAGAAGGTGAATGTTTTATCATAGATATAGGAATCATATATTTCAACTTTCCCAAGTCTCTGCTTGCATAGTGTGAATCAGTGAATGCATGGATTGAGTGGAACACTGTCTATACATGTATGTAGCAAACTAAAGTCCTAGTAGCATAGACATTAAGTATGATATCATATCTTGGTGAACAAAATTGTCTAATATGTAAATGCCTGCTGAAGTAAGGGTGCCTCCATCTTGTATCTAAACTTCCAACAGCTTGACCTACATGGCAGTCGTTTGTACAGGGTCTAATTTTGAGTTTCAATAATGTTTTGCCCTACATCAGAGACCAACAAAGTTTTAGGGTGAGGTCCAAAATTCTCCTATTATTCATGGGAAACGCTTTTCCGGGGGGTCTGAAATTTTTTTTTCCCGTGAAACAGTGAAAATATTTGTAATGTAGCTTCCTAAAATACCCCTAAAAGTTATATACTACCTCCATCCCTAAAATAAATGTCAAATTTTTCTAACTACCATGTCCCCTTTTTATTTGTCAATTTTAAAATTTCAATAATTAAATGTCCATGTTACCCTTATTAATGATGTGTTGGAAGACTAAAGACAACATAAGAAGTGAAAAGTGTATATTAAGTCAAAAGGGTATACTTGCCCAAGTGTAATATTTTTTAATCAATTTTTTAGGGACATTGGATTTATAAAGTTAATTAGTGTAACACTTAATAAGGGACGGATGTAGTAATAAATCTATAATAAATAAGTGTGATTTGGATATTCTAAATAACTTTTCTAACAACTTTCTCATGTTTTTAAATGTAAACCAAACATCATATATTTTTCTTAGAAAAAAGTTTTCTAGCAAACATTTTCCTAGAAAACAACAAATTTGTTAACCATATGTAGGTTGTTGAATAAAAATGCTTCTCCCTTAAGCTACACGGTATTTGTTTAGGATAGCTAATTAATGGGACAAGATCACATCAGATTGGATTGTTTAACTTCAATTTTAGTATGAACGCAGATGTTGAGTAGCACTAAATCGGAGAAGATCACATCTATAAATAGCAACATACTCTATTATACGGATACCGTGTGATATGATCATTACTCAATCAAGATCTTCTTTATTTTCTTCCATGTGTGATACTAAAAACATTATATAAACAAGTCATGTTTCACGGAACTCATTGACTATCCAACAACTATCTTCTCTCAGAAATCGACAACACTGTCACCGTCCACCATTTCTTTTGACAATTGCTTAATTTCCAGTTAAAGGGTGTGTGCAATTTTTATTTTTTTTTGGTATGCTTTTTGAGTAGGTGGGTATTCGTATCAGCAAAAATGTTTGTCCCTGAAGACTTGCTGATTCGGGTACTGCTAAGATTGCCACCCAAATCTCTGGTACGCTTTAAGTGTGTGTCCAAAGCCTGGCAGACAATGATCGATGGCGGTCAATTTCATGCGCAAATACCTCCAGTTGACATTCAATCATTCTTCCAGCAATTTGATCTTCCGAGCAAAGTCAGATTTTCCAACCAGTTTGATATTCCTCTTTCCAAGCGAGTCTGATGAGGAGTCAGATGAGCAACTAATAGACTTAAATGGAAAGGGTGCTCCTGGCATCAACATTTTTCAATCCAAGTCATACCATGTCGAACCACAAAGACTGCTTGTCGGGATCGCGTTCTGGAATCCGGGTATGAGACAATTCCATGTCTTACCGCCCATTCCTTGCCCCGCCATGCTTGATATTTTTACTCAGTGATTAAAGATGAATCGTGCACTTCTCATCTATTTTACCAACTAAGGTTCGGGCCCTTCTTCTTCCTCATCCATGCCTTCTTTAGGAGGGAACCCGCGTTGTCTTCCAACAATCCACTGATCGATCACTCCACAGTTAATCGCATACTTGACCGTATGTTCCAAGTAGCTTTTGTCTGTTATAAGATGCGGTTGTACTGTCAACATCCTCATCAGAGCTAAAAAGCATTCAAGATGTAGTTAGTTACAGAATGTCTGGTTCAGTTAAGGGAAGGGTCATGTTTCTCTTGTCTGGAGTCCCTTAGTTAAGGTCACTAGTGCAATAAGAGAGACGGCAAAAACATTTCCTCATATACAGTTGTGAGAAACTCGATCCCCATCTCAAAGTTTGATGGTATGCGTTGAATCTCTGTCCTTAGTTTGCAAAGTATGCGAGCATTGAAGAAATAATCACTTTTTGCACACAATAAATGAAGTATTCAACTTTTTATTGTAATCTGACCCTCTTTTCTGTTTTAGAAGGGTAAGCAAACCAGCCTACTGGCCTCCTATCTCAAGGGTCAATCATCAACCAACTGGGGGGTGAATTGGTATCAGTTTTTTGTTGGTTGGTTTTTGCTTCTCAAGTGGCAGAATTTAGGACACTCAGAGACTCAAAATTGCTTAGATTAATGTCAATAGGTACCCTGGGTGGTGAATTGTTTTTTACAATGTTGTTTAGGTAGGTTTAATTCCTGTAAATTGGTGTCTCTTGTCAAAATTGGTGTAAATTTTGTAGCTGAGGGCAGCAAAAATGTTGCAGAAAATTTTCCCTTTGGATTTCATTTGCCCTTATCTTTTTTAAAATTATCTATTATCTGATATGGGATCCCTAATCTGATAACGATAATATGGAATAAACAGAAATATATAATTACAGAAGAAATTATATGAGTATGATTAATTTAATCAGCACATCCAATAATGCATTGGCGCCTAATGTTTAACTGTGAAACCACTAACCAAAGCAGAAGAAATTATAGGAAATACTCTGTATATTTATCCAGATTAACACCATTCCCCAAAGCTAATCAGGCCCACCAAACATGAGCTAGAGAACATATTTGGCACATTGAATTATTGTGGGTAAAATCCCTGTTTTATATTAGTAGTTAATAGAAACAGAATCAGAAACAGCAAGAAAATATATATATATATATATATATATGTATTTCATGCACACCGAAACAAATTTGTTTTTAAAAAAATCATATTAAGAGAAAGATAGAAATATCATCGTTGTTAATCTGTACTTGTAAGGGCTTTTTATGCACACAGAAACAAAACCAATCCATGATTGACAAGCGGAATAAAAACCCAATGATTAAACATAGGATCATTCCATTCTCATCTTATTTTACAAACCAGAGGTAAAACTATCCGATATTGTTCTATGCAAGGAATGTTTCAGTTTTTATCAGGGAGGAAGTAATTGTCCTGCTACATTATGCTGTGGCATCCCATAATCATTGAATAAAATACTGTGTAAAAGATAAATGATTTCAGTTTGATGTCCCTCTTTCCTAGTGAGTTTGATGAGGCGTCCAATGGACAACTAATCGACTTTGATGAGGGATCCTGTATCCCAGGATTACAAGTTTTTGTGTATTTCACAGTACGGTCATGGTGTGGGTCCGTATAGCATAGTTTGCTTCCACCTATATAGTCTGGCATCGAATTCATGGCAAGAGCTTCACCACTCTCATATCACATTTCCTACTCATGTCATTGAGTTTAATAACAATGGTGGATCCTCCTTCATCCCATACTATGGGATGGGTCGTGAAAGCCAAGCATTTCCGTTCAATGGGTCATGCCATTGGGTTTACTATCTCGCTGACCACGATGAATTTCTTCCAAATGTGCTTTCGTTTGACATTGTAGAGCATATGTGTCGCCTAAGTACTATTCCTCCCACATTATTGCTTGCTGAAGCACGTAAACGTTATGTGAAGTTTATGACAGTGGATGGTTGCCTTGCTGTTGTTTCGCCATCAAATGCTAATGACACCTCAGTTATTGGGATCATTGTGATGAAAGAATATGGCGTCAACGAGTCATGGTTCAGAGCATACAACATTGTCCTCAACTCACCGGCTAACTCTTTGTTCGATAAAAAAGACAGGGGAAGGGTTGTTTCTTATGACTTAGGAGCCAATCAAGACGAGTACAAGGAATATTGTCAAGTCCCTGTCGAGGAGTTTGAGGTTATTCCATTTGAGGGATCTCTTATCCCCTTCGTCCTGCTCATTAGAACCCAATAATTAAAGATAGGATTGTTCAGTTCTCATCTTATATTACCAACCATAGGTAAAACTATATCATTATTGTTTCAACACAAATCTATGCAAGGAATGTTTCAGTTGGCCCTGCTGCCATGTAAATATTCTATGGTCTCTAATAAGCTAATTTTATAAAACATGGCCTAATTGTTATAACTTATTAAATACTAATTGGCGTCAAACTTCAGCACTAAGGTTAAAACTGATATTGAAGTTATAATACACTTTGTAATAGTTATCTTATATATCAATTCCTTTGTAATTCCTTTGTAATTGATCCGTATTTGACCCTTGAACTTAAAGTACGTTTTGGACTACTCTCAGGGGTACTTAGGGGTCTAAGTAGCTCTAACATGAATAAGAGATGTGTATTTTAGTTTTGATATCATTTTTAATCTTAGTCATAAAGTTTGGCACCAATCGAAAATGAAATTCAAACTTGGGAAGAAAAAGAACGGGACATAAATATTTTTTTTCAGCCAACAAACTTTAAGATCCTTTTTTATTCAAAAAATTAATAAAATTTCATAAAATTAATTACCCTAAAATAGAAGGATTAAAATGCAAAAGAAAAAAAAAAAACCGATATAGTATTAAGTGATTGTTATCTTTGATAATTATGACCATCAACTTATTGTATTTAAGTTATAGTATATTCTATTTTATTCAACCCCGTCATATTGTTTTTACCAATTTCAAATAATATATCGATTAGTGCTTGGCGTGTGCAAAAGGCATTTTATATCTACCGAGTATTAAATTTCATCAAAATTGAATGATATATAGTAGTATGATAAATGGTTATGACGCGTGCAAGTTGCATTTTATGTTTACTAAGTACAAGATTTCCTCCAAATTGAACATGTATTCCTCCAACTGAACATGTATTCATCCGTTGGAGGAATTTTTATATTTTTATTTTCGGTATACATCTATCGACAAGCAAATTTGAGAGCAAATTAATTATTTATTGAATGGAAAATGACGATGACACTCATGTCTATATGATAACAAGGAAAATGTAGTAAACTAAAACGATACTAACACACATCACCATATAATAACACCGAGGAAAAATTTAACATTGCAAAAACGAATTGAAAGTTAAAAATAGGGCGATAGCTATAATTGACATGCTAATTATTGGGGACTTGGGATCATTTGAACCGGAGACTTGACGTTGATTTCTGACTCGTGGCGGTGGGGGCAATGTGAATTGAGGAGCACAATTCTTAGTTACTTGCTGGCAGTCATGGTACTGCTCAGCTTGACGGTCCAAACAAAATCGGAGTTCGTGCAACAGATCTGGACGCTTTTTATTACAGTGCACGGTGGGTGCCTGGCCAGGAGGAAATGCTCGTCGTATTGTCATAGCATCCAATGTTTGGGCCTGACTGATCCCTAGAATGGATTTGAAAGGAGAAAATTAAAATTCATGTTAATTTAAAACATATGAATCGGAAATCTAAAGAAAAAAGCAAGAAAGTGAAGCAACTTACCAGCAACTCGAAGTCTTTGCATCACAGTGAGCTGATCAAACAGGTCAAGTGAGGTTCGAAAATACTTTGGACCATCAAACATCGGAATGCAACATTTTCCGTGCTTATTCCATTCTTTTGACCAAAACGAGAAAGCTTCCATACGAATGTTCCTGGACTCCAAATCAGGCCAAGAATCTTGAAGCCTTTCAGCTAAAGGAAATATCGCTGAAGGGTTCAAAGCAAGTCCTAGACAATTGCCATCTTTGTCTCTTGGAAAATTACCCCCGGGCCATAGCCCGTGAATCGTGAATGTGTCCGGGACTATGTTGATTCGGCAGTTATGCATCAAACAGTGGCTAGGAGGCCACTGTAATGATAGCGTAAATGAGGTGATAAAATCAGAGCTAGGGGGTGGAGGCGGGGGTGGGGACAGCGGTGGGGGTGGAGGCGGGCTACGGGGGCAGGGAGGGGAGCGGCGACGAATTGCAATTAAAAGGCAGAGGATGAGGATGAGGTATTGAAGCTTTTCCATGGTGTTCAGATGGTGGAGTGAGTTGAGGGTTTAGATCAAATTAAGCCTTTATTTATAGACATGGCTAGGGAGTAGGGAGTGTTATCTCTGATGCTGCTACCTACCAAGCTCATCATTATTGTATGTTTAACGGTTTTCTGTATCATGCAACTTCCTCACCTCCAATTCACCCTTATTTTCCCTCCCACTCTTCAGTCTTCTCTCTCTGTTATAATCCCCATGATTCCATGTCAGTTTACAACTAGACAAATAAAAAAAGTTGCTCACAACTAATATATCATCCAACCAATGAATCAATACATATTTAATTTGGAAGAAATCTTGTACATAGTAAACATAAAATGAAACTTGCAGACATCATAACTTTTCATATTTCGCCACAATCCACTAAAATCTCTAGTTTCAATTAAAAAAAAAAATAAATCTCACTTTTTTCAATAACAATTTCAAATCTACCAATCCATTTACAATTATTTACACTACAATTCACCACAACTTTCCCTAACCGACCACAATTTTCAAATTTCCACCACACAGCAATCAACCATATAAAAGAATGAGACCTAATATATCATTCAATTTTGATGAAATTGTAGATATGAAATTTATCGATATATCATCTGAAATTGGTGAAAAAATATGACAAGGTTGAATTCAAATAGAATATACTATAACTTGAATATGATGACCGTTAATTATCAAAGATAACAATTACTTAATACTATATTGGGTTTTTTAGCATTTTAGACCTTTTATTTTAGAGTAATTAATTTTCTAGGTTCTTGGTTTTCAATGTTAACCTTTTATACCTTAAAGCTTATGGGCTGAATAAAAAAAATCTTAAAGTTAATGGGCTGAAAAAAAAAGTTTATGTTAG
Organism: Portulaca oleracea; assembly: GCA_029582165.1. NCBI lineage: Eukaryota > Viridiplantae > Streptophyta > Magnoliopsida > Caryophyllales > Portulacaceae > Portulaca > Portulaca oleracea. The sequence goes on from CM055870.1 coordinate 1,878,650, forward strand.
GTTGTTTTTTTTCTTTCTATGTTTGAATTACTTTCTCGATTGGCGCCAAACTTCAGACTAAGGTTAAAACTAGTATCGAAAATATAATACACCTCTCTTATTCATGTTGGAGCTACTTAAACCCCTACCCTGAGAGTATTCCAAAACGTACTTTTAAGTCCAAGGGTAAAAAACGGATCAATTACAAAGGTGTTGATAGTCCAAAACGTACGTTAAATCCAAGGGTTAAAACGTATTTTAAGATACTTTTTTATTATCCCATAAAATTTAAGGTTCAAAAAATTAACACTGAAGACTAAAGGTCTAGAAAATTAATTACCCTAAGATGAAATATCCAAAATGCAAACAACCCATGCTATACCTACCCTCAAAGATATACGAGGACAGGAGAGGATAACCGAGGAACATCTCCATTTACTTTTTTTTGTTTAGGTAACCCTAATTTACAAAAATGAGCATATAATGATGATAATTAAGTCAATTAAGTCAGGCTCACTTCCTCATAACATTCTTTGTCATGTTAACTCTTATTCATCAACACAAATTCCATTTCTATTTATAAAATTATATGTTTTCATTTTGGACAAACCAATATAAGCTAGATGGAAACTATGTAATAGGGGCGACAAATAACAAATCCATAACCTCAGCGTTCCATAAAAGGGAAACTCAAGAGGTATGGTTCCCGATTCTATCATATTATTTTTTCACATCTAAGTTAGGCTTGTTAGTATTAACCCTGTTGGTCATGTCTCCATGGAGCTATTTACAAAGGGTAATTTACTTAAACTCAAGATACAAAGGGCAATCACAGTGAGGAATCATCTCTCCATGGAGATATTTACTTCACATCCTAAGCAATTTGTCATATGTGTTTACTTAGCATGCATGTGTGATATGTCTATAATTTGCCCTCTTGTTCTGTTATGGCAATATCAATGTGATCTTCACCTAGGCCTAGGGCTGTCAAAAAAATGTTTGATCCGAAAACTCGATTCAGTTCGACCCGGAAAAAAGTGGGTATGGTCATAGAACTTTCGTCCGAATTTTTATATTGACCGAAAATTCGAACGCAATATTTTCCAATTTTTTATTGTCCGAACCCGGTTTAGACCCAATTTCATGCTTGTCCGATTTGTTCGACCCGGAAAATGTTCAAAATAACTGAGTATCGAGCATCAAATTTTCATCCAATGTCTGATTCATCCGAACCCGGATGTACCCAAACCCAAATTTTTGACAGCCCTGTCTTCACCTCCACCTCCATGTAGCTCTAACAGATCTGCTTTTACACCATCACAGTAAATGAATGAATGAACGACTCTTGACCGGGAAATGCTTTTCGTACGCAGCTAACAAACTCCATGTCATGACATAAGTGTATCAACTGATTGATGGTTAGGTAATACGAAAAGCATTTTCCGGTCAAAAGTCATTTGTTCATGAACTCCATCTTGGACAAAATGACTGGAGGGCATAGCAACAGAGGAATAAAGGGGGCACATAATTGTCAAAAATTTTAAAATTTGATAATACAAAAAGCATTGCCACAAGTGTATCAAAAATAACAATATTATGCTATTTAGATAGTGATTTTGTTTATATATCTAATAACAATATATTTATATATATATAATAAAATATTATATATATTGATAGATTATAAGATAGTCAAAATTTAAAACTTTGATTGATGCTTAGATGTAGGTGACAGATAATATAGGAAGGAGGGAATATAATTATAAATTTTTTTTAATTTCATATTTTATCACTATTTATAACATAGTATATTTATCACTATTTATAACATAGTATCACCCTTTAATTCATTCTAAGTACTCCCTCCATTCCTCAATATCTATCACTTCAACTAACTTTTTATTTTTCATAATATCTGTCACTTTACAATTTCAATGCAATATTAATAATAGTTTTCTAAATTTACCTCTTACTTTTGTTATTACCAATACAAATGTATAATCAAAATAGAAATTTATTTACTACCTCCGTCCCAAATTGTTTGTCCATCCAACTATATTTAAAAGTCCAATGGTCATGGAAAATGGGGTGAAAAATGTGTAAAGTACCAAAATTGCCCTTATTTTTCTCATGTGAAGAAAAATAAAAAAAACAAAAGAGTATTTATTAGGGGTATAATAAGAATTACAATCATTGGAATTATAAAATGGACAAACATTTTGGGACAAGGGAGTTAGGTAGATGGACAAATAATTTGAGACGGAGGTAGTATTACTTTTATCATTTTCAATACAATTATTATTTTCAATACTACTTTTTTAAAACTTTCCCGAAACTCAAATGTGACAATTATTGAGGAATGGAGGGAGTATTATGTAGTGCTAATTATCATCTTGTTCCATTGTTATGTAGTTTTTTTTCCCGATTTTGTAAATACTTCTCCATTTGACATCAGTGACTCTTCTTTCAATGTCTTTTATACACATAGAAAAGTTACACATAAATTTCTTACAAGCCAAGTCGTTGTTAACTCTCTTAATAATGTTTCTGTGTGCATGAAATGCCCTTAAGACGTACACTCTAAAAAAAAGAAAGAAAAGAAAAGAAACAAACCCTTATACTCCCTCCGTTTTATATTAACTGTCAGAGTTTTGACTTTCACGGTCTACAATATCACTTTTTGATTGATAATTTCTTGCATAATATGTTATTAACAATTGTAATATTATACTTGTATGATAGTATTTTTCGTTACGAATTTAATGATAGTAATTTTATATAGCAATTCATTGTATATATTTGAGAAATTTATGGTCAAAATGTTTAGAATTTGACTGCACAATTTCCAAAGACGACAGTTAATATGGAACAGATGTAGTATAAAATAGGGGCTTTACCCACAATAATTCAATGAGCCAAATATGTTCTCTAGCTCATGTTTGGTGGGCCTAATTAGCTTTGGGGAATGGTGTTAATATGGATAAATATACAGAGTATTTCCTATAATTTCTTCTGCTTTGGTTAGTGGTTTCATAGTTAAACATTTGGTGCCAATGCATTATTGGATGTGCTGATTAAATTAGTTTATTCATATGATCCACTCTTATCCAACAAAAAAATATTCTACAAGATAGTGTGACCGAACGCCAATCATTTTTCTTGATAAATGGCAATCATTTTTCTTGCTAAGGCACCGTTCTTTTGTGCGTTAACGCACCCAAACGCAACGCAAAATCAATAAAATCTAACGTATGGCAAATGCAAGATAACACAACTTATCACAATGTACTATTCACCTCTACTCACCTTTATATTATTTCATACCGCAACCCAACATATTCCAACGCAATCCAAACACAACTTATCGAAACGCAAACGCAACGCACAAAAGAATGGTGCCTAAATATGTAACAAACCTTGTTATTTTATGCGGCTGATTGGTCGCGATTCCACACTGCACCACTTTCCATATTCCACCACAACCCACCACAATCTACCAATCCACTTATAATTATTTACAATACAACATTCTACAATCCATCAAAACCTTCTACATTCCACCACAACTTTCCCCAACTCACCACAATTTTCAAATTTCCACCCGTGCAACCAACTGTATAAAAGAACGGGGTAGGGGAAAAAAACAGGGCAAATGAAATCCAAAGGGAAAATCTTTTGCAACATTTGTGCTGTTCTCAGCTACAAAATTTACACCAAGACATGAGACACCAATTTACAGGATTTAAACCTACCTAAACAACATTGTAAAAACCAATTCACCACCCAGGCTACCTATTGACATTAATCTAAGCAATTTTGAGTCTCTGAGTGTCCTAAATTCTGCCACTTGAGAAGCAAAAACGAACCAACAAAAAACTGATACCAATTCACCCCCCAGTTATTAAACTCTAGACCTCAACCAAACTCAGGGTTAATGACAACAAAGAAGACCACAAACCCTACTGTCAAAACCCTACCCCCTCGAGTTTCGAGGCAGCTTCCTTGTCCAAAAACCACACCAACTTCCCATTGGTCGGACGGACCATCCTAGCTGGCACCACCGACAAAGCTTCCTCCTCGGGCCCTGCATCCACGTCATCAATTGCCAGGTGGACGGCCTCCGCTTTGGCCCCACCGGTGACCACCATGGCCACGTGGGATGCAGAGTTGATGACGGGGATCGTGAAGGTGATCCTTTCCGGAGGAGGCTTGGGGGAGTCCGTGATGAACGTGACCCATTCGTGTTGGGCCTCCAATGCCGGGTGGTTTGGAAAGAGGGAAGCCACGTGCCCGTCAGGCCCCACCCCTAGGAGGATCAGGTCGAACTTCGGACAGTCGCTGATGTCAGACACGCTAATACGCGGGTCTTGACCAGCTGGCGGATCCCAAACTCGTACTCGCTCGCAGCCTCCTCTGCGGACAAGGAGTCGTTGATGGAGTGCACGTGGCTAGAAATGACAGGTACCTGAGAGTTTTGGAAATTATACAAATAATCTTTATCAGATACTTCCTGGTCTATCTAGTAAGGTAGCATATGACATTATTGTCATCAAGAAAAATGGTCCTAAAAGATGGATATTGGACTGTAGCCAAGGAGCCTGTTCAGTCCGAAAGGGCCAAAATAGCCGACGAAATCATTTCGCTTTAGACATTACTGTCATCAAGAAAAATGGTCCTAAAAGATAAATATTGGAAAGTTGCCCAGTCTTAATCAAATAAATAGGCCCCGAACGCAAAAAATGTTTGTTAATAGTACTCAAATGACACTGACCTTAAGTCGAATACGTGACAAATGACATGGATGTATGCTATATCATAGTAGTATATGGCAACGAAATCACAATTTTAATGCAGTAACCACTATTTTCAATTGTGTCACCTAATACCATGACTTAAGCAAAAGGGATAGGTTGTCACAAGGTGTAAATGAAAACAGAGTGAACAAAAATACATTTGCATTCTTCACACAAGGCAGAGCAACCCAAACCAGCCAAACGGAAATTCAAGCGCGGTAATTTTAGAGGAATGTACTGAATGTTATGAAGCATGAAAATGAACAAGTGCATTTCAGCATCAAGAAACTATGCAAGCAATAAGTAATGAACAGAAATTAAATCCGGACAAAACAGTCAAATAATACAATTCGAACATGCTCAATCAGTGGATCAAACACTCTATTTAAGACAGTCTGTGTATGAAGGCCACACAGAAAACTACAGCACAGGAAGTTAATGGAATGGGGTAGCTCACGTACGTTATATTGCACAGCATGAAAATGAACAATCACATTTCAGCGTCAAACAACTGTACAAGTAAATAAAGTGATCACGAAGTATGAGCTCAAGAAAAATATGCATGAAACAAACATGACAAATCTAATATTCTCTTTCTTTAGAACCGACGTTTTCTCTTCATTTTTCTCTCATAAAGGGTAAGAAAGATGACCTGATTTCATATGTGTAAGAACCAACAAGCTCTACAATAAACTGCCAATAACAAACATGACCCATCAATCTGACAACTTTCGTAGATGGGAAATTTTTTGCTTAGACCATGATTTGAACCTTGGTGGGAAGCTTAACTCTCCACTACTTGTTTTTACACCCCTCTTCATTTTTCTTTCATGAAGTATGAACTGAAGAAAAATTAGCACGAAACTTTGGATTGGTTAAAATCAGGTTTGGATGGAATGGATTGGATTGGATTGAATAAGTTATGATACTTTTTTGGGTAATTGTGTAAGGTTTGGATAAGTTTGGATTGGATTGGATTGGATTGAATAGGTTAGTGTAACCTATCCAAAGAACATGGTTATGTTTTCTTCTATGAATTGTACCCACCCTTAAGCTCTAAGGCTCACGGCAATGGTAAGTACCAACTGTCATGACAAACATGGCCCATCAACCCCAAAATTTCCACAGATGGAAAAAAATATTTGTTTTCACCAAGATTTGAACTTTGGTGGAGAACTTAACATCTCCCCAACTCGTTTTTAACTACCAACAAGACATTCTAACTTTGAGACAAGACACCATAAAAGCAACCTACAAGATTTTCTCTTCATTTTACTCCTGACAACAAGACATTCATCTTTAACTACCAAGCTAAACATTAGATGAAGAATTTGACTCCGATCACGATACAATTCATTAAGGTACTCACCTTGGTCAAGAGTCCATCCTTAGCCAGTTTATAGTTGCTATCAGCATGAGTCTTGGGCACGACGCGCTCATCGGCCCAGAATATGTACCACTTACTCCAGTCTATAGTCTTGATGTAAGGTCCCTCACAAAGCTTTCTGATTCCCACCATTAAGAAATTGAGTTTGAGACACAATTCAAAAGCAAAAGGGGCATTATTATTGAGTATTGAAAAGACAGAAGAGGAAATGTATATATACCCACCCTAATAAGCCAATGAGAGAACCACCAGATAAAGCAATGGCAAAGACACCCCTCTCTTTCACTGATGCATCTGATAGTTCTGATATGTACTCCAATAAGTCTGCGCTAAGATCATCTACACTTTCATGAATCCTTAACTCTCCCCTACTCGTTTCGACTCGAGAAAATGACATGGTTCCTGCATGAAATTAACATGGACTGATCATAATCAAAGTTGAAATTAAACATCTAACTAAGAGTGCGCTTGTTTAGTCAAAAAGCTAGGGGAAATGGTCAATTTTCCCAAGTTGACTTATTTTTCCTATGTTTGGTTGTACATTGACGGGAAAGTTTTTACAAAGTGTCCACCATTTACAAGGTTTTCCTAGGAAAATTTCCCAAATACACAGTATGCAGAAAGCAATGACTTGGCAAAAGCAGAAACTTGATATGATGAAGTTTGCATCTTCAAAGTTTCCATTTTTGTGGCATTTTAGAGAGTTGAAACTAGCACTTGTGCATATTAATCACAAACATAGCAACATTATGAGGGTGCAACAAAACTATAGGTCCAAATAGACAATTCAACTCAAAGAATTTCCCAATAACTTACAGAACATTCATACATACATAAATACATGCAAGACAGAATTTGGAGGCAAATTCAAGGTCCATGAACCAACATTTTAACCATGAATCATTGATCCTAAATCATGGGACAAGTTTGACATAAAAACTTGAAGAAAACCCAGATTCTTCAACAACCCAGAACCCACCAATTATCAGACCACAAGGAAGAAAAATGTTAAAAAAAACCCAAGAAAATATTTTGAGAAAACATTCATATGAGAGAGAGAGAGAGAGAGAGAGAACTTACAGTAGAATGAAAAAGGAGAGAGGAGCAGAAGCAGAGGAAGGTAGGAGACGGGCATCATCAAAGATTGTGTATTTATAATGGGGAAAAGGAAAACCACCCTTTAATTCCCTCGATTTCTCTAACCCCATTAGTAATTAGTAATTAGTAATAATTACAGTAATTAGGATGTTATAAAAATCTACAGATCGAAAAAAAAGATAGAGGAAGGAAGGTAGAAATGTGACGCGTGAGAAGAGTAGCTACAGAAGCATCCAACGATGGCAACAGAAGAGAACTCCACATAGAAACGTCTCCTCTCTCTCTCTCTCTCTCTCTGTGATGTAATTGGATAAAGTCTCGATAGAGATGACGATCGAGGAGTAATAATTTTTCTTTTTTAATTCCTGCCAGAGAAAATACAGTACATTTCTTGTTTCTTATCCGGAATGTAGTACAATTGTTCATTATTAGAACTGTTTTTCATTTTCTTTTATGGTGTATCCATGGGTAAATTGTTTTTTGAAAAAAAGTATAACAAATATAAATTATAAACAAATATTCAATTACATTTTAGTATTTTACTTCCAAGTACGGCTAAAAATAAAATAATAAATGGATGATTGACAAAGATATGTATTGAACTGGATCTAATAATGTAGCGAAAACAAACAAGATAATTAATTTAAGGATGTAGGTAATGGTGATGAAGACAAGATTTTTACGTAGAAACCCAAATCGGAAGGAAAAAAATAACGGGGGGCAAAATAAAATCCACTATAATGAAGAGATTATAAAAAGTATCTCAAACGGCTGTATAACACAACGAGATCACGAATGAATATCTCAAACGGTTATAGCACAGCAGAAGTAGACATATCTCAAATGAATGGTAACATGATATAAAGATATTACAATCTCATAATAAAAACTCTCAAAGTGGATTAGAAATAAAAAAAAGATTTCATAAGGGTTGCTTAAGAGGCGCATAATTTGGTCACACCAAACTGTGTTGAATAATCTAGTATTTATAGTAAACCCAAGTAGACATATAATAATCTTTTAATCGAACTCAACTACTTAAAATCTAAACAATATCGATAAAAAATAATTATTTATTTTTGAGTCTAAATAGAATAGGGATACTACCCAACATAGCTTTCAAAGAAACATGAGAATAGTTGGAATTTGGAAGTGCTTGAAATTTGGCTTTATGTAGAGATACCTTTAGCATACATATATGCTTTGTCCTTTACAATATATTTTGTCCCATTCAACTCTAGCATTTGCCACCTCAATGCTCCGACCTAACAAATCTTTCATTGGGGACTTCCTTTCCATTAAAAATAATATAACTTTTTGGCTTTTTTTATGGTTTAGAAAATTATAAAAGAGAAAGATTTTAAATTTAAAACCAATTTACTTTACTTCGGGAGGGACCTACTTTATCTACAGTAATATTAAATTTATCCGCATTATCTATACATTACACCATATATTCTTACTTTATCCACTTTTACTTGTTATATATATTTAAAAATTCACAAATTTAATAAAGTGATGTGATTTAGGTGACTTCTTATTCACAATAACTTATTAAAAATTATAAATATTTTTTTCACATTTATCAACGTTATCCATACTTTATCAAATATGTCTAAACTAACCACATCTTACCAATTTATTTATGTAACTGTTTAACCCTTTAAAAGGGGTGGAAAGAAATCAATGTCAAATACAATCAGAAATCGATTATTAAGGTTACAATATAAAAAGTTGCTGTTAATATATTATTAGAACTTTAAAATGATAAGATGACATAAAATGAAAAGATTATTTTAAAAAATTAAATTTAAAAAAAAAACAGATACAGTACTAAAATTAAACTATATAGTGTATACTATCAAATCAATGTGGAAATGACCTATGGTTTGACTATGCTTTGCTAAAGAATTATTCAATTGGTGAGATGGTGAAATATTCATAGGATATGGTCTTTTATGGTACAGTCAACAGTGATAAAATTATGCTCATTTTTTTATTTTTATTTTCTGCTTTATTTCACCTTCCACACTTTATTTAATATTTTTTTTATTTACCTTACATAATATATATTTAGAATTCATAGATTTAGGCACCGTTCTTGTATGCAGTACCGTAAGCTACCGCACCGCAATTTATCGCAACCTACCGTAATCTACCGCAACTCACCGGAATCTATCGCAATCTATTATTTACTTTATTATTAAAATCCCAAAGATTTCCAATTACCACACCGCAACTTTCCGCAATCCACTGCAATCTACCGCAACTTACCGCACTGCACCGCAATTCCGCTGTATAAAAAAACGGTGCAGTAAGTGATATGATTAATATGACTTATTTATTTATAATACCTTATTAAAAATTAAAAATTATATATTTAAATGATGTGATTTAACTTTGACAAACATGTCCCTCCCTCGCTCTTTCTTACCCGCCGCCTCGCTCACATATAAATAGTTGAGTGTCTAAAATCCTCATAACTATGTCATTTTTCATGTTTGAATAATAAACTATCATATCTTTCATGTCCAATTAACACTATTTTTTTTAGTAGAGAAAAAAATGGCCCACACAATTGGTATATATAATATAATAAGATGATTCAAAATGTCAATGTCAACAAAACAAAAATTAAAATGACATGACTAATATTTTCGTGTGGGATTCTCAATTCATCCAAATTCCAACTTTCCTTGGTCACTTTGCCAATGCCTACCAAAATTATGTTTTGAATTTCATAAAGTCTATAAAATAGTAAGTTGAAATTTTGGGCATGTTCTAGCCTATAAAATGTCAAGGTTGGTGATCTCTTAATCATTAATATTGTTTATTCAATATTCATTTTTTATGTGGGCAACCTTGAAATCGACATTCCATATGGATTAGGTTTGTGAAATTAGTGATAAATTGAAAAGTGACAGATTTTGAGACATGGAAATTCATGATCAATGCTTGAATTTCATTTATTTCTTGCACATTTGAAACTTGAATATGCTTTTACTTGTCATCCTAGACATAATTTTGTCGTAAACTATATTATAACCTTAGTAAGCATTTGTTTGTGGACTATTTTTCTTGAAATTGAGTTGTGGCAACTTGTGAGAATAAAAAGGATGGCAATATTACGAGGCACTGCAACTTTATTCGTCACTAAGATTCTAAAATGTCCATACTCCCTAGCGTATGATAAGCATAATCATTTTTTATTTCAAGCATAATTGGTTATCATCTATTCATCTATATCTTTCGCACCTTTTACTAAGAAACATATTTTGAAAGTAGCAAAAACATTTATGTAAAAGTTATTAAGTTGGCAGACCATATTCATCGTGAACAGTTTGATGGGTCATATTTATCATAGATAGTTTGATATTTATAGAGCTTGCTGCCAAATAATTACCGTTGAAATAGAACCCAATAGACTGATATGTTTACCATTCAATATACATAAATAAAACTTTTCATTATTGTATAGTTCTACAAGACTCAGGTTGCTTGTTTAAGATAATATGAGATTCAGACATTGACTTTAACATTTTTTTCCCTTTCTCTGAACTTGAATGTCTTAAATCGGTTTTTTGCAAGAAAAGATATTGTTGAAATAAAGCTAATTATATCCAGATCTTAGCTCTGTTTTAGGATAATTTTAACTCCATTAACTACAATTTGGGCCCAGTGGCAGGGATTTCTTTCATTTCATAAGATGCTCAAAAGTGGACTAAAACAATACTACCCTGCATAACCACATCCTTTGCTACACAGAAGCAAGAAGCTCATATGAACTAAACTATGCTAATCACGGTTCATACGAAAACCCAGCACGAGAAAACTATGTGAGGAACAGGCAAAAAAGGCCATCGCCTATCTCTAATCAAGATACAATGCCACCTTCTTTACTGTCGAATATGGCAGTTTCAATCTCCAATCCTTCTGTTTGCGGCTCATTGGCCTTCCTTTGCTTGCAGGATCCCGGTTCTCTTTAACATCAGCCAATTTCCACACACAATGCTCGGTTTCGGTCTCGACTGAATCTAGCAAGAAAACCCCGGTTTTTTCCTGCGGTTTTGCTTCGGTTTCACCTTCTATGTAGGTTACAACCATAGGGAAGTCCTTAAACCGATGCAAGTCGTCTGGTACTTTTAGCAAACGCTCTGCCCCTGGTGAAGATACCTTCAGGGAAAGAGCATAATGCGCCGTTAGATCCTAATTGTTTACGCAAAAAAGATCTTTAAATTGAGATTGAGGATGCGTTTGGTAGTTTCCACAAAAGATTTTGCTGGAGGAAGCTATGGTGAAGATATCTTCCGGGAAATAGCATGATACACCATTAGATCCTAATTGTCCATGCAAAAAAGATCTTTAAATTGAGATTAGAGGTGCGATGGCACTTTTCCCATCCACCGCCAAAAGTTTACTGAGCTTGAAAGCGAAATAGTGTCCCCACATCAAATTTTTGCCCTCCACCAAACATGGAAAAATTTGCTGATAAGGGAATGTTGACTGACTTTTCCAAGAAAGTTTTCCAACCAACCACACCATAAATGAACGATCCATGGAGCAAAAGTTACATGGGGCACTTACCTCAAGAGCTAGATCATCCGGTATGTGTCCCTTTGATCCTTCTTCATCTAACCGTTTCTTGTATTTCCTACTGTAGCTTTCCACTTCCTCCATGCTAGGGCAGCCATAGCTGAATATGTGTACATATAATTAATTGATCATTCATATCTATAAATGGCACACTCAGGCAAGGCCAATTAACAGAGACTTGCTGCTATACGAGCTTTCCAAAAATCGATTGTATATCCAGAAGCCCAGAAAACAAGATCATGAGACTTGCACGGGATAAAGAAACCACTTCAAACACGAAGAAAACTTACTCGTTTGTGAGTTTGTCAAGCCTGATGTAAATGTATCCACGAGGAGTAGTCTTGAATGAATACAGTTTTATGTCGTCACCGAATTCCAGCAGGACTTCACGAGCTATAGATAGAACTTGTTCACCCCAAGGGACGTTTTGGAGCACAATTCCACCACCAGCACCTCCGTCGCCCATCTAAGAATTGCAAATGTCCAATTCAGAAGTTAGAGCATGGCTAGGCAAAGACAATTACAATTGCTCTCCCACTCTGCTGAATCCAAATTGTGTCAAGTACCTCTGGCTCAGTTTCATCCTCTTCCTCCCATTCCTCAATGACCATATCTCCCTCTGTCTCATCTAAAACAATACAATTGAGTCAAGAACAAAAAAATAGAATGAACTAATACAACAACTTTTTGGCAGTGCATACTAATACTTAACACTCCAAACTGTTGTAGGACACCCTGAGTGAGAGTAAGACTGTAAGAACACAATATTGAAAATGCTTAATCACACAGTTGGGTAGTAACATTAATCATCTAATTCTGGGTCTGCCGAAATCAGCCTTTTCATGCATTTCCATGCATGGGGAAGGTTGATTACATCTAGATCTCAAACCTCGCATTAGCGGACTACTCTGGGGATTGTTGTTGTTGTTGTAAAGGATAATTGACCACGGCAATCTACTGCAACTTACAGGCATATGAAGATTCTATAAAATGGTTGTAGGAGAAATGGGCTTAAGAATAAAAGACTTGGTTAGGGGTGTCTTTGTCTAGAATGCACACCTTAGTGTTCCAATGGTTTCAATCCAGCATACTTTTGAGTGATCAACTCAGCATGCTTTTCGTCTGCTTAGGAATGTCTGAGTGCGGCATCATAACCAAGTTTCCAAGGGCTAAAGCCTAAAGAGTTCCTCTACTTTCTTTCATAGCATCAGAGACCCAAATGCAGCAATTATAGACATTGATTAAGCTGGCCATATTCATATTCAGAGACCAACGGCAATTCATGTACGAACCAAATACTTTAAAACTACAACTACAAAGCCCCAACCCCCACAAATGCCAGGCATTCAATACTATAGTAGAAATTACAGTTTCAAAAGGTTCCAATTTGCTTCCCAGAAGCTCTAATGCGTATGCTTAATCGCAAACAATCAATCAATCAAGCAAATGGTTGAAACAAACAAACAGTCAACCATTCAATACTATCTATAGTTGATGCATACATGAAATTGAACCAAAAGAAGCTGAAACAAGCATAAGGGCATTCCTGAAATCGAAGAAGTTTTGCCAGAAATTACCTAATAAACCCAGTAACCAAATGAATCAACCAAAATCCCTTTACTATTAAGATTCAAGAATAAAGGAGCAGCTTACATTCGTCTTCTTGGGTGTCTTGAGAAGAACCTGAGGAGGTGGTGAAAGAGCAAAACTTTGGTGCAGAAAAAGGGGAGATTGAAGTAAGATGGTGAAGAAGAGTGGGGTGATTATGGAAAGGGGTTTGAAGAGAGTAGGGTTTAAGAGGGAGAGTAGAGAAAGCAAGGGTTTTATGTTTATCTGGACAAAGAGATGGGCGGAGAAAAGACCTTCGAAATAGTTTGAGGAGAGAGGAACAACGAGGAGTCGCCATTGTTGTGTTGCTTCAGCCTCTGGTTTGTTCTACAAATGTGTCGGAATTGGAAACCAAAAATGATGAAAAGCCGCCGCTAATATGAAGCCGCCGCTAATAGAGCATGGGTAAAAGGTCAAAATGTCAAATACTCCCTTCCTCCCAAATAAATTGTCTAAGTGACTCGATTTATATATATAAAAAAGCCGAATAATATGAAAACTAAGACCTGTCAATTCTGTCGGATTATATATCCGGTTCGTGTAAATATGGGTTGGAGTATTTTGAGTTTGGGTAAATACATACAGTGTATTTCGGTTTCTGGCTACCTAATGAGGTTATGATTGAGACATTTTTCTATTTTTTCTTTTTAAACAATGGCATCCAAATACTAATTTTTGTACAATATACATGACAAAATATAATTATCTTCTATTAACGATAAATTACCGTAATTATTTTAACTTAAATTAGAGAAATAACAAATAAATAAGTTGTGTTTATAGTTTAATAATTAAAAATTCTAATAAAAAATCACAAATTTCAATAAAGTTGAACTTAAAAAGTTGATTTTTCGGGTTAAATGGTCGGATTGAATTTGATCCACTAAATTTCGAGTTCAGTGTATTTCGAGTTTAATTGAAAAAATCACGTTCAAAACCCAGAAATTTCGGAGAAGTTCGAGTCGAGTTATCCGTTCGGGGCCGAAAGTGTGAGGACTAGTGAAGTAATGAAAATGATAAGAGTAAACTTTTCCCTTTTATTTTTTTCATTACAATCTACATACAAATATACATGGTTCTTAAATCACCGCTTGTCCTGTCTCTCATTCCCGCTCCTCTCTCCCTCCGCCTCTGAACCGACCGCCGCCGCCGCCGCCGGGCCACCAGTGTCTCCATCTGTTGGGTCAACTCGTCCGACCTCCGACCACCATTGTTTTTCTGCGGCCACCACTACTCCGTCCACCTCTGTGACTCGGCGATCGACGACGCAAACGCCACTAGCAACACGCCAGGTATTGATTGCTAATTCTATGCTTTTGTATTCCTTTTTGAAAGTGAATTTATGGTTCAAACTGTCAACGTGTGGAGCTGTGATGAAATTGTGAATGTTCTATTTGGTCATTCAATCACCGAAAGAACCAGATTTTGGATTTTGTTCTAGTTGTTTCTTGGTGAAGTGAAAATAATTATCGCAGCTTCAATATACAATTTGATAAATTTGTCAATTCATAGTTTCCCCGTCGTTGGCGATTTTTCGTTTGTTTCTATATCTGGGTACTGCTCAGTTTGTGCATCTTGTTCATCTGGGTATTGCCCTGAATTCTAGGATTTGGAGCTTTATGAATGATTGAATTAGGTATTCATAGGTTGTTGCAAAAAAAAGGTTGGAAATTTGGTAAAATTTGAAAGGAATGACGATGCCCTTCTAGGGATTATTGTTTGTTTAGTTGATTTGAGCTAAGGGGAATTGGAGGTTATGATTAGTCCGTGAGGATTGCCCTGGATTTCAATATAATGATCGGACAAGTTGGGTTTAGTCATTTTCCTCTATCTTGTTTTCCTCTTTGTTGTTGATTTGAAGTCCCCATCTTTACCTTTGAATAGCGTTCTGATACTCAAACTTTTTGGTAATTTTAATCAAATCGAGTGATGACTGATGTAGGGGTAGGATACATTTGACAACGAGAAAGTATCTGAGTAGCAAATTTTATTGCTTAATTTTATGCAAATTATATTGTCTAATTGTATCAGTTCATTTCATAGATGGACTCTTCATTCACCTAAATTTGATTGGATTATTTTTCAGACTGGTTACTGATTATTCTTCATTTTCTATTTAGACCATAGTATAGCTACCTTCATTGTCTTTGCAATGCCTCTTTGTCAATGGGTTGAGATTCTTGTGATTGAAGTTATGTGAATGTGTGATTCTTCTAGTATCCATGAAACCACAGAAACACCATTTTCCTTCATGAATCATCAAATGTAGACTTATCAGTGTCATCAAAACTAGACTTGTCAATGTCATGCAGCGAGTAACATAACAGCCATGATACGAAGTGCTCGAGTTCGGCTTAATGGATGGCAACAGGCTGCAGTTGCTCTTGGTTCAGCAGTCGGTGCGTTAATGGACCCACGAAGAGCTGATCTCATTGCAGCATTGGGAGAAACAACTGGAAAGCCTGCTTTTGAAAGGGTGCTTGAAAGGATGAAGAGGAGTCCAGAAGGCAGAGTAAGTTCCCGTCCCGCTGTTTTTCTCTCAAACTCCAATTTCCCTATCAATCATGATCCCTTCCTTTATGAAGCTGTTCATTGGTGAAGTAGCTGGTTACCCCTCCTTTTCATTAACTGAGCATTGAAAATTGTAAAATTTTTTTCCATCTCAAATGCGATACTTTACCCATATTTTTAGCTGTCAACTTTTTAACTTTTACCTAAGTTTACTCGACTTTACTTTTCCCAACCCTGCCTTACGCCTCTAAAGAATAGACCAGGTCATTCTTTGGCGCTTGTTCTTGAAACGAGAATTGCAATTTGCAATGCCATGTAGCGATCCTGGCAGAGGAATAGAACTTTCCCTGGAGTATTGGGGGCATAGGGGTGGAGAGTTGAGACATGAGACATTTCCTGTTATCAGCTAAAGAATCGACGCAGCTCTTATTGAAATTATCTGTTCTTTAGAAGGACAAATACACCCATTGCCCATCCCATTCCAAATTTACCCTTTTTTACCCATATATTTGAGACTCAACTTTTGAACTTTTACCGAAGCTTACCCAACCATACTTATCTTACCACTCTAAAGAAGAGACCCAAGTTCTGGTATTTAAACTTTCCAACTTTGGAGAGCTTTAATCACAATCCCTTCCTCTTACTCTTACTCAGGCAGTACTTCTAGAGAGACCGCGCGTCATATCTGCAAATGTAGGCCACGCATGGGACCTTCCACCAAACACTTTTGGGGCAGCCTATGCCAATTTCATGGGATCTAGAAACTTCTCTCCGGACGATAGGCCGCCCGTCCGATTCATGGACACAGAAGAGCTGGCATACGTGGCGATGCGGGCCAGGGAAGTGCACGACTTCTGGCACACCCTGTTTGGCCTCCCCACAAACTTGATGGGCGAGTCAGCATTGAAGGTGATTGAGTTTCAGCAAATGTACCTCCCAATGTGCTTCTTGTCTGTCATTGGGGGCTCAGCCAGGTTCAACCCTAAGCAACGGTCTCTCTTCTTTGAGCACTACTTCCCGTGGGCCCTACGTGCTGGAATGAACTGCACGGATCTTATGTGCATATATTATGAGCGACACTTTGATGAGGACTTGGATGAGGTTCGAAGAAAATGGGGTATCATCCCGGCCCCATCCCCTCCGGCTGCTAAAGTGTGAAGAAGGGCTCTCTGAGACGAGGATACGGCTGACTGTAGGTTTAATGTGGTGAAATCAGGGTTTTACTGTCCATTATTAAGTGATTGGAGGGTAAAAACGAGTTGAATATTTGTAATTTCAAGAGGCAGACAGAGAGGGAAAATCAACGATGACAGGTAATAATTCTTCGTCGTACATTGTATGGAACTCTGTTTGTTCAGACCAGAAGATGTCTCATGGCATCAAAGCGGCACGTGTCTTTGTTAGTGAAGATGTTTTCAGAACTCCCAAGTAAAACTAATTTGTAATTTTGTGTGAATCTTTATTTGGGTTGGACAAAGCTGGATGTGATTCGATAGAGTGTATGGATTGAAGTTTGAACATATATGTTCTTTTGCCATAACTCAATCTTTAACCTGTTGCTCTAATTATCAGAATCTTAATTCATCCATTAAAAACCGACTAGATCCAAGCGTGCCAGAGTTGTCCAAGATCGACCCAAACCTGAAATGACCCAACTCAGTGCAACAGAACCTTAATTTATCTTTCAAGACAAAATTACTAAAAATATTGGACTAAAACATAAAGCAACTCAAAATCAATCCAACCTGAACATGACTCAACTGACCTAACCCCAAATGACCGAATTGCAGAATTGCAGTGTGTAGTCGTAGATTAAACTCTTAGTTTTGATCAAAACACAGAAACACGCACTCGCACTCACACACAGAGAAAGAAGATAAGAGCAAGCGAAATTTCAGGGCCCTACAAATAGCAACTATGTTATGGATAGAGATAGTAACAACTCCACGAGATAAAAGGTACAATTGATATGAATGGAGCAACAGAACATGAAGACAAAGCTTTCTTTGCTTGCCACTAGAAAAAGGAAGAAAAGAAAAGGAAAAAAAAAAAAAGATTCTTCTGTTGTTAAGCATAAGGGGTTCAGTTCTCAGGAACTCCTCATAAAACCAACAAATCCACAGCTTACATTACACAAATTTGACATTAACTTTTGGCATAATCAACAGTTGAGGAGAAACCAGCTTCTTCTCTGAAACAGTGGACACTTTCCAATATTACATCTTGATATTTGAAATGGAGTGCTCTTCATTTACCAGCACCACCAAAGAGATACCCTAAAGAGGACCCACCACCTGGCTCAGCATGAACCTTGGTTGAGGGCCGGTCCTGCAAAAAAATCAAGTTGCAATCACCATCTGGCAATAACACAACAACTCCCGGTATGAGTCCCGTTTATGCAGGGTCCTGAGAAATGGAGATCTAGATCTCGATACAAATTATCTCATTGCATGAAGGGGAAATGAGGCGTTGCTTCAGAACTCCCTCAAAGGGGAGTCACTACGATTTAGCACGGGAAATAAAGCATCTAGCTAGATCCTGGTGTACTATTACCACTCTCAGTTTGAGTCCTACATACACGGGGTTGCTTGTAGAAACTGATTCCAAGAGACCCACAAAGACAATTTTGAGAAAACCTTCAGAGGTTGAAAATCCTTTTGTAAAACGCTCAATCCGGCATGTGTTTGGCATTAGCCATTCCATTCTAAGCAAACACACACAAAAAACACGAGCAAACAGCTATCTAAGTTCAACATTGGATCTGTGTTGTGTTTGGTTTGACATTTCCAATCGGGAAGGAACAACTTTAAGGACAGTGGAGTAAATAATGATTAGCTCTTATAGCAATCATACCGTGATGAAGTTTCCAGTGTTCTGACCATCGGCCCTGAAATAGTTGTTTGATTTGGTACTATGAATTCCAGCAGGAATATCGGGCGGGGGACTAACAGGCTTTGCTGAAGGGGCAGCCTTCACCACTGGCTCGGGCTCAGCAGTTGGAGTGGGTTGTGCACCGTTATTAGCAGCGGGCTTTGGAGCTTCTCCGCTACCAAACAAGTAGCCCAATGAACTCTGTCCACCTCCATAACTGACACCACGCCCCATTGCTGTCAAACTCCTGAAATGAGTAAATGACCAATCTTTTATCAGTTTTCACTTGCGAATCGTGGATCATTGAAAGATAATACTCTGCTAACCAATATTTACCAAAATCTATCCAACCTAAATCTACCCTCAAAAGAACACACCAGCAGTATAATCCACACTATTGCCTTCGACAATCTTACCCCACCAAACCACAAGAAAAACAAACTACAGAATCGGAAGAAATTAGGGTTGATCCTCCCTCGTAGACTCGTATCTACTATCAAGTTCTAGAGAGGAGATGGTTTAAGTTCAGTGGCAGATCAGTAGATCATAGTGGTAATACTATGTCCCTTTGTTACATTAACCATAGTTTTTGAGCCAAAAACCCTTTGCTTCAAGAGATTTGTAAAAATGATTGTTATTTATTTCTCCTTCAATCCAACCAGCCACCAGATCAACAATGAAAGGAATTGAAGTAGGGTGTTCAAATAATTCATGGGATTTCTTGGATCTTTCATTCCACTAACAAAATGACCAATAGTGACCATCATTCTCCACTTTTTCTCCCACAATTACATCACCAAACATTCAAAATAAGCAAGATTCCACATAGCTATACATTGCAATTCCTGATGAAACCTAACAAAGTATTACCAATTGGAATCAAAACACTGAAAGAAAAACAGATACCTAATGGAAGCAACAAATAAGCAAAAAACTCAAAACCCTGTTGCATACCAAATAGCAAATTTGACGCACTTTGACTAATCCCAATGAAATACTACTAAATATTATAAATTTAACCAAGAGGGAAGAAGCCACCGACAAACTATCAAGATCATAACTTGATTGTACATGAGACCCCAATCATACAAACAAACTAAATCCCATTTGGACAGAAATATGAACCCTAGAATGATTCAAACAAAACCCATTTGGGAATGAAAGAAATGAGTACCTGGGCAGTTGTCGGCAGCAGATCTGAGGAGAAGGAAGGAAAGGAAAGGAAGGAGGGGGTAGTTTTGTAAGAGAAAAGAAGTTGAAGAAAGATCTGAGACGGGATTTTGTATGCCAGAGCCCAGATGAGGAATTTTGGCTTTTTTTATCAGAGTAATGATTAAGTTAGTGGGAGGTTAAAAAAAAAAGATAAAAAGAGGAAAGTTGGGGAAAAGGAAGGTGGAAGGAGCAACAAAAAACGTGATGGTAGTAACTGTGAGTGTGTAAGGGTGAGTATGGAGGTGATTGCCACTGTCTATGCAATAAATATTACATGCACTTAGAGCATGTACTTCAGATAAATATGAGTGAACAATTATACTATTGGGAGTGAGTAAAAGATAAGTATGAGTGAACAACAGGTAGATATGAGTGAACAATCATGCAATTGAGAATGAACCATGATCGAATCTGGAGCACATATTCCAGGAGCATATAATAAATTGTACTGTTTGTGTGTGTCTGAGTGGCTGTCACGTCACATGTCTTTTTGTTTTTTCTTTTTTGAACTCCAAGTTGACAAGATTTGGATTCGGTGACAACTTGGCGGTGGACAGAATCATGTGTGGCTGTTGGGCCCAAATCTTTTTCTCGTCCGATCCAACGACATCCCCTCACTGGTCACCTAATTGTTTCAGATTTCTTTTATGCTCCATTTGGAAGAATCTTGGAAAGTATGTTCTTAGAAGAGAAATAGCGACAGAAATAATAATGCACCTCATGTTAATATTTTCCGATCTACTGTAATCTTTTCCGATTTACTGTAAGATTTACTAAAAAAAAGTTTTTTAATCTCACTTTTGAAAAACTATTTATGGAGTATTTGGTAGGAATTCAAGGGAAATTTTCCCGCCCATGAGAAGGGAGTCAAGGGAAATTTTCCCTGGGAAAATGGAGAAAACGGTGGACCATGAAACTTTTCCGGAGTAAATCTGCATTCAAAGATGGGGAAAATAAATTAACCCAGAAAAATTGACCATTTCCCCGGGGTTATTGACCAACCAAACGCACCCTTACTGAATTTGTGAATAAAATGACGGGTCCATATCAAAACTTTGTCATCTTTTAAAGACAATCAAACATTAAGCTCAAATTTCACATTGTTACTATAAACAATCTACACTAAACAAAAATCAGTTTTCGATGTTCCAAGGAGTTGGGCCACGTCCAACCGGCTTCAGACATGTACAATACAGGTTGGGTGCAACAAATTTAGGTTGCGTCCAACGCCAATTGCCACCCCCACAAACGAACCCAGATTGAGAGACTGTGAATTTGGACCTTAGGTACGAATGATGAACAGACGAATAAAAATACATGACCCTCTATCGTGCCGCATGCCTATTGGCTGTCTTTCTGCCCGAGCCTACATCAAATCAGACACACAGATGCACGAGTTCAGGTGGCTGCTGTCTCTGAACCATTCCCGACACCACGCCAAGGGAGAAACTTGGCAGCAGCAGCTGCTAACAAGCTTACAATCACAACTGTGGATCTGCTCAACGAAACATGAGAGGCTTTAACTTTCACAGTGCTTTCTGTAGGATATTCCTCTCTTTGCTTCACCATATTATCACTATCAACCTTCAAAGATGAGCTCTTCATGAAGCTCGAGTATGATTCTATTTCCTCCCTTGTCAATGCCGGTTTCAGTGACTTCTTCACTGTCTGGAAATGCCTGTCACACACAACAGTTGCATTTATGTCTTCCCTGAGAGCCACAATTCCAGCCTCTCTACAGAGACCCTCAAGTTCTGCCCCGGTGAAAAGCTCGGTTTCCTGTGCTATTTGTTTCAGATCGACGTCGGGTCCCAGATTCATGTTCCTAGTATGTACACGCAGTGTCTCGTACCGGCCTTCCATATCTGGAGGAGGCACATACAGTACCTGCAAAATTAAAGCTTTATAACACAGCAAAAGAAGTTTTACGGCATGGTAATATCTTGTTTCATTACGTCCCAAATCCAACAATGCCCTTGAGCCCACTAGATATTATAGCTAACTTAGGCTTTGTTCTTCTGGCATGTATGAAGAAGTTGGGTAAGTAAGGCTAGATAGGTTATAGTAGGTTTGGATAGTTTATGTAGAAGTAGGTAATGATTTGCTTTAGAAGTAGAAAAGTTATGTAGATTTAGACAGGTTTAGGAAGTTTATGTAGAAGTAGGGAGAAAAATGTTATGGGTAGTTTATCCTTGCAATAGGGCCAACTGTACAATATCAAGGCCATGAATACTTTAGGTTAAGCTTCCGAGACACTGATTATCGATGCAATTACTTCCCCTTTTTTCCTTCTTTTCTATGACAAATAAATAATGCATTCGTCACAAGAATAACATATGCAGCATATATATGTTTGTACAACCATGTAACAAATAAGGTTTACCAAATCAAAGCGACCAGGGCGCATGAGTGCAGGGTCAATTGCATGAGGTCGATTAGTTGCAGCCAACACAAGTATTCCCTGCAGAAGGCAAAAGTCAACAATCAGTAAAAAAGATTAACTCGACGCTGGCTGGGAAAAGAGATGTGACGGTCATTCTGTGCACGAGTACTAATTGGTAAATAATATTATCCAAGATTTCACTCACTTTTGCCTGCTCCAAACCATCCATTTCGGTCAGCAGTGTTGATAGAAGCCTCTCTCCAACTGCGCTATTGCCATTTGAACTCCCACCTCTGTGTCAGATACATAATTATCAGGGAAGTAAAGGAAACGGGGAAAAAAAAAACAATGACAGAAGTCAATCAAAGAATAGCAAGCAACCTGCGTGCTGCAACGACATCAGCTTCATCAAAGAATAAAATGCTGGGTGCTGCAAGCCGGGCTCTCCGGAAGGTGTTCCGCAACAAAGCCTCACCTTCTCCCACATACATTGAATACAATTCTGCACCACTATGCAGAATCAATTGTCAAATAAGACGTCGAATACCCAATTTTCTAATAGCAGAAGATGATAAGATCAGATGATGATATAACTCGTCAAGTTGCATCCATGTTTTTACCATCTTTAACACATTAGATACGCCTCCATGTTGAAAATAGAGTATTCATCCTACCTTAGTGAGAAAAACGATGCTTGAGCAGCATGGGCTGCTGCTTTCGCAAGGGTTGTTTTGGAGCAGCCTGGCGGTCCATGTAGAAGAATCCCACGAAAGGGGGATACACCCATCCTTGAAAATGCTGCAGAATGTTTAATGGGCCACTCAACTGCCTTCTGGAGCTTCTTCTGATAACAGACAAGGACAAGACTAAGAGGTCACAAACTATTATTACTTGCAAAATTATCACCAAATGCACACAACTCAAACAAATCGCACTGGCAGAAAGCTGGCAAAGATACATAAGTATGGACATTGGACACACATAAGGAAAGAATGGAAAGAATGGGTAAATTTGGGTTGGGTTAAAATGGGTAAAAGTTGCATGTTTACCTCTAAAAGAACACACCCTAAGGAACATTCAAGACACAAACATGAAACAGCATACAAGTAATTGGAAGCTCAATTGGTGATGGTGTAGTCATTTCACATCAAACTATATACAAGTAAACATAGTACAATAACTGTCTAGCAGAAACCTGGAGCTTAACTGACTGACCTTCAAATCATTTAGTCCTCCAATGTCATCCCAAGATACCTTCGGAATTTCGACTGTGACGCCTCTAGTTATGCTGGGACCAACTACACCCCGTGCCTTATTCCAATCCTGCAGGGTAATACACCACGCTGCATCATCTTTATTTTCGTCTCTTGATCTATCCATGGCAGACATGGCTGCCTCACGACATAAAGCTTCCAAATCAGCCCCCACATAGCCATTGCAGGATGCAGCTATTGCTTGCAAATCAACGTCAGGATCAAGTGGAAGCTTCTTAGTATACAGCTGCAAAACAAGAAATCTGTATGATTGGATAGCTTTGAATTGCAAAATTCCCCAGTCAAACAGTTTGTGCGCAAGGAAAGCGAAAGTTCCAGCTAACCATTAATATTCTTAGACGCTCACTCTCATTAGGAGTGGTGACCTCGATTTCAGCATCAAAACGTCCTGCTCTTCTCAGTGCTGGGTCAATAGCATCAATCCTTAAAAATTGGTAATTTAGTAGTCAAAATATGTAAACAAATTTGCTTTACAGAACTTTAAAAAGATCCAAAAGGTAAAACTTTAAGACACTCATTCATACTACACGTTTGACTATACATAACTCATTAACCGACTTCTGAATGACAGAAACCCCTAAAATGAAGAAAAGAAAATGAATTCGCAAGTTTGTAGGAATAAAGAACAAGTAGACAACCAAGACAATTAAGAACATATGCATTTACACTTTAGGTTAACCTAATGCAACAACTAGAAAGCATATTACTAGAAGACATTATTGTAGGAAATTACCTATTAGTTGATGCCACCACAACAAAATGTGGAGCAGTCGAAGAGGTCCGGTTTGAATCCATTAGTGTAAGGAGCTGAGAGGCCACACGAGCATCTTGTTCTCTTCTGCAGTTGGAAATGTGAAGATAACTTTTGAGAGATCTACTTTAGCACCATGTCTATGCAATGCTTATACTGCTTCGAAAATTCTCCTAAGCAAACTACCCATGGTCTTCAGCATTTTTGTTTAGCTTTTAGTAACAAACTCTCCCTTCAAAGAAGGTTCTTTCCAGTTAATAGAATAAGTTGCTTCAATGTTTAAGAGATACTTTTAACGAAAGAAATAAGAGTTCACTGGAGGGTGGGGATTCTTCTATTTAACATACCTAGAATTACGACGAGGACAAAGGGCATCAATCTCATCGATAAATATAACTGAAGGCTTGCCTGATAATGCATGAGATTTTGCCTTAGCAAAGGCCTCGCGAAGGGCTTTCTCACTCTCCCCAGCATGCGCTCTAAGAACAGTGAAAGGGCTGTCGACACAAGAAAGTAAAATGAAGAAAATCAGATAAGCAACAAGCTACTCATGAAAGCACACATTCCTCCACTGGAATTAAAATGTATTTCAAATAAAAGGACCGATAGATGGAAGACCTGATAACAATCAGATTGGCGTCACATTCCTTGACCACCGCACGTACCAAGCTTGTCTGCATATCAGATGAAACAACAAAACGGTCACAAATGTAAATAGAGCATCTCACTCAGAGTGTGTTTGGTAGAAGTCCAAGAAAAACTTCCCGGGATTTTCCTGAAGAAATTTATCTTGACATATTTTCCTGAGGAAACTATTTTACAATATTTGATTTACATTCTAAAATCTTGGGAATGTAGATTAGTGCATATCATTTCACACCGTAAAATATTTTCCCTTCCCCACCAGCTAAATTACGAGCCCCACATAAAATATCTCCAATTCATAAATGGTAACCAAACATGGGGAAATTGTGAAACCAAAACAATACTGATTGCACTTTTCAATTATTAGGGTAAAACCCAATGGTTGCCAAAAATGCAAATACAGCTTAACTAAATTCATACGAAAATAAAAGCTACTCACATGATTTAAACACTAAAACAATTTAAGTTCTGAATAGACTGCAGGAATTTATCTCCCGAATATAAAGCAACCACTAGACTATCGAAATGTAGTAGAATTGAATAAACTCAGAGGAACAGAGACGTATAAGTGGTAGTGGTTACCTTTCCGGTACCTGGAGGGCCATAGAGCAACAAGCCACGGGGCCACTGCGCATTTGAAGATGATACACAAGCACAGTTAGATGAGCTCAGTGGATGTTAATAAGGACTACAAGGGTAAGAATCTAATAGAGATGGTTACTTGTAGGCGAAGAAGTTGAGCTTGGCGAGAGTAAAGAGAAGGATATGCAATGAGTTCCCGAAGAGCTTGGAGGGCTTCGGTGTTCCCTGCAACAGCTTCTTCTGCTCTCCACCTCTGATTGTTGCTGTTGGACTCATTGCTTGAACTACTACTCTCCATCATAAACGGAGTTAGATGAGGCTGACCTGGCAGAATTTGACCTGACCCGAAAATCAATCCGAACCCACCAAAAAAGGATTTTGAACACGATTTCCAAACCTAAAACTGATCCGTGTTGAACCCGACCCGCCCACCCAAATTGATAGGGTTCTCCCAGGTAAAAACTCAACTTTTTCCTTTCTCAACTTTTATTTGGAGGGGGCAGGCGGTGTTTCAGGGTTTGCCGGGGTTTCTTTACCACGACTTTGTGCGGCTCAAACCTGGAAAAAGGGTAGATGAATGGGATGACCAAACCATGCTCCTAGTGAATAACCTCGTTCCCAACAACCACAAACAATGCACATAATGACTTCGACAAACTGATGTGAGGGTTAATCCTCTTCTCTTCTATCTTGCCTTCCTTGCCAGAACCCGAGAAACAAGGGATTAAAAAGGATCGAATTTTTACAAAACTATGCTTAACAAGCAAACAAGGTAGACATCAGCTACAATATGAACTACAGATGCTCTCAAATGAATAACAAGGCAGCATATTGACTGGAGTTCCATCATGCCTACATACTGAAACACCAAGAAATCGCATAATAAGCAAAATTCAATTGTAACTAGCAAAATGCAATGCATTTCATGTTCATTATCAACCCGTACACAATCTGTGTCATTTTACATTTAATAGCCCACAATTTTAAGCATAATTATTTCATTGATCATGTTTTAATATCAATATTATCATAATGCAAATATTGATTGGATTCCCAAATAACCCAAACTCTTTTTTTCAAATTGATTATATTAGCTTCAAATTGATTATATTAGCTTCAACATGAGCTTCATTATCCGATGTCTACGTAATGTTTTCCAAAAATTTAAACTTTCGCACCACCACAGCCAACCACAAACACCATTCGAACCACATCCACTACTATAACTGCAAACTAACCAAAATAAATTCAACCAAATTCAAAATTGAACTCCATCACTCAACAGCAAAACACCCGATTCAGCAACACGAAGTTCTCTCCTTTATATAGGTTATCAATCGATATTCATCCCAATAAAATCAATCACTCACACCCGCGTATTCTAATTAATCAATCAGAGGCTTAGAATTACCGGATTAAACCGAAGGCCACCGGAAAACACCGTGGCTTCCTTCTGAGTTCTGACAGTCGCCGCCGCCGCCGCCACTTTTCAGACCGAAAAGCGCCGCCGTTGCCTCCTTATGAGTTCCGACCGTCGCTACTTGTCTTCTTTCCTCTGTTTTCAGGGAGTGTTGTGTTGAGGGTCAAATAAAACCCTTGGACTTCGGACCCATTAAACAGCTATTGTAAACCAAAACAAAGTCAGCCCATTTTATTGTTCAAATTTCAGTCAGCCCAATTCGTTTTGTTTGGGTAATTGTCTATTTTTCAATCACTTCATTGAAATTGTTTATTTTAAGAAAATCTTAACACTTACTAGTCACATTTTTATTATAATTTATAATTGATTATACTTTATTTATGTACTTAGGTTGAGATCAAAGGTTAGAGAACTTTGATAAACGAAAAAGTTGGAGTATTTTCCAAATTCTTTTTAGTCATATCAACTAAGAGGTTATATGTGTATTTCAATGACTGTAATTTTGAAGTTTAATGTAAAAATATAAGCTATTATAAATAAAGTGAAACAATCATTGTTTAATTGTTTCTAACGTCATTTGTATGACTAGTGCATGTGGACTTGTTAGTTTATTGAGTATGACAATACAATATTACATGGAGTATAATAGATTGTATTATTACGCTTGTTCATTACAATTGCAGAAACTAAAAAATATTAAATTAACATGAATTCTTAAAGTAAATATTCAAATTTTAAAATTAAATAAGTGCTCATAGTGATCGAAACATTAGATAGTAGCAACTCGTTTGATTCTCTGTGAAACTTGGAGCAAATATTGTAGTCAATCCAACCACTTTACTCATATCAAAATCTATACACAATTTTATATAAAATACAAAGCACAAAATTAATTTTTTTTCTTATACATTATCACGGTGAATTTAACCCATATCTTACACACTATCACTATGAACTTTACCCATATCAAAATCAAAACACAAAACCATAGTAGGTATAATAGTGATAATAGTTGAATATGATTTTTGTGTTGGAGTTTATCACTGTGAACGTATTGTATGCAATCTCTACGGCAAACCTAATGAATGTGAAATTGGTGTAAATGTATTGTACCATGATCAATCGAATATGTCAATAGTTTACGTTATCGATGTCAACTTTACCAATATCAAAATCAAAGCACAAAATTAGAGTATGTATAATAGTTGAATATGATTTCAAAGTTAAAGTTTTGGTTAGAGTGAGCGGTTTTGTAGACGTGGGATTAGATACAGTACAATGTTATATAAAATCTAATTAGATAAAATTCTCTATAATTAATATGAAAAAAATACTTGGATTAAATTAAGGGATGAGAATCATAACCGATAAGAGAGAATCATAACCAACAAGAAATTTGATTAATTACAAAATTAATAAATTATTCTTTGGACAAAAATAGGCAAAAAAAATAATTAATATATTTCAAAATTCAAAATATTAATTTTATAAATTAGTCCACCATGAGCTTAATCCTACACTCTTAAAAAATATGGCTTAAGAGTGTCTCTCCCCGTGAGCTTTTCAATAAAAACAATGCCACGCTCACGCGGGTCTGTAAACGTACGTCTGTATTCACTTTTTACTGGTGTTACGTACTAAAAAAATTGTAATTAACCAAAAACACGTAAACAACAACAGCCTCCGTAGCATAGTGGTAGTGCGTTCGCTTCGTAAGCGAAAGGTCGCGAGTTCGATCCTCGCCGGGGGCTTTATTTTTCGTTTTCTTTTTTATTTTCAGATAAATATGATATTATTTTTATTCTATAACCAATGATAATAAAATAAAAACTGTTCAAAAATATAATGAATTAGAGTGCGATACAGATTCTCCCTCCTCAAAAATTTCTCCTTTAAAACTGGGGTGGATGCCCTAGTCTTCTCCCATTCCTTCCTCCATCCCTCAATTTCTTCTCAGACTCTCTCTCCGAACCTCCAGGAAGACGTAATCTATTCCATCCATCCGTTGTGATTTCCTTCTTCCTATTTTGTTGATTTCAACAATTGGGTGTGTTTCTCTTGCTTCAACTGGTTTGCTCTTTATTTGTTCAATTCGCCGTTGATGTTTCGTATGAATGTGATTTGATCCTTGCTATGTGGGTTTCTCTGTGAATTTCGATTTCGTTGCCGGGTTTTTTCTGGGGTTTTACGGTGTAGATCCAGGGTTTAATTTATCCTTTGTCGTTCGTCTTCTTCCTTTGACTTTTTAGTTTGTTTCTGTTTTGATTTCTCTCATTCGACCCGATTCTATGAAGTCTCCATCGTCTACTTTAATAGATTTTGACTAAAAAAAATCGAGGGGAATGTATCAATGTAACCTGGTAAATGGCTGCTTTTTATGGGAATTTCCAATATCTATTTTAGCGAAATTGTATCTTGATTGTGTTCTGGGACATAATTTCAAGTTGTCTTGTGAAAGTTGTTTGCTTTTGGCCACATTGAGTTTCAATTCCATGTTCACTATCTTTTTTTCATTTTTGTTTATGTTGTTGCTACAACTTATGTGTGTGTTGAATTTGCAGAGATGGCTGCTCAACTGGACGAGGTTTCACAAGAAGTTAGTGCTCAAATGGTGGGGAATGCTTTTGTCAACCAATTTTATTCGATTTTGCATGAAAACCCAGAGATAGTTCACAACTTTTTCCAGGATTCAAGCATGATGACCCGACCTGGGTCAGATGGTGCCATGACAACTGTGACTACCATGAAGGTGAATTGCTTTTAACACCATCTTAAACTACGGTGAAGTAACTAACAGAGCGTTTGGTTGGTCAAAAACCCGAGCGAAATTGATCAATTTCCGAAGTTGACCTATTTTCCCATGTTCGTTGCATTTGGGTCTTGGGAAAAAGTTCACCTTTAGTTACAGAGAATTTCACCTAGGGGGGAGTAAGTGAAATTTTTCCCAGGGCAAACTTCCGAATACTGATATTGCTGTTTTTGGAAACAACTTATTTGCCATGTACGTGTTCTCTTTTCATAAGAATTCAGAGATTAGCTGGTGCCTCGCAACGAAAAAAAAAAGTAGAGAATGATTTTTAGGGATCTTGCGTATGTTATACACATGATAATTTTCCAGAGTCTGAATAAGATAGGTGTATTGAATAGCTGGTTGATAGTTCCACACAAACTGTTAATCCATTTAGACTTGCTTCTCGGTTCCTAACATGGGTAGAACTAATGCTTTGATTCAAAGCTTAGTAAGCTTGAAACCCTTTTGTCTCATCTCATGATTGATTGAGGAGTTCATAAAGGCTATTTCTGATTCAATAACTCTTATGGTTATGCTTGATTTAGTAAGTCATTGGCGAAAAGGGAACTATATGTGAGAAGTTTGAAAGATTTGGTCGAAGCTGGTGATATTTCCCTTTGAAGATATCTGCCCTTTTTTCTTGCTTCTTCTGTAGAGTACTGTATGTGGTGTTAGTGAAGTTTCTGTAACTCATGTACAGATAAAGCACTGCTTATTCATGGGTTGTTGAATTTACTTTTTACCCAAGTTCACAGTTCAAATTTGCATCTGGGTGTCTGAAGAGTTTGTTCTTTCTGCTGCAGGGAATCAATGATCTAATCCTCTCCTTTAATTGCAAAACTTACAAGCCACAAATATACACCGCAG
This sequence comes from Portulaca oleracea, assembly GCA_029582165.1. Classification (NCBI taxonomy): domain Eukaryota; kingdom Viridiplantae; phylum Streptophyta; class Magnoliopsida; order Caryophyllales; family Portulacaceae; genus Portulaca; species Portulaca oleracea. The sequence continues at coordinate 1,909,415 of CM055870.1, forward strand.
ATGCACACTCCTCTCATATGAATGGCGTGACTGTCTTAGTGACTGGTTGTTTGACCGGACAGGACAATGTGAGCAGGAAGTTCACTGAAACATTCTTTTTGGCTCCACAAGACAATGGCTATTTTGTACTTAACAACGTGTTCAGATTCTTCGACGATGATAGCTTGCCAGTGGTTAAGCCAGTGGAAAAAGAACGCGACACAAGTGCATCAGCCGAACCTGTTACCGCTAGTCAGGGTAAGTATGCCATAAACTTCTCATCTGTCGAAGACAAATAAACACTGGGCCGGCCTAAGAGTGTGCTTTTGTTCAGGAACTGTTGAAGTTCATGACAACTCTTTTGGGAACCACATTGCCATCAAAGACACCACCATTGAGAATAAGGTGGAAGCAAGTGACCCTTCTCAGCAGAAAGCAACTGTGGTGGAAACCGCTGTTCCTCAAGCTCCTGTTGAAACGACTCGTAGTGCCCAAGCAGTTGTTGAGGCTTCACCTAGACCAGTTGTTGAAGCTTCATCTAATGGGCATGCAGATGCTTCCAAGAAGTCCTATGCTTCACTGGTAAGTTAATGCTTGAACATTTGAACAAGAGCATAGTGCTCTCGTGTTAATGGAGTTGTGTGCTGGTAAAAATTCGGGCCCAGGCCAAATTCTGGTCAGTCAAATTAGTTAATGTCAAAATTCGGATGAAAAATTGATGACCATTACGTCAATTCTCTTCGGATCAAACCGGGTCGGACAATTTGGACATACTCACATACATAAGTTTGAATCATAATTGGGGTACGAAAATTTATTACCGGACCTGACTTTTTTTCCAGTTGTACATATTCAGGCATTGAGACCGGACGGAATTTTGCCAGCTTTAGGGAGTTGGAGGTTTATCCTCTCACCAGGGTTCAAACCTCGGGGACCACAATATCCTTCCTCTTGGAGTAGTGCGTATCCCAGGCTTGCCCTGACGGTCACTTGTAAAATTTTTTTTTATAGTAATTTGGTATAATCTGGGAAAAAAATTACAGATTTTATGTGTATCAGATGAATATATCAGTGGCCATACCTAATCAGAAGACATAGATCTGCCACTGTCTTGGAGGCTCCTTGTGGGTCTACTTTCATGGATAGACATCCGTTGGGCCTACATCGATGCTAATGTGACCCTACTTGCTTGTACATAGAATTTTACGAGGTGTAATTTGGTGTTGTTGATCGTGGTCCGATGTTTCCCTTCATTTCAGCTAAAGGGTATGAAGGATGGTGCAGCTGCAATGCTAGCACGTACCCCTGCTCCGGCTGCTAAAAGTGCAGCGGTGAATACTGCACAGGCATATGTGACTCCTTCTGTTGCACAAAATTCTGGTGGAGAAGCAATGCCGACAACTGGTTCTGAATCTTCTGCTCCTAATGGCAGAAACGACAACACTAGTAGCACAGACCAAACTGGAGGTATTCGTTATCTGTAAACTGATTGATTTGCTTTGAATATTTTGTTGGTTCATTATTTGAAATAGAAAGTTATAGCTGTGTGATTGAAAGCTTTTACTGAAAGCTCCTTGAATTTTGAGCAGATGAGGGCTACTCCATATACATCGGAGATTTGCCGTGGAATGCAACAACCGATATGGTTGAACAAGAGTTCAAAAAATTTGGCCCCATCAAGCGTAATGGAGTCCAAGTTCGATCAAATAAGGTATGTTTTTGTTATGAGTTGGTTATCTTCTTCTCAAATGCCTTCATGTGAGGTACGAGGTGCTTATTCTTACGTCTGAAATCTTTGCTTGTTGACAGGGTTATTGTTTTGGGTTTGTTGAGTTCGAAGACGCTGATGCTCAACAGAAAGCAATCAAAGTAATGAAACTCCTCTTGTTATTTTCCGTCTCGTTCTCAACATGCCCTTTTGTCGATTGTTTGGTGTCAAACCATTTGTCATGTGGACCATTTTGACCAGTGAACTTGTAGCCCTTGTCTGAAAAAGAAAACACAACACTTTTGACATCATGTAGCTGTGTTTTACACCATATCGCACTGACACTCTTGGATGCTCTCAAACATAGGCCCAACTCACATAGGGCCAAAGAAATCAGGTTTTGTCTTTTAACAAATGTGGGTCACACACTCTAGAGCCATTTCTTAGTGTTCTCTTGGCAAACCTCAGCCCTTCCCAGGCTAAAACATAAAACAACTCCTTGCATGGGTCCCGCTTTTGCTGGGTCTGGAGAGACCCAGAAGTAGGTAGACGTTACCTCCACAACCATAGGCTAACACATGGAATGGACCACAAATTCATGTGTAATTGCTCAAATGTCTTTTCATCAAAAACTGCCCATTATACACGTGCGCGTCCTTTTTTTGGAAATTTGTATGTCGTACTGTGTATGTTAACGGTAGGATCTCTCACGGAGTTTAGGTGTCCTGATTTGGTGGCCACTCTAAGCTGTCTTATTTATGGTTGAAACTGATGTCATATTTCACATTCATTTCATAAGGTAAGAATTGGGTTTGTAAACTTGCGAGATTGGGCACTCACTTTAATACATTCTATTCTTATCCCTATGTGCAGCAAGCAGAAATTTTGTTTTATTTTTTTATTTACTTTGCTGTTCTCCTGGTTCCTATGCTTTCTCGCCGGGAAATTTCCCAGCATTATTTATCTTCTCTGATGTGTATCCATTGTTCAGATGGGCACGATTCGGATTGATGGAAAAGAAGCTTATATTCAGGAGAAGAAAACAACTACCCGAGGTAAACATAAACGAGCTCACCTTTCTTAAAGTTTAATTCTACCTCATCTTCTATTTTACTACCTGAGGTAAATACAGGATTTTAGGATATATTCTTTAGATGGGTAAGGCAAGATTGGATAAAGAACAAAGCCATTCTTTCCATATTAAAGGATCTGTTCATTAGGCTGTCATCCACTTTACCCAACTAAACCTAAATTTCCGCATTCTTTCTATATTTTCAACGCTCAGTTATTTAACTGAAACTTACCCATCATAACTTTACTCAACCTTAGCTTACTCTTATAAAGAACAGGGCCGCCTCAGTAAATATTGTAACAATGAGTAAATTCAGGTTAGGTTTAGACCTGACATAATTTGAAACGGACACACCTCCCGAACTGACACGACTAGTTTGATTGGATAAAGCAGTTAATAACTCACCCAAAGAACAGAGCCCCTAATTGTGAAATGTCTAACTGTCGATCGTGCACAGTTGTGAATGGTGTGAGCACATACTCGGGCCGAGGTGGGTTCCGCAATGACGGTTACAGGGGGCGGGGCCGGGGGAACTACTCCAATGGCCGCGGTGGCTATAACAATGCAAGGAACGAATATCACAACAACAACAACAAACGTAACGGGGAAGTTGGTGGCCGAGGCTACTACTACAGAAATGGAGGCGGATACCAGAACGGAGGAGGACGAGGAGGGGCCCGCCCAGTCGATAATAAGCATTTTTGAAGAAAAGATTAAGTGAAGTTGACAATTTTGTAGTGCATAGGCAGGTCATTGTGGTTTTGAGGTGGTGGGAAATTTCTCCATCTGAGTTTGTTTGGGCAGGAGGTAGTAGCTACTAGCTATTCATTGATTCTTGTAGGGCACAGCTAGGTCACTAAGTTAAGCCTGGGGATAGGTAATGCAACCCTGGGAGTTTTTGCTGCAGTTTTTGGATGTGTTACTTTTAAATTGCTATTGTACTCTGCTCAGAAACAAGTTTTTTCTTTCTTTCTTTCTTTCTTTTTTTTTTTTTTTTTTGGTTCACCCCCTAAAGATGTTTCTTTAGTCTTTACCGATTTATGTCCGGTTCAGCTTTAGACATGAACTTGAGCGATTGATATTGGTGACATATTATATATATCAAATCAAATGGTTAAGTTTGATTAGCATTTCAAGTATGTGTTGTTTATTTATTTATTTATTTATTTATTTAATATTAGCCTTTCAAGCATGAGTATGTCCAATATAATCAATAGTTAATATAGTTGTTTCCTTTGTACAAGTATGTTTCATTCTTGTTAGAAAGCCTTGATGCAGTCCATAATTTCAAAGGGTGGGCTGTGGCATGACCTGGCCCAACCCTATAAGGCCAATGGGTCTGACTTGACCTTGGTCCTCGTCCATTGGCTAGCCCTAAATTCATCGGGAATTTTGTAGAAAAATTTATTTAAAATATCCAAATTATGTTTTTTTATTTATAAAATAGATTTTTAAAGTATTTTGGAAAGTTTTCATGAAAAACAAACATTCACACCTCCTCTTCTCATGATTTTGTTTTTCTTTTTCATTTAACATGAAGAAATATTGCAATCCACCAAAAATCTTTCCTATTCTTATTTTGATTTTTGTAACCCAACATAAAAAGAATTTTTAGTCAACTAAAAAAATGAAGAAACTTGTTTAACTTTATTGTTTATGCGAGATCCAATCTGAACCTAAATTGAGTGATCCTCCTATATATCCCATGGCTACAACTACAACTAGTAGTGTAGTACTTAAACATCCTTCCCAGAGCTCAAAGGCCAAGAAGCCATAAGCCGGAAACAAAGATAAGCGGACACGTGGCAAATCACATGATCCATATACTTGTCTTTTTTTTTCTTTCCCCCTTTGTTTTATTATCCAAACCATATATAACTAAAATTATTATAACTAAAATTCGCTGAGCACCTGTTTTTTAGAGTATTAAGTTATGTTTATTTTTATCTGATTTTACTATATTTTAATCGATTTCTTAAGAAGTTTTTAAATTAAAGTTAAAATTTTATTTTTATATTACTTTTCCTTAGTTTATCAAATCTAACTTGATCATATTACTTTAAAGAACAAGAAAAAATAATTCATTAATAGAAAATTAGTAAATATTAAACAAATTAAGGTATGGAAAATTAAGATGGAAAATTGTAAAATGATCTTAAAATTATGTTCACTAAATGTGATTGATTTTTGTTTTCCATAAATGTTATAAAATAAGTTTAATTTTGTTATTGTATTATAAAATAGTATATTTAAATATTTACACAGGATAACCACGTAAGAACATGCTAAAAGTATGTAATTCATGTGTACCCATATGCGCCATATATATATAATAATAGTAATTTTATATAACAAATTATTTTATATATTGAAAATTTTTTGAAAACTTTTAAAATATGAGTGTATGACAATTTTCAAAAATGACTCATCATTGATAAATATTTTAATATGTTTAAATTAATTTACATGCAAAGCTGTCATATTCACATTTATAGATTTTAAAGCACCATTAAATTAAAGTTTCAGATTTATCTCAGTTGGGCCACAATTGTTCACATCTGATGATACGAACCACGTACAATTATATACATTATGTATGCGGGAAATTAAATATTAACGATGGATTAATGTTTATATCAAAGAGCGGAGTGATACTTCATCTGTTCCATATTAATTATCATTTTTGAAAATTATATAGTCAAATTTTAAAATTTTAATCATAAATTCACTATTAAAAATATGTGTATTACCAACTATTTTTTTCCAACCAATTTAAAACGGTTGGAAAAATCAACCATTTTAGCAATCATTTCATATTCCAACTATTTTCAAAAAATTTATGTGGGAAAAGGGGTTGGAAATTCCAACCAATTTTGTTAAAATGGTTGGAAAAATTTCGTACTATCTTTTTTCCTTTATTTGAAAATGATTGGATTACTAACAATTTTTCCAACCAATTTTAAATAGTACTATAGTAGGAAAAATGATGATAATAAAAATTTATAACCAATGTTAGCAAAATTGGTTGGAATTTTCAACCCTTTTTCTCAGTAAACTTTTTGAAAAATAGTTAAAATATGAAATAGTTGTTAAAATCATTAATTTTCCAACCATTTTAAATTGATTGGAAAAAAATGATTGATATTACACACCATTTTAATAGTGATAATAAACTATTTTTGCTTTAGTTAACTTTTTTTGGACATGCACAATCTCCATTGACAATTCGACAACTCAAAGAATATAATTATGAATGTAGAAGTAAGCTATGATTATGCATCATGGATTCCTTTTCGTAAAAAAGTTTGAATAAACACATTCAAAAGTACAAATATGAGTCAAATATTCTAATATCAATCCGGTGCAAACAGATTTATAATCTAGCTACAAAACAAAAATAGCGCATTTCTATGCTGTTTTTCCATTTCTATGTCTAGACCGAACCCTATGTGAGACGTAAATAAAACGGTCGCCTAAAAAATTATGGTAAAAATTTTAACCGTTAATATTTTAATTTGTATAATGATTCATCCATCATACAAAATTAATGTCATTAAATTCGTAATAAAAAATATTATTAAAAAAATATAATATTATAACTTTTTATAAAAATTGTATATTAGAAATTATTAATTAAAGTTTGACACTAAAAATCATAAATAACAAATGAAAAAGAACATAAAAAGTATTAATTACTATTGATGTGGGAAAAATGATTAAGAATAACAGGTGAGTGTATCAAAAATGATTTCTATGTATTAGATCATTATAGCTAGTGTTTCTATCCAATGCTCCATCCTTTCTTCAATGGTTATCGTCTGAAAATTATTGTATAATTAATTTTAAAAGCTTGATTGCAAAACTTCAATATAAGTATTTAATAATTTATCACGTGAAATTAGTATTATTTTATTCATATGAAAAATATTTGTATCAAAATAAAATTTTACTATTTTTTTGAAAACATATATATTAATAAATGATGACCAAAATCCTATAATAAGAACTGTGAAAAGTCAAAAAAATATTAAAAATGAAGGAAGAATTTATAATCAGTATCTCATTTAATATCTTATTTAATACAAAAATTACTCGCAGTTACGTACCACAATATTTGGGGAAACTATTTTTCGATATCCCAACTTTTCAAAACTCATTTTGAGGTATCCATAATTTTTAGGTTAGTAACTATTTGATTTTTTCCGACCACCAATTTTATTAAGTGATCGAAATACCCTTATTCTTCTTCTTCAAAGGTATTTCTTCAAAAATGGAAGAACAAAGGTATTTCGGTCATTTAACCAAATTGATGACCAGAAAAACACCTAATAATTTCTAACCTAAAAATGAAGGATATCCCAAAATGAGTTTTGAAAAGTTGGGTTACCTGAAAAACATTTCATCAAAAATTAGGGTACCTCCGAGTAATTTTTTATAGTTTAATATCTCATTTAACATCTTGTTATGATAACAAAATGACACTCTCTAATACTGATATTAAACATTACTCCATTCATTCTTTTTTATTTGTCATTTATGGTTTTCAGTGTCAATTTTTAATCAATAATTTCTAATATAAAATTTTATAAAAAAATTATAATACTATACTTGTTTAATAGTATTTTTTATTACGAATCTAATTACATCAATTTTGTATGATAAATCATTATATAAATTAAGATATTAACAGTTAAAATTTTTAACATAATTTCCTAAATGACAGATAAATAAAAACAGAGGTATTACGTAACTTAGTCATTTATTAAAAATTTACACTTTCTTTTACCAATATTTTGGCAATTGTCACTTTTAATGTCATTCATTTATTGATAGTTTTTATATAATATTTTATGAATAATTATAATATTATATTTTAAGATATATAACGAAATGTATATTGAAAATTTTGTAATAAAATCTTTTAATATTTGACAAGACTATTTTTAAAGAATATAACTAGCTACAACTAATCGTGGATATCTAGAGGAATATGATCGTGGATATCTTGATCCTGAGCCGTGAGATCCAGATCGGATGGCTGAGATTGGAGGATCGGATTATTGACTTTGATGATGGAATAAAATTGTCGAGAGGGTGAAGTAAATGCAATGATGAGGAGAGAGAAACGCTGCGCCTAGGGGCAGTGGCTGACGACACGTGGCATATGCTGGTGGTTTCGACCACCAATGACACGTGTTCGCTGCTGCCTTCTTTCGGGTGTCGTGGACGCGTGTCACACCGAAAGTCGCCAACCAAGGAACAAATCCTCATGCCCGCCTTTTATTTATTTATTTATTCATTTATTTATTTAATCATCCCCAAGCAAATTGCAGCTAAAATAAATTATCACATATTGGTTTTTTTACTTTTTCTTAAATTTTTAAAAAATATATATATCTATTTATTGCAGAGTACCACAACGTGTCGCTCTATAGGCCATTCTCAGACAGCCACCTGGCAGTTCAGGCACTTTCCTTGTCCACATCAAGGCTACTTTCGTCATTCAATTCCTTTTTTTATGTTGAATACTAATATTATACGTATTATTTTTAATTTTATTTTAATCTAGTGATCTAGAAAACAGAATTTTCAGTAGCACTAGTGCTCTTCTCTCTGTTTATTATTTTCTTTTTTTTCTTTTTCATATTTTTGGTTCACTCCATCTTCTTCCCCAATAATAGAGAGAGGGATCACTGTCACTGTTTTTTTTCCCTCTTCCCTCTCTGAAGTTTGAACTCATTTAGAGAGAGAAGGAAAAAAAAAAAGAAAAGGTAAAACCATTCAAACAGAAACCAAGGAAAATCCTGTTCTTTTCTTGGTTAAGCTCTCCACGTGTTGTATGGATTAGTCTTTTTGGTGGGGGATTAATTTCATAGCTTTTCTGTTTTTCTGGGTTTCCTGAATCTGGGTTTTACCTACTGCTATCTCTAATTTCCGCTTTAGCTTAATTCAAATGTCTCCAAAGATCAAAACTTTGTATCTGGGTATGCTCAAATCAAGATGATACAGAAGTTAAATCATCTTAATCAGCTGTAAATATATCTGGGTTGCTGTATTTTAACCAAAAGATTTGTTTTTCTGCTTTGTTATTGGTGAATGGAGGGTTCTTCTCAGCTGTATTCCACCAAACCTTCAAAATCAATGGCAGAAACTCTTGTCACAAGTAGCAGTAGTAGTAGTAGCAATAGGAGTAGAGATCTCTTGCAAAGATTCTTAGGCAGTGCCAATCAATCAAGAACAAGATTAGATGATTTAGATGAAGATGATGATGAGGGTCTAAATCTTGGATTAGGGTTATCTTTAGGGGGTAGATTTGGGGTGGATAAGTCCCAGAAAGGGTTAATAAGGTCATCCTCCATAGCTACTACCATGCCCTTGTTCAACGAAGGTGATAAGGTCGCACCACCACCACCTGCACCTGTGCACACCCTAGTCAGAACGGCGTCGTTGCCAGTTGAGACAGAGGAGGAGTGGAGGAAGAGGAAGGAGATGCAGACGCTTCGGAGGATGGAGGCCAAACGACGCCGTTCCGAGAAGCAGAGGATAATGAAGGAAGGTGCAGGGAGTGGTGGTGGGGAGGAAAAAGGGTTTGAGGGTTTGAATTTCAGGGGGAGGTTGAAGAGGGAGCAACAGTGTTTAGGTATGAGTGGTAATAGTAAGGTTGTTAGGTCTTCATCTCCTTCATCAAATGTGGAAAACAAGGGTAGAAGAACCACTTTTGGGAGTTTGCAAGGGTTTCTGATGGCTCAATCTCAGGGTTCAGGAGAATCACAGGGTGGGAACTCATCTGGTGCATCTGAGTTGGAGAGCAAAACACATCAAGGTATGAAATGAATACCCTAATCATTATTGCTTCCTACCCTGATTTGCATCAGTTTAATTCTGTTGATTTGAGTGTGATATGATCCATGATTTGATGCAATTTCAATTTGCATTGGTTACTTTGGGTATGTCTATCATGAATCAAATCATGATGCTAGAGTGCAGTTAATGTGCAGGGTTGTTGTAGGAATGTTGGAAACAATTCAGTGTTTTTGCTGATCTGATTTCATGATTATGTGTTTGGTTATCCTTGTATGCAATTTCTCCTTTCTTTTTGGGAGTGGAAGTTTAGGAATTTTATCTGTGTGTAAGGAATCAGGAAGTAAAGCAAATGTGTTCTGAGATGTCAATCTGATACTGATACTCCATTGCATTGTATGTGTTTCTCCCATTCTTAGAATGACCCATTTTATGAAAGTCATGGACAAGTCCCTTTCTTGGAATAACTCGTTTTCCGAAAATCTTGCATAGTATGCTCCAAAGATGTTTGGCAAATAGCTGTTGACTATTGAGTATTGACAGTTGCTTGTTGGTTATTTGCATTAGTGGTTTGCTGTTGGCTGTTTGCATTAGCTATTCGCATTGACTGTTTGGAAAGAAAATGTTTATTAAAACTAGTTGTTTCTAAATAAGGTTTTGGTTGAAGTTTCATTTGTACCTTTTATCATTAAACATAATATGTCTCAAATAGTTTACAACGACATCTTAATGATCTTATGTGGTTTTAAAAAACTTTTGGACTCAAATGTTATTTTTATAGAAAGTCATTTTCGATAGGCGACTCTTTTCAACTGATTGGAAATTGGATTATTGGGTCAAAAAAGTCAAATGAGTATATTGACTTTTGGACCATGTTAAAAAACTATTTGAGGTGTTTGTTAGGTAGCTTTTTATATTAGCTTTTTGGTCTCAATAAGTTAGTTTTCAAAAAGCTACTCGATGAAGCTTTCTAAGGTAGCTTTTCACAAAAGCTACTTTATCAAACTATTTTCCTGGAATCAGTTAACCCAAACAGCTAAAGTCAAACAACTAATCCAAACAGCCACCAACCAGCAGCTACAAGCTAACAGTTGGTTGCTAAACAAGGCCATTGTTTACTTAACATGAAATGCCTATTCAGCTTATTTGACTTGGTCAAACTTCCCAATAAGCCAATATTTACAATAAAATAATGAATAGTCTATTTACTAAACGTCCCTAAGCTCTGTATATGTTTCATGGGGTCCTCGTTCACATGATGTTAACACTATAAAATGTTCACACTATAAAATGTTCATTTTATATTCAACTGTTAGCAGAAATTTTTGGTTGAGAAGATTCCATAAATGAGTGTTCTGCAAATCACCTGAACCTGTGTTACATATTCTTCTCAGGATCAAGCAGTACTTGTGGCGAAGCGCGAAGTCCATCAAGCACCCACTCGAACAACCAAGACCGGGGAAGCCAGGACTCGAGCTCATCAAAACACCCCGAAACAGCCGCCATCGGAGGAGGAGACAGCAAGAGACAAGCAGTGGAGGGGGGAATGGAAGACATGCCGTGCGTATTCACAATAGGGAGCGGTCCAAACGGGGTGCGAAAAGTGGAGGGGATCCTGTACAGGTTCGGGAAGGGGGAGCAGGTCCGAATCATGTGCGTTTGCCATGGGAGCTTCTTCTCCCCGGCCGAGTTTGTCAAGCATGCTGGTGGTAGAGATGTCGAGCATCCTCTTAGACATATTGTTGTTAGCCCCACTGCTTCCCCTTTCCAATAAACACAAGTACTACATTTTTATTTTCATTTCTTACTATATATGCTCAAAAACTCCTCAAATCAGAGCAAGCAATAGTATTTGGTATAGAGTTATTTGACACTTGACACCGTCTTTAGTCCTGGTTTTCGTTGATATTTTTTCTGATTTCTTTCTTTATAAAAGAATGTTGTTCTGGGAATTTATGATGAAAAATGGTTGAGGGATATTTGTTTCAGTTCTTCTGAACATGAGGACGTTCCAAGATTTGGAACACCAGCCCAAAGATTCTCTTCATTTTATCTCAAAATTAAGCTAATTATGCTGCCTAACACTAACAGTGGTTATCTCTATCTTCTCCTTGGGAATGTTTTCTAGGAATCTCAGGGAAGGATTTTCCTGAGGAAAGTTAAGAAAATGTAGAAAATGGTGAGCCTATCCTGAAAATTTTTTCGAAGTTAACCTGCATCTAAGCATGGAAAAAAAAAATTAATCCAAGAAAATTGACCATTTTTTCGATGTTATTGACCTAACAAACGCACCCTTAGTAGATTCGCTCCAGTTTTTAAATGAGAATCCTGCATGTGAAGCTGTAATTTGCACACGCGCACAGAGATACACTATATTATCTTCTCTCAACTTCCTTTTGCATTATAGGAAATAAGATACTTTCTTTTATCACAAATATAGCAATTCTATATATATATATATATATATATATATATATATATATGAAAATACTTTTGGCAATCATTGAGTGGGAAGAAAATGCATCTTTTAATCAAAGCACCACTCGAAAAATACAATGGAAAATAACCTAGCACCACCGCAAAGTAGTCCATTCTTTTTTACATAAAGGGGGGAAACCCAACCTTTTTTGAGGTTGAAGAGCTGTTAATTTAGAGGCATTCAAGGCATCTTCTGACCATATGATTCTTTAGAATTTTACTAGGAGTGTGTCTCAAAATTGTCTAATTGATCACTTGATTGGTTTTCTAATTGTGTTAAGAAAATATTTAGGTTCTCTTACTATGTTACGTTTGTAGCGATCAAGGTTTAGTTGTAGTTTAATGATGAATGATTTTTTTTTTTTTTATGGTTTTGTGGCCAAGGGTAGTATTACTATAAATACTCAAGTTGCTGAGGTTATTCTATGTCTCATGAAGAGAGCAATGGGTATCTCCTACAGGTGTTGGTGCAGTTGTCTCCTGAAGAGCACTGTAGAAGCATTATTGTGAGAGGATGAGTATTCTAACACGGTTTAGGGGTATTCTCATAAGTTCTCTAAATAGTCATTACAGTAAAACTTTGGTTGTAACTATTTGTTGGTGCATTGTTTGTGAATTTTTTTCAGTTTGGGTTTTCTATGTCAAATCCTTATGTCGATCTTATTTACTTTCTTATTTATTTTGCATTACTGTTTGTCATTATGAACTCTGTCATCTTAACAAGTCGGATCGAGTAGGAGGAGGCTTTTACCAGCGGATACCCTACTCCCTTTCAATCTTGAATATTTGATTTAGTGTTTTCTTTTTAGTTCATTTTTGTATGGTAGTTTGGGTAATAACTTTTTTGGAAGGGTTAAGTGGTTAACATGCCCATTCACCTTTGAACTCTTTCCATCCACATTAGTCCTGGCAAAAGCTGACCCGACTCGAAATTGATCCGTTTTTTCAAACCTGAAACTTAACAAACCCGGAATATGAGGCATATCGAACCTGACCCGATCAAATTGACAGGTCTAATCCACATTATGTCAAAAACTCCAGGCATTGAGCTCAGAAACTAAGGACATACCATTCAAAAGGAGCAAAAGTCTTCTAAGAAAACCTAATGAATTCACTGAAAAAGTCAGCCATGGACAAATCTACAATATTGTTCACTGTGAAGCTGTCATACAATATGAAATCCCTACTCTATCCTTTTCCTCTCTTTCACCCCCTCTTCAACTTGCCATATCTTATATATATTGCTACTCCACTCGATCCCCAGGACCAAAATCGATCGATCCTATCAGGGGTCACATTATACATCTCGATCTCCTCAGACCCTTTTGCAAGATTCAATTCATACTTAAGAGCAAAATGATCGAGCTGAATCAGCTGCTGCTAGATGAGATTGTTGTCTCTTCGTCTACCATTCGATCATCAAAGAGATCAAGACATGATGAGTTGAGTTGAATTGAGTTGAGTTAATTAGCAGCATTTAGGGCGCCAGCAAGGCTTGCAAGAGCAGCAGGAGCACGAAGTGCTACAGCTGAAACATTGACAGCAGCACGGGGAACGACGGCTGCAGGAGAAAAGACGGCTGCAAGAGAAACAACGACTGCAGGAGAAACAACGACTGCAACTGCAGGAGAAACAGCGGCTGCAGGAGAAACAACGGCTGCAGCTGCAGGAGAAACAACGACTGCAGGAGAAGCAACGGCTGCAGCTGCAGGAGAAACAGCGGCTGCAGGAGAAACAACGGCTGAAGCTGCAGCTGCAGGAGAAACAGCGGCTGCAGCTGCAGGAGAAACAAGTGCAGCAAAACAAGCAATCCAAACAGCAACAACGCTTCTCCTTCTTCATCTTCAAGCAGGGGGTGATGGCTACTGGTGCTAACACGTCCACCAGTACTGCGTTCTGTGCTTCCGCTTCCCAGATTGTCTCTGCTTGAAGTTGTTGACTGTGCTTCGAAACTACACTGGTCTTTTCTCCTGATGCTAATCTGAAAGGTCAAGAACAAGTCGAGTCAAAATAAGCAGAAGCGAACATGTTTCATCAATGAACATAAGAAAAATGACAACTTACATGGGGAACGCGAAAGAGTAGGTGCTCTCTTCGCTCACATCAGATGGACGCGAGCGATTATTGGATGAGTTTGTGGATGTGGGTCGATGTTGGGGCCTTGTTTGCTTAATCTCAGGAGCTGATTTTTCCTCCTTAACTTGTTCGACAACTGCTTCTTTTTCTTTTTCTTCTTCTTCTTCTACTTCCTCTGAACTTTTCTTATCCTCCTGAGATCCTCCCTTGTCCTCCTGGATGTCAGACACAGCAGCAGGAACTGGTGGACTCGACGACATGATCCTGTGATCACCAGACCTAGCCAACCCAGCAAGTTTCCTCAGCTCCTTGAGTCCCTTAGGAGACAGCTCCCCTACCTTGGACAACCGCGTAAGTCTCTCCAATTCCCCACTCAGAACCAGAGCCTGCTCTCTGCTGATGCTTGTGTTGCCAACCTGCAGGCTGAACAAGGACTCGCTCGATGCAATGCTCCAATCTGTTGGGGCCGAGGACGACTCACTCCTGGCAAACACTGACGCCGGGATCCTCCCTGGATCGTACCCTGCTGCTTCGTCTCTTTCCATCACTTGGGCCGGTGGGCTGCTCATCACGGGCCTGCTCTTGGGCCTGCTTCTGGCCGGCTTTTCTGATTTCGTGCTGTCGGATGAAGACTCGGATGTTGATGTTTCGGACTCAGACGTTGACGTCAATGAGCAGACTTCAGCAACAGCGTCAAAGGAAGGGACGCTGTTGAGAGTCGGTTGGCTGGTTCCTGGTCTATTGGCATCCTGGACGGTCTCCGGGTACAGTAAGTACCAGTCTTTGGTTTCTTCCAGTGGATCTGCTTCAGCATCTGGGATGTCTGATTGGGTGTATCCAGCTCGAACTAACTCGAATTCAAACTCATTATCAACCATCTCAACTAATGGTCTCCTTTTTTTTGGGAGCTAATGAGTTGCACAGATTGGATACCATCCATTGCCTCAAGTGTAGGACAGCCAGGAAATTGTCTGTTTTTCTGCAACAACTGTTTTATGCACCAGTTGAAAAACTGCAGAAGCAACTTGGTAGAAAGAAATATGAAATGTAGCTTCTTCATGGAGAAATCAAACAAAGAAACATACTTTTGAGTTTTAACTAATTCATGCTCAAATACCCATAATCTTGGGTCAATCAGAACCAATATTTCTATTTTTTTTAATGCAAGGGTTAAGACTACTATATAGTCTATATTCAGCGTGCTAATTCCTCGTTGTTTTCAACTTTTCCTCAAGTCAATTACGCAAAACTGACGCAGTTTGTACTGAACAAGTTATGAATCAATATCACTCAAGCCTTTTACATGTTTTACGTATCAGTAAGAGCAACAATGAGGATGGAAGAATTGAATAAGTTATGAATCTATAGTACTTGAATCTTTTACATGTTTTACATATCAGTAAGAATAGCAATGAGGATGGAAGAATTGAACAAGTTATGAATCTATAGTTGTGAAATAATGGACTTGAGCCCAATTCAACCCCAAAAGCTAGCTTAGGAGGTTGAGGCATACAAGTCATTATAAACACCACAATATGGGTGTCAAAGGCCGATGTGGGACAACTCAACACGCCCCCCTCACCACGAGGCGCAGACAACTGCGGGCGCGGCCCCAACATCAATGACCCTGACTCTGATACCATGTGAAATAATGGACTTGAGCCCAATTCAACCCCAAAAGCTAGCTTAGGAGGTTGAGGCATACAAGTCATTATAAACACCACAATATGGGTGTCAAAGGCCGATGTGGGACAACTCAACAATAGTACTCGCATCTTTTACATGTTTTACATATGCAATGCAATAAAATTTTCTGTCTCTTGCATGGAATTATCCTAGAATAATCTACAAGTGTTTGTGCCTCTGTTTTGTGCTAATAAGCCTCAAAATTTTACATTTTTCGAACCTTGAATTCAAAGGCAACAAATCAATCAAACAAATCACAAATAAAATCAGACAAAAAATACAAAGATTGCCGGCTCTAGTTCAATAAATAAAGCACAAAATTACATACCTAAGGCTGTATGATCAGATTGCATCAATATCTGATCTACAGCTTTTCCCTAGCCTCCTGCAACCCTGGCCTTTAAAATGGGGAACGAAAGAAAAGAAAAAAAAATTAATTGAAGAATAAGAAACGACCCAGAAAATCCCAAAAGCGTAGATATCAAAAAAAAAAAAGTTACAAAATTGTCTAACCTGGTTGGCCCAAAATGATGGAATGGTAGACGAAATAACCCAGATGAAAAATTTTCTGGGTTTGTTTGTGGTTGAAGATGAAGAAATTAAAGCTAGGGTTGAGAATCAAGATTTCTGGGAAAATGCAGGGGAAGAAACACGAGAGAGAGAAAGAGGAGCAGGGATGGGAGTGCGACGACGATGGAAGGCACAGCGAAGCTCAAGGTTGTAATGGTTGTTAATTTGTTACGACGTAGGTTATGTTGAATGTTGATCAACTTCAAATTTGCCATTTCACGGCATTCTTCCAACTGTACCCTCAATTGCAAAATTCATATACACAAATTATTCTAATATTATTTTGTCACTTTTTAAAATAATTATTCAAAAAAGTGTCACCTTTTTTGGAAATTGTGTTAGGTTTAGATAAGTTGGGATAAATTATAATAAGTTAAGATTTTTTTTTTTGAGAAATTGTGTTTTTAGAGTAGATGTTTTTTTGGAAATTGTATTAAGCTTAGATAAGCTTAGATAAATTAGATAAGTTGGGAGAATTATATCTAACCTAACCAAAAAACATGACCTTAATGACATATGACTTGCATGCAAACTGTTCTTATAGAAAATTAAATCCATAAATGTAAGTAATAAAATAAATAAGATAAATAAAATTTTACTTAAAAGCCCAAATAACCGGGTCTGTTTTCATATATGATTACATCACACCACAATGCAACAAATTTTGAGTTGTCTTGTTCTTTTCTGTGGTTGGATAAAGTTAGCCACATTAATCACATTTTACCAACTTTACTACATTTATTTTCACCTGTATTTATCAAACTCAAATACCTTTAATCACACTTTAACAGTTTAATTGTAAACACACTTTATCAACAGCAGGAAAGAATCGGAATTTGTGAGTGGGAGAGTTTCTTAAGAATTTCGTTTGATATCAATTAATCAAAGTCCATGTACTACTGAATAGTCCATATTCAAAACGATCCTGAATGTAAAACGTACCCCCAAATATGAAATCATTACTCTATAGGCATGATTAAGAAACCGTACATTATTGAATCCAATGTCCTGGCTTAGCTAGAGCCATCCTAAGATCTCAAGTAATATTTGATGTAATCGTCTCTCCAATCATGTTTTATAGCTCACAGTATGTTAGTCCCTCCTGTCCCAAATTAATTGGCACCTTGATTAAATTTTCACCGTTAATTATTCACAAATTACGATTGTTCTGTCTTATTATGATTGTTCACTATTGTTGTTGTTGTGATTAATTGGGCTTGTACTTAATAAGAAATGGTTATGGGAGTTCCGATGCACTTTTATTATTAGTCCATGGATTCAACAGTATTGGAATGAAATTGTTTGATTGATTTTTTTTGTATTTGGACCCAAAAATATAAGGTGATTAATTTTTTGGACATTTGGTTTTTATTTTTAATTTTTTAGACCATAAAGTTTATGAGTTGAATGTAAGATGACCTTAAAGTTTGTGAATTGAAAAAAAAAATATGTCTACCGTTTTTTTCCCATGGTTGAATTTTTCTTCCGATTGACGTCAAATTTCAGGATTAAGGTTAAAAATGACATTAAAGCTACAATACACATCTCTTATTCATATCAGAGCTACTTATGTATATACATGGCATGTGTGCGTGTGTGTTTATTGCAAAGGAAATCAGCAATCGATATATTAAAACTAGATATGTAAATAAGTGTTGGATATACACTTGGGTCCTCTCCAATTTCACTGTATGTTTAATTATAATTGCCCATACTTGATGGAAACACGCTAGAGCTTTCAACGATCAAATAACTTTTTTTTTTTTTTGAAAAAAATAACAAGAATAAAAACAACTAACTACCAACCATAGTCGATATCTACATCGATACAGCCTTGATCATCTTGGGGCTGGCAGTCTTGTGCAACAATGGTACCTACATATAACATCTTATGATCTTAAGTAATTTTCATAATAACAATAAGCCCTAAACTCAAATTAAAAACAGTAATTATAATGAAAAAGAAAAAAAAAAGATTCAGAAAACTACTAATAGAATCGATTAAGTAATCTACCTGATAGAATTAATAAGAGTAGTAATACCATAGTGATGAACATATAGGAGTGGATCGACATGGCCATCTCAAATGCAACTGATTATTGATTAGTACTAAATATGAGTTGAAATTGGATTCCCAAACTTGCACATCTAACAAATGACTAATTGTTCTATAGTTTGCTGGCCATAATTTATAATGTAATCAACCATATCCATCGTGCATGCACGATGCCTATGTTTTTGAGATTACGTAACTGGGTTAAGACTGCTTGAATTTGATTAAAATTGCTACTCCCTCTGTTTTATATTAATTAATTATCGTATTTGGAAATTGTGTAGTCAAATCTAAAAAAATTGATCATAATTTTCTCAATATATACAATTATTTATTATATAATATTAGTACTATTGGATTCGTAACGAAAAATATTATTGTAGGGCCCGCGGCCCCAGAGGGCACGGTCCCCCGCGGAGTGTCGAGTCGACGTAGGGTTGCTTAGGGTACAAATTTTAACGGTTTTTTTTTATTATCAGAATCGATCGGGCGGGCTCATCGACCGTAAATCCACGCGATTTCGAGCGACAATACTGAGCCTTGCCAATCCACGCCGATTCTCGAGATTGTCGAACCACTGACCAGAAATCCACGCGGATTTCTGAACAGTGCCCTGGGCCACTGACCAGAAATCCACGCGGATTTCTGGACAGTATTCCAGGCCACTGACCAGAAATCCATGCGGATTTCAGAACAGTGTTTTGAGCCTGAAAAACGTTAATTCGCATAAAAAAAATAAAAGGAGTCGCCAGTTAATTTTATAAAAAATTAACAAAAATAAAGTTGACTCCGGTCTCGAACCGAAATTCGGATCCGGGGGTAAAGGTATCGATGTAGGGGGGTGCCCTTGCATCGTCCGCCGAAGCGGCCCTTACTAGGTCGGGTTTAAAGAAACTAAAAAAAAACAAAGTTGTCACGACAAAATTAAAGAAAACACATGCATAAAACTTAAACTAAGTTTAAACAAGTACGAAAATAAGAAAGGTTACAGCGGGCGGGGATTATCGATCTACATTGTTACAATCGAAAGAGAAAACTGAAATAATCAAGGTCGAAACCCTACCAAATCCGCGCGGATTTGGTGAGCTCCGAGGACGCAGTCGAAAGCTTCTCCCAAAAAAATCGTTTCCCAGGACCGTGGAAATATCACCCGGAAATCCGCGCGGATTTCCGTCGATTCGCTCTCAAGAGTGTTTTCCTCTCTTTTTCAGATTTTCCCTCTGTAAACTTTTTTCTCTTTTCAGTCCTCTTTTTTCCAGTCGTCCCCCCTCTTTCTCTGCAGGATCCGCGCGGATCCTTTTATAGGCAGCAGACTAGGTTAGGTCAAGGAAATCCGCGCAGATTTTCCAATCCCAGTACTAAGGCCGGCCGTTCGCTTGGCCCAAGAAATCCGCGCAAACCCTGTAGAACCTGATTTTTGGCCCAAAATCAAAATCTGCGCGGATCCGCCTGATTTTGGGTTTCAGTACATTTTGTGCCCCAGCCTTGCAAATCCGCGCGGATTTGATGACATTTCGGGTCCTGGTATATTCTGGGTCAGGCTAGTAAATCCGCGCAACTCCCTTCTGAATTGGGGCTGGATCCGCGCGACTCCCATCTGAAATGGGCGGGATCCGCGTGATCCTGCTTGGGCCAGAATCCGCGTGGAGCTGACTCGAAATGGGCTTGTTCTGCTTTTTGTGCTGAGCGAATTCTGTTGGGCCCATATCTGCTAAATCCACATGCGCCTGGGCTACTGGTGCTGCTTGTTCTGACTGAATTTTGTGTCTACAGTTAGCCCCCACTTTGACTGAGTCTGGATAAGACGAAAGTCAAAGTATACATCTTGAAAAATGTTGCAGTTAACTGGAGGTAGTCCGAATGTTAACTTTAATTGCTGGATATTGTCGGGCTTGAGCGATCAAGGGTAGCTTGGATTTGTTGACCGGAGGTAGTCCGATCTTTGGTTAAATTCTTTGGATGTTGTCGTGCTTCAACTTCAAGGGTAGCTTGAAAGATATCGGAATTGTTTGTAGCTAGCTTATTTGGATGTTTTCCAGGATTGGTATGTTTTTTCCTGAAAAGGACAAACTTGTAAGTATCTGATCTGTAACAGAATAAAGTAAAAAATGAAAAATAAAATAAAATAAGAAAAGAAAAAAAATAAGGTGAAATGAAAAGAAAGAAAATAAAAGAAAAAAAAGGGAGAGTATGGATGGGGTAGGATAAGGTACTCCCCTCCACTCCACTTCCGCCAGAATCCGCGCGGATTAAAATCCGTGTGACTCCTAGCTCACACTGGCAGACGAGACTCTGTTGTTCTTGTTGTCCAAGCTTTGAAAGAAATCTGCGCGGAGCTCTAGCCCAGACCTCATTCGGGTAAGTTTTTTGCTTCATTTTCCTCATGAGCCCACCAGTGGTATGCTTCACTGGAAATCTGTGTTGAGCTACTCAAAATTGAGCTAGAACCGAAGAAATTTGACAAATTTCTAAGGGAAATCCGCGTGGATCCATGTGGATTCACTTTGAGCTAGAACCCATGCACATGATGTCACTAAGTCTTGAACTTAAACCTAATAAGGCTAAGTTTTGGACATATTAAAAAAATGACCCCGAAGTATTTGGTCATGCTCATTTTGTGGCTGAAGTCCACGTGGATCCCAGTGGCATTTTGAGCAGTTTCGCTTTATTTGTTGTCAAATCAGCGGGGGAACTTGACAGTCTTGGTACAAAATGTGTAGGCTTTGATTTTTCTTCATTTTGTCTCCGACTTATTTTCTTACTTTGCTCGAGCATTTGAAAAATTTATGCCTGAGTTGAGTATTGCTTGCAGTTATGCCTTCCTCAAAATATATAGACTTCCTCCTGGGCGGCTGATGGGTGGAACTATTTCATTGGGCAAGACCCTGCTCCTCTACCAGGCCGATGCTTTGGTTTCTCAGGCCCAGAATATATAGACTTGGTTTCTGATGACGATTGAGTAACTTTCCATGTATAATGCTTAGACAATTAATACTTTGTTTTATTTATTATTTGACTCACACAGACCACAATGTAAATGCTAATGTATTACCAAAAAACTACGACTATATGCAATGCAACAAACACAACAACTGAGACAGAACGTTGAGCCGTGGTCATAACAAGAGTTGATTTCTATAAATTTTGCCAGAAGCAATTAATTCTTGAGTACACAACGAGTCTGCTTGTAAATAAATAATTCGGGCCTTTGATCAGCTCAGCAATTTTGACAGAAACTACGGGAAATTAGATGTGCTTGACTCCGACTCATATCCCAACCTTGGGTCCAAACTTACTCGCACGGACCACACGTTTGACCCAGAAATTGCAAAAATCGCGTGGACTCGAGCTTAACCCCAAAATCCGCATAGATCTGCTTGAGCCCAAAAATCGCCAAAATCCGCGCAGCCCCCAGTATCTAGCCCAAAATTCAAAACCGAGCCCACAACTCCTAAAATCCGCGTCAACCTGTGCAGGCCCAGAAATTTGAGTGAAATCCGCTAGTGCAGTAGGTCAAAAATCGCGCAAGCCAGTTTTATCCGAATCAACTGGTGGCTAACAAATTTCTTGCGGATCTTTGTATCCAACGATGGTCGGCTTCGTTAATCAATATCAGCGAGAGCCTCCGTGGTGATCAAAAGCTAGCACCAATGATAGTGGCTGAAACTATCATGGGCTTGGACCGAATTTGTGAAGAATCGGCGAATTCTCGTGAAGCCCCTCTTCGGTGAAATTTCTACAACTCTCCGAAATTCGCGGTTCGCACCTACTGACTTCATCGTTCTCAAATCCGCGTGGACTTGATTTTTCCCTGGAATCTAACCTTCCTTTTCTTCTCTTGTAGATAGGGTTGATGGAGCATACCCGCTTCTTGGCGCCTCCCAAGAACGAAGCCACATTCCGGATGACCCAATTTTGCCAACGTGCCCGAACACACAAGGAGCGTTCAACGGACAGGTGGTTGAAATGGTTCATCGAAGAGATGGTATGTCAAGTGGCACATCTCTTGGTGGAGGATAAGATCATCGACACCCTTTTGTGAGACTTGTGGGTTTGACCTACACCACCTACTACTTTCCTGAACGAGCCAGACGTCAAATCAGGAGAAAACAATGTGTCCCTTCACCGGACTGCATTCCGCCTAATCCTAAGACCATCACCAACGACACTTCCAAGGTTCGATCTTGGCAGGACTATTGGATGAGCAGGCCAACTCTCACTGTTCCTACAACAGGTGGAAGTACCTATGTATCTACAGCTTATCGCCATTGGATATTTGAAAAAGATTCCGTTACTAGGGAGCAGTTAAAGGAAGATGAGGAAAAGAATTGAACCCACGGTGACTCAACCGACCTAACACTCTGGGAAAGGTAAAGAAAGCCCCATGACTATCTTGCCAAGAAAAGACAACGAAGAGCGTCTACACAAAGTGAAGGATCTGGGTCAAACACTATTCTAGAGTTTGGAAAGAAACTCAAGCAGGATTAGATACTGATGCTGCCTTGCCTTTAGCTTTTTTTTTTTATATATATATTTTTTTTTGATGCCGATGAACGTTGTAGTTGCAAGTTATAAGCTTGCATGCTCTCTTTTCGTTTTTGATCTTTAGGCTTTAGGTTTGCTTGAAATAATAAATTGCATTTTACGGGATTTCAGAATTTTCAATTACATGTGTGAAATCCGCGTGGACTTCTGCACACTGAAAATTTATTTCCGATCAAAATAATGTAAAATCCACGAAGGTTTTTGCATCAAGAAAGTAACCCACGAGAATTAAGGTTAGGCCCAGGAAAATACAAAACCCGCGTGGATCTGACCCGAACTGCTCTGACAAAATCAAGTGAGTATCCGGGTCATTAAGTAAATCCGCGTAGATTTTCAGAAACGAAAAGGGCCTAGAAAAGCGAGGGATCCGCGCGGATCTACCTAGAATTGCTCCGAGAATATCGTGAGTATTTTGGGCCCGATTGGTAACAAAATCCGCGTGGATCCTGAGATGTTGGGTTCTAAAAGATCTGCGCGGATTCGCCCAAAACTGCTCTGAAAATATCATGCGAGTATTTTGGGGCAAAATTTTGAAAAATCCGCGTAGGTCTAATGGGAAAATGGATCGAATATGATTTGAAATCCGCGCGGATTCGTCCCAAAACTGCTCCGAAAATTTCGTGAATATTTCGGGCTGAAAGTTCGTAAAATCCGCGTGGATTCACCTAAGCCCGGATAATATTTAAAGCCCTATAAAGGTCTTAAGTTGCATGAATCGCGAAGAGCTCATGTTGCTTCAAGGGCTAAAATACAGATAACCAAAATAAATTGTCGAGAAATTTTTATTTATTTGGGCCGGACTTTAGAAAAAGCTTCCTACGTATCCACATTACATGGAATCAGGCCATCGTAGTTCAAAAAATAGTGTTGGGATTTAGTTGCTGACTTAAATAAGCCAGTGGCTAATATCTTTGAGGATAGTTCTTGGTTTGGTCACCGCTTCTATGTCCACTTTTACCCTTATGCATAAAACTTCTTTAGTGGTCCAAATTAGTTAGTGAGCATATTCTTCACCCTCGGATCAACTAACTTCACGGCCCTCTGGAAGGATCTCTTTTATGATGTATGGACCCATCCAATTGGGCCTAAACTTTCCTCTCGGGTCTGAATAGGTGCCTTACCTCCTTGAACCATGTCACCCTCTCCAAGGTCTTTAGGTCGACCTTCTGTTAAATGCCCCGACACACGATTACGGTATATCTGGACATTGTGCATGGCTCGAGTCTCCTTTAAATCGATGTTAACGGTTCCTCATACCTAGCTTTAGCCCAATCCGCTTCGGAATCGACTTTCCACTACAATTCGCGGTGAAGGTATTGCCACCTCTATTGGCAACACCGCTTCTACTCGTATACCAAAGAGTAAGGAGTTGCTCGGTGGATGTCGAATAGAAGTTCGATAGCCCCACAAGGCGAAAGGTAACTTATCCGCCAATCCTTATAAGTTGTGGCCATTTTCTCTATTATCTGGTAATGTTCTTGTTAGTTGCCTCAGCGCTCCATTGGTGCAGTAGATATCTAGAAGATCTATGATGTTGGATCTTGTATTTTGCTAACAATTCTGCTGTCTCCTTTTAAAGTGAACCCCATTATCACTAATCAACTCATGAGGTACCGTAGCATATAATATTTGTAAGTATGAATTTAGCAACGTGCTTAGAAGTCAACTTTGCATATGATGCCGCTTCTACCCACTTTGTGAAGTAGTCAATGGCTACAAGCACATACTCATGTCCTCCTGTTCCTTTAGGAGTGATCTTCCCTATGATATCGATGCCACATACTGAGAACGACCAAGGCGATGTTAAAGTAGTCAAGAATGAAGGGGGTTGATGTTGCAAGTTCGCATAAATTTGACACTTGTAGCACTTCTTCACGATGTCGTGTGATCGGCTTCCATAGTTGACCAGTAATACCCCATTCTTTGTATTTTTTTGGACAACATCCGTCCATTCATATGCGGACCACATTCTCCTCCATGAACTTCTTCCATCAAATTCTTAGCTTCCTCCCGGCTTAGACAAAGCAAATTGATGCCTATGTCAGTTTTCTTGTACAGTTGACCTTGAATCAAGCAATCTTTGTGAAGCCAAGAGTCTAATTGCTCTTTGTGACCTCGTAGTGGAACCTTGAGGTAAGCTCCTTTGGTGAGGTCTTGGTGTATATCGTAATACCAACAAGTTGGGTCTACCTCACAAACCTCAAAGAATACACATAAGCGGTGAGCTCTTGATCTACACATATGGGCATAGAAACGGCTCCTCTCGGGATATTAAGCAAGGATGACAGCTTAGCCAAAGCGTCCGCTAATTCATTATGCTCCTGAGGTAAATAAGTGAACACTATTTGATCAAAGTGTTCTGCTAACTCTCTCACATAAGCTTGGTAAGGTGTTAAAGCTTCATTCTTTACCTTCCACTTATTGGAAGCTTGATTGATTATGAGGCTTGAATCCCCAAATACTCTTATGCATTTTATGCCCATCTCTACCGCAGCTTGCATACCAATGATGCATGCCTCATATTCAGCCACATTGTTGGTGGCTTCAAAATCCAATTTCACCGAAATCGGAGTATGTGCTCCTTCGGGTGAGATCAGAATGATTCCTACTCCATATCCACTTTGATTAGAGGCGCCATCAAAATACATTTCCCAAGTTTCTTTCTGCGTTTGAAATATTTCCTCATCAGGAAATTCGAGTTCTTCCTCACAAGCTTCCTCTACGGGTAGTTCAGCCAGAAAATCCGCCACCACTCTTCCTTTTATGGCCTTCTGTGGAACAAACTGTAAATCAAACTCCGGACAAAGATGACCATCCATCGAGCTACCCTGCTATTGACCAATGGTTGCTCCATCAAATACTTGAGAGGGTTCATGAAAGCAGTCACATGCACTGTATGAGCAAGCATGTAGTGACGTAGTTTCCTCGTTGCCCAAACAAGAGCTAAGGACAACCTCTCAATGTTGGAATAACGAGTCTCATATTCCAAGAACTTCTTACTTAAATAGTAGATTGCTCGTTCTTCACCTTCGTATCTTTGAGCTAACATAGCCCCCATTGCTGCCTCTGTGATAGTTAAATATAACAATAAGGGTCTTCCAGGCGTGGGAGGCATTAAAACGGGTGGATTGGCCAAGTATTCTTTGATCCTGTCAAAGGTGCAGCATTTTCATCCCACTCGGGCTTGACTCCTCTCTTCAGCTTCTTAAATATGGGGTCACAGATCATGGTCAATTTTGCTATGAACCGGCTTATGTACTGTAGCCGGCCTAGGAAACCTCTTATCTCCTTTTCTGTCTTAGGCGGTGGCATTTCCTGTATCGCCTTGATTTTTGCAGGATCGACCTCGATACCCCTGGAACTTACGACAAAACCTAACGACTTGCAGCGTCACCCCGAAGGCACATTTCTGTGGATTTAATCTCATTCCGTACTTACGGAGCCTAAGGAAAAACTTTCTAAGGCTATCTAAATGTGTTTCGCGATCGACGGATTTAATAATCATATCATCCACGTAAACCTCTGCTTCCCTATGCATCATATCATGCAACAATGTGGTGGCAGTCCTTTGATAGGTTGCGCCTGCATTCTTTAACCCAAATGGCATCACTACGTAGCAGAATGTACCCCAATGAGTGATGAACGTTGTCTTCTCCATATCCTCCTCAGACATCTTGACTTGATTATAACCGGAGTACCCGTCCATGAATGAAAGAAGGGCGTGGCCACAAGTATTGTCTACTAAGATATCAATGTGGGGTAAAGGAAAGTCATCTTTCGGACTTGCTTTGTTCAAATCCCTAAAATCTACACACATTCGAACTCTCCCATCCTTCTTTGGGCTGGAACTACATTTGCTACCCATTGTGGATATTCAGGCACCCTAATGAACCACTGCAGCGCTTCTCAACCTCTTCCTTGATCTTCAAGGCCCACTCTGGTTTCATTCTCCGAAGCTTCTGTTTGACTGGTTTAGCATCAGGGTAAAGTGGTATTCTATGCTCAGCTATTTCCCTGTCTATGCCGGGCATATCTTGGTACGACCAGGCAAAGACATCCACAAATTCTCGTAAGATTAGAGTGAATCGCTCTTGCTCTTTGAGAGTTAAAGATTTCCCGATTTTGGTTATCTTAGGTTCCTCAGGTGCCCAGTTCTGATTATGGTTTCTTGATTCTGAGAAATTGATTCTCGTGCTCCTCTCTACCTTTAAAAGATCTTTAGGAATTTTGGGTTCGTTCTGACATCATTATTATTTTTATCTGAGGCAAAGCAGTTCAGGGATGGGGAACGAGAAGAGTCGTAAGCGAAAGAGTTCATTTCATTGAATGGAGAAACAAAAACATCAACAGATGACTCAACAGACCCTTCAGAAGTAGATGCAACAGACTTAGTGGGCTTAAGGCCCGACTCTAAGACAGACTCTGAAAGTGGAACAGAAACAGAATGAGGACTAGACCCAGATCTATGCACAGACTCTCCTATAGCTAGAGTGAACTCCTTATCTCCATCAGCTGATATCCAGGTGATTTGTTTGTTCTCTGGCCCCATGTTGCAATGAGCTCGGTAGGATCGAAATCCATGCTTGATAGGCGAGGAAAGTGCTTCCAGATTTCTCTTCTCTGTGCCTCGACCGAACAAAATCCCAAAGATGTTGCTCCCGGCTAGATGAGTCCAATCTAGTGGGGTCTTGCTCTCCCGTGCTGGTGTGAAAAGTTCTTCTTCAAGCAGCATGCAGTCACTGAAAATTTCCAGTCCTGGAACCAAAATCCCCTTGCTTTTCAAGTAGTATGGCTCTGGAAAGCCAAAGTAAGGGAAACAATCTCCTTCTTTTATAAACTGACCATTAAGCGTGAGTGGATACGGCTTTATATTATAAAGCGGTATTGGCTCACCTCTCTTCTTGACCCTCACAACCTTCTCTGCCAACCGTTGTTCCTCCTCAGTTGGGACGTACCCCAATCCAAAGTGATGATTTCCTTTTCGAGTCGAGGGAAAGGATGTGGGCCCTTGTGCTCTCCTTCCTAATGGTAAACCAGGAAAGTACCCCTGTCTCCTAAGTATGGCGTTGACTTTTCTATTGGAATAGGGATCAAAGTCCAAAGGTGCTTCGTCCTTATCCAAGGTAGCAACGATGTCAAAATGATGGAATTCCTCATCCTTAGAGTTATGTTCTACTTCCAACATCGGTTTCTTAGAAGTAATCATTGCGGATAACTCCTCTCCCTTGATAGTTACCACCTGACCCTTGACCGACAACTTCACCTTACGATGCAAGGTAGGCGACACCGCTCGTTGTTCATGCAACCAAGGGCGCCCTAGTAAAAGGTTGAAGGATCTTTGGGATATCCGACCAAGAACTCAACGTTGCTAGAAATCGTATCCATGGTGACAGCAAGAGGATTGACCCAAACTTCGCCTAGGAGTATTGTCATAAGCCCTAAACTGAATAGCTTGTTGAGTAAGCTGATGAGATTGAACACCCAGCTTTTGAGCTGTCCTCCATGGGCAAATATTTACAGCGGATCCATTGTCAACCAATACCAATGGTATCACCTTATTAGAACAACCAGATTAAGTATAAGGCCTTGTTGTGCAAAACCTTCTTTGGGCAAATCCTCGTCATTAAAGGTTATAGTACTCTGGCCAGAAGTGACAAAAGATACTACTTCCTCGGGTGTGGTCTCTGGCGACACTTCAAGTTTACTTAAAGCCTCAATTAAAGCCTGTCTATGCTTTTGCGAAGCCATGCAAACCGTCACATCCATCTTCAATTTCTTTAATTGCTTCAGCACTAGATCTTCCTCAGGAGTAAAAACCTCCGTCTCCCCTACTTTCTCCTTCCCTTTGTCTTGAGGTTGGACTTGGGAGGGACCTCCTGGATGATTATGGCGTCCAGACCGCGTTAGGAAAGTGACAACCGGGGTTTTGGTTTCCCCAGATTCTGCTGTTCCCCAAAAGTCGTCATCACCATCAGAACTCCAGAAATTATCAGTGACATCCTTAGCATGAGGTTCGCCATAGACGTCTTCTTCATCACTAACTGTAGGGCCCGCGGCCCGGAGGGCACGGTCCCCCACGGAGGGTCGATTCGACGTAGGGTTGCTTATTTTTTTAAAGGGACGAATTTAAGATTTTTGGCTTTTCGAAGGTTATTTTCGGAATTCGACAAAAAAGAAAAGAAAAGTAAAAGAAAAAAAAAGAAATGAACTCGGGCCTGGATCCGCGCGGATCGCAGGCCAACAAACCTAAATGGTGCACGGATCCACGCGATTCGTGACCATTCGACCAAAAACTAAAAAAGAAAAAAAATAAACCGGATAGGATCCGCGCGGATTTGGATCCTTTACGGGCCGAAATTAATTCGTCGAGGCAAAAGAAAAGAGAAAGAAGAAAAAAAATAAAAAAAAGAAATTGGGCCAACCAAGGCCGGATCCGCGCGGATCCGGGCACTGTTCAGGCCGAAACAAGTTTTTTTTTTAACAAAACGAAAAGATGAAAAGAGAAAAAAAACTGACCCAAATAGACCTGGATCCGCGCGGATCCGCGCGGATTCCGGGTCCATTTTGGGTCGGTGTTCCTCTTTTTTCTTTTTCTGACTTTTTTAGAAAAAAATGAAAATAAAAAAAACCTAAAATAATAAAAAAAAGAGTCGCCAGTTAATTTTAAAAGTAAAATTAACAAAACCTAAATTTTATGACTCCGGTCTCGAACCAAAAGAACGGGTTCGGGGGTAAAGAAGTCGGTGTAGGGGGATGCCCTTGCACCGCCCGCCGAAGCGGCCTTTACTAAGTCAGGTTTTACATATTAAGAAAGAAAAATAAAATAAAAAAAAAGAGTTGTCACGAATTGAAAGAAATATCATGCAATTAACGAAAAGAAAAAGAGTTCAGCACATAAAAAAAAATAAAAAAACTAAAATTACAGCGGGCGGGGCGTATTAGCTACATTGTTACAATTTTCTCTTAAACCGGGAAACGAAAAAAAAAAACCAAATTAAGCGAAAGAAGTGAAGCGGATTATACCCAGAATCCACGCAGATTTGGTGGAAAATGGGTCGCCGGAAGCTAATTCAGGCTGGGTGTACGTCGGACGTTGGAACCCAAGGTGGCTGAGAAGGACCCGACAAGGAAATCCGCGCGGATTTCCTTAAACCTCGCCTAGATTGAGTCTGTGTTTGCTCAGGAAAATCCCTTCCCCGAATACCAAAAATGCCAACCCCTTATCCGGATCCGCGCGGATCCTTAAATAAGCTCCAGAAATTGGCAGCGGTTGGCGACGGTTGGCGACGGTTGGCCGGTTACCGTCAAATCCGCGCCACTCTCATGTAACTGCCGGCAGTTGGTTTGACCAGCACTGCGATTGGTCAAGTGAATCCGCGCGAATCCTGCCAATCAGATCCGGTAACAAACCCGCGCAGATTTGAATCCGGATCCGACCCACACTCTGCAATCCGCGCCAGCCCCGATTTAGGCCCACATTCTGGAATCCGCGCCATCCTTCTTCTTTTAGGTCCAAAAGATAAATCCGCGCCAGCCCGAACATTTTGGCCCAAATCCCAAAATCCGCGCCAACCCTCTTCTTTTAGGCCCAAAACAGAAATCCGCGTTGTCCTTCCGTTTTAGCCCAAAATGTAAATCTGCTCGAGCTTCAACATCTCGATCCCGGGTTAAGCTAAAATCTGTCTGACACATTTTCGGTGTCTACAGATAGCCCCCACTTTGACTGAGTCTGAGTAAGACGAAAGTCAAAGTATACTTTTGTAGCCAACTGGAGGTAATCCGAATTGTTGACTTGATTGCTGGAGGTCATCCAGGCTGATTAATCCAAGGGTAGCTTGGACTTCTGACCGGAGGTAGTCCGATGCTGATTTGTCTGCTGGATGTCGTCGTGCTTTGAATATTCAAGGGTAGCTTGAATACGAGAATTCGTAATTGATGCAGCTAGCTTTGGTCGGATATTGTCGGGCTTTGATGAACTTTTCGGGATAGCCCGAACACTTCAATGACATGTGGAAGTAGTCCACCTGAGATTGCTGGAAATCGTCCAGTCTTTGATGATTTTCCCGGGGGTAGCCCGAAAAATATTGAAGGATTGGTACCTACAAGAGGACAACGAAACTTATAAGTATCAAAGAAAAGTCAAAACGCGGGGTCGCCTCCCCTGAAAAATGATATACATTTTTCTCTTTAAGTATAAATGAGGATAGTGGAAAAAATCCTGCTAGCCAATGAGAAAAACTCCCTGTTGGCGGATGGGGGTTGACGAGGAACTCCGGGTCCAACTTGATGATGGAGGATCAGCGCCTGGATGGAGTTGGCAAAGCTTTGTTTAAGACTAGATAAGCTTGCCATATTTGTGCAAGATCTTGCTTAAGCTCATTTGAGCCTGTCATATTCGATGACAGAATCCGCAAGGAATCCAGGAGTCCGGCTTGATAACTTAATCTGCGAGGGACCCGACGAAGAATTCGCGGATTGACGAAGCATCCCGATGAATTAGGAGAGTCACTTTTTAGCTGGTTCGTCCTCTAACTCCTTACATGATGATCCTGAGTCAAATCATTGGCTCGTGTTGACGTTTAGTAAAACCTTTAGAGATTTCTGCTTTAGGATCAACAAGAACTTGAAACTCCCCATTATGCTTCATTTGGTGAAGTTACGAAATTCTGCGAGAGCTTTGCACCCAATTAGAGCCAGTTGAAGATATGCTCTCGTTTGAAGTCTTGCTCTAATCGCTAAAGTTAGCGAGATATTCGGTGTAAGTTTCACCATCTTGTTGGGCTTAACCCAAAATGAAAAAGAGTTTTGGGATATGCCTTGCAAGATTTCACGCTGCTATCATTTCATTGATCATGAAAGTGGGAACTTTGGCGATCGCGTTGATCAGACAGCTACCAGCTCTTGAGTTCGGCAGTGATAAATTGGATCTCCATTGATGAACACCGAGAGCATGTATAATGCTTAGACCGTTCATTTATCTTTTATAAAGGAAAGAAAGGACTCTATGATGTTAATGCACTTATGCAGACTCTTTTAATCTATGATGATGCAAGACACACATGCAATGCATAAGAAAGTCTAAGTATTGAGCTGTGGTCGATGACTCTTGAAATATCAGGATGCTTTAAATGGTGAGAACCAAAATCTGACAAGCATTTTTAACTTGTAAACCCGACTTCGAGCCCTCCTTCAAATATGTGATGAATTTAATCCATGAGAATTGATATCTTGAAGCACTCTAGTTGTGAATCTCGAGGGAACCTCGAGAGCTTAGATCAACATGGAGTCTGTCAAGACTTCGGTCAGACATAAATAATCGATGAGAAAAGAGGTTCGAGCGCAAAAAATTCTGCTTTAACCTGCTCGAGCATGACCCGGAAACTGGATAATATCCTTTTGACAGATCACTTGAAAGATGATTTGTTCAATTATTTGAGCCGGACTTCAAAAAGCTTCCTACGTATCCACTTTATGAGTGGAATCAGGCCGTCGTAGTTCAAAATGGTAATGTAAGTATTTAGTTGCTGACTTAATAAGTCAGTGGCTAATAACTTGGGAGTAGTTGCTGGTTCTGATCACCAGTTGCTATATTTGACATTGTCTTTAAGACATTGAATTTCCATGGTTTGCCCAGTTTTCTGAAGCTTCATGAACGATCAATCTGCCCCGTAAGGGATCATAGGGACTTGGCCTGCGAAGAACATGCTTAAAAAAAAAAGTTGTTCTTATGTTAAGTGTTGCTAGCAGAGTTGATGATGAACGTTTGCTCTTGAAAACCCACGGGGACTTTTCATTCAGCCTCCCAAGAATCTGTTAGGATTTTTCTGCAGCTATAACTTATCGCCCCTGGATAGTAGAGTTTGATCTTGCTATCCCATGAAATATGAAGGAAAGTGACAAGACTGACGTGTAATTTCCACGAGAAGAGACGAGAATGAAATGTCCACTCTTAGGCACCCTAGATTGACTGCTAAAAGGTGGGCAAAAGGAAAAAACAAAATTGACCCTGGATGCAATCTGTAATGATCAGGAAATCTAAGCCAAAATGAATTATATCTGGACCCCAATTGAAAAAGAAAAGCAGAGGAAGAAAGCCCCTTCGAAAGGAAGACAAAGGAAACAGAAGCCCCAATTTGAAAGAAGACATACAAAGGGAAGAAAGCCCCGGGTCCATGAAGAAAGGCCATGAAGAAAAGAAGGTGCGAGACTTTACGAGCAAGTTTAATCAACAACGGAAAAGACCTTATATCACATGTAAATAAGACCGATGAGAATGAGGTGCATAAGGTCAAAATCATGTCAAAACAAACTCTATTTCAATACCATGAGCATAAGACCAAGACACGAAGCCAGTTACTCTATGTTATACCCCTAAACAATCATGTACCACCTTAGCAATTGATGAACTAGTGAAGCTAGTAGATCCTCACTTTAGGTAAAGGGGAACACTCCTCTCAATGTGTTTAGAAATATGAGGGTTCACTCAAACTCATTCTAACGCATACAACTGCCATAAGCTTGGCAAGACTCTCAACCCTCCATCACTGAGGACAACATGCAAAAATGCTAATCATGAGGACTTTCAAAAGATTGTAATGGGGTTCAGGCTAAGGTAAGGAGGGAAACCATTTGGAAAATGTGGAGCTAAGTAGCCAAGTACCTAAGGAGCAACAACATTTCCATTACACGCAATACAACACCTCCACACTGAACCTTAAACGAACACAAAACATCCATAACAAAGAAAACCGGGATAGAGTACCACATACAAATCAAAACCCAAAATTAAAACAAAAAATAAAACTTCTCTCTCTTTTTTTTCTTTTTCTTTTTTTCTTTTTTTTTGCTTTTTCTTTTTTTCTGTTCCTTTTCTTTTTTTTCGTTTTGCTTCTTTTGTTTTATTACGAATTCCTAGTTTTTGAACTCTTTTTTTTTTAATGAATAGCATGAAAATCTAAAGAGCAACTCAAATCCCGGTAGTCACAAGTTATAACCTTTGAGAATAAAAATGATAGAAAGGATATTCAACAATGTACTTCCCTTGTAGCAACAAACCAACTATTCACTCTCAACAATCGACCACGAAACTGCCTCATACAACTGAACTGTTGCTCATTCTATCTTGGCTAAAGGTAGGAAATTATGTGCACTTATAGGGTAAACAACAAGACAGGAAAAAAGGTTAGCAAGGGCTTGCAAAAAGAGGTTAAAATGTCAGGTGGCCATTTGGCTATGTAGCTAACAAAAGGATGCCTCAATCATATTAACACAATGCATATGCCAAATGTGATTTTAAGGAATGTCAAGCCAAGTTCTAGAGATGCACACATGAAAGAGTTACACACAAAAAGAAAATGAGACTATATATATAATGAATAGTTTATGAAGGCTTAAAATCTCACAGGTTATTCTACTAGCTCAAAAGATAAACAATTACTAAAATTCAACAATCATGCAAGAAGTACTCAAGAATGAAAGGCTTGCACAAGGGCAGTACAACTCAGAGCATTTATTTGGATAATTGCTTCGACCTAGACATCTTGTTCAATGTGACATCTCCAAACTCTATGACGCTTGTAGAATCACCGGCCTCCCAACTTCAGAGTATTTTCCATTGGCGTATCCTTTTCTTGAAAGTTGTTCTAGTGCTTCAGCACATGGAGTGTTTCCCTTGCTAGGCCGGAAGTTTGCTTGTTAGTATAAGTGTTCTTCCAGCCCCCAGTTAGCCAGTTCACTTTCGATTTTGATTCCAGCCAATCTTAGTGATGCAAAGTCCTTAATGGGTTGAAACCTTAGATGGGTGTTGTACAAGGGTTGTAAGCCTTGCACAAGCATATCTATTTGATGTTCCTCAGAAGGGCGATCTACCATTTGAGCTGCTTTTGCCCTCCATCGAGCGTAGTAGTCAGAGAATGTCTCTTCTTCTCCTTGCTTCATGAGCTCCATGTCCCTTAAAGTGGGGCATGTCAACATTGTAGGAGTATTGGTGTAAGAACTCCTTGCAAAGTGTGTTCCATCGTGAGGTCTTAGTAGGGTAGTGTGTTATACCACTTCATAACGTCCGCCTAAAGTCAAGGAAAGATAATATGGTAAATCTCCTCCTCAACTCCTTTTAACGTCATAGCCCCGGAAAATTCCGCACATGTTGATATGGGTTCTCGCACCATGAAATTTGATATCGGGCATGTCGAATTTGGGGAAGTCTACCGGGAGCAGTGTGAAACCTATGTCGTCCATAAAGCGGTTGTTGAAGAGAGTGGATTCTTTCAACATCTGTTCAATACGGTCTAGTCTCGAGTTCGAACCCTCGTGGACCGACCCGTCCTTCTCCTTTCTTGATTGCTCAACTTCACCCGTAGGGGGATTCTTCAAATTTGAATTCTTCGCCTCCTCCATGGCATGAATGATGTCATCAATTCTCTGATTCTGTGCCTCTGGCGAGCATTCATAGTGACTTGCATGTTCAGAATTATGTTGGTCAGCTGCTCTATTTCAGTATTTGGAGGAGGTGGTGGAGGAGGCACCGATCCCTCCTCTGGATCACTATCCCGGTGACTTCCAGAATGATCTGACATTGTTTCAGGTGGGTCAATTACCTAAGACTCAACTCCTGCTTCAGATGCTTCCTCGTCAATTGCCTTCGGTGACGCACGACATTATTTCAGAATGATCTGACATTATTTCAGTATTTAGTGTTTTTGTAAAAAAGGGAGGAATTGATTTATTTCATATTTTTATCATTTTTTAGGCATATTGCATCCAGGCTACTCTTGGGCCTTATGGCTGGGAGCACAAAGCGTTGGTAGGTTCTAAAACTAGGATTACCTTACGAGAGCGGCGGTCACTACTTGTGGGATGCACTTACATCGCCAAGCCTTTGACTCCTCCTCTCCCGTGTTACACTCTAAGGGTTTCCACGAAAGAGCAACACCCCACACAACGCTTCCTATGAACGTAGGGAGGTTGCACCGGGGCGAGAACATGCGGTACCTTATCTCCTATACCTAGAAAACCCTAAACCTAGAGTCATGGTTAGGCTAATCCCGCATTTGTATGCTATGTGATTTCATTTTCCATGTATATGTTGTAGAGTTTTATTTTTGTAAAGAGTTTTAGAATCCATGTATATGCTGAAGAGTTTTATTTTGTAAAGAGTTTCGAGTCCATGTATATGCTGAAGAGTTTTATTCTGTAAAGAGTTTCGAGTCTATATATACATTCTTCAGAACAGGCTTCTGATTCATATCCAAGATCATCAAGACTACTTTGATCATCGTTTTACTCAAACTCGATCAAAGTGGGGGCTATCTGTAGACGCTGAATTTTGTATCAGTATTTTTAGTGTCAGTTTTAGAAAATAGGCTAACCGATAAATGGCACGCAAGCCTCTTTCCACCGAAAACTCCAAAAAAATATACAAAGCCCAAATCAGGAACACAGGTTTAGTGGGCGAGCTCAGCTCGACACCACAGAACCCGTCTGGGTTGATGGGCGGAGCTCGGCTCCGCCACGAACCCGTCTGGGTTCTGGGCGAGGCCGTTTTCCTTCCAGAACCCGTCTGGTTTCTGTTGATTCCCACGCGGCTTAACCTTTCCTACAAACCCTAAAGCTACACCTAATTCCCCTATAAATACCCACCGTTCATCACCCACAAAACACCCCGGAATATA
This sequence comes from Portulaca oleracea, assembly GCA_029582165.1. Lineage (NCBI taxonomy): Eukaryota > Viridiplantae > Streptophyta > Magnoliopsida > Caryophyllales > Portulacaceae > Portulaca > Portulaca oleracea. The sequence goes on from CM055870.1 coordinate 1,946,053, forward strand.
CTAGGAGTATTGACACTAGTATATTCTTTCTCTCTTCTCCCTCCATTGCGTGCTTTATTTTAAAGGTTAGTGTAGTTTTTTTGTATTTTTGTACATAATATAATCCTACGTGTTCTTGTATCTTTTCTTTTCTTTTATTGCATGACATTAATGATAAATCTATAAAATTTATTCAATTCCTCCCCCTTTTTCAAATCTGTCGCTTTAATTTAATTCTAGTAGAGTCTATTCGTTTGAATAGGCGGGTTTGATGATTTTTATCGTCAAATTCGTAACCTTACCCCCGAATCCGTCTTTGGGTTCGTAGGCCGGAGTCTTAATTTTTCATTGGTTTGTTGTTTTATCCTTAAATTCAACTGGCGACTCTAACTTTTTTCCCGAAAATCTTTTTTTTAACCCTTGACAAGGAACCCAGACGGGTTCTCTTGTTTTCACCCCGAGCCATAGGCAGGAACCCAGACGGGTTCCTAGCCCTGTTTTCCCCTTCTAAGTCTCCAAAGAACCCGTCTGGGTTCGTTGTCTTGTTTTCGTTTTGTTCTCGTGGAACTCAGACGGGTTCCATCGAGTTCTCATCTGTCTTTTTTTTCTTTTTTTTTTCTTTCCATCTTTTCTTTTCTTTAATAAAATCGAGTTTTCGGGCTAATCTAATTTGTTAACTTAAAAGTGTCCTTAAAAGTTAAACCTTTAATTATGGATAAGCAATCCTAGTCGGCTACCAATTTAAAAAAGAGAACATCCTCTTTTGAGTAGCGCCGCGAAAAGATCGGCAGATTTTTTCAAAGTCTACAGATTGGCGACTCCACTGGGGACTTAAACTTAAAAGAGGGTAAAACTTGAAAGGGTTGAATTTTAGTGTTTTTGTAAAAAAGGGAGGAATTGATTTATTTCATATTTTTATCATTTTTTAGGCATATTGCATCCAGGCTACTCTTGGGCCTTATGGCTGGGGAGCACAAAAGCGTTGGTAGGTTCTAAAACTAGGATTACCTTCTGAGAGCGAGCAGTCACTACTTGTGGGATGCACTTACATCGCCAAGCCTTTGACTCCTCCTCTCCCCGTGTTACACTCTAAGGGTTTCCCTGAAACCCGAAGAGCAACACCCCACACAACGCTTCCTATGAACGTAGGGAGGTTGCACTGGGGCGAGAACATGCGGTACCTTATCTCCTATACCTAGAAAACCCTAAACCTAGAGTCATGGTTAGGCTAATCCCGCATTTGTATGCTATGTGATTTCATTTTCCATGTATATGTTGTAGAGTTTTATTTTTGTAAAGAGTTTTAGAATCCATGTATATGCTGAAGAGTTTTATTTTGTAAAGAGTTTCGAGTCCATGTATATGCTGAAGAGTTTTATTCTGTAAAGAGTTTCGAGTCTATATATACATTCTTGAGCAGCTTGATTCATATCCAAGATCATCAAGACTACTTTGATCATCGTTTTACTCAAACTCGATCAAAGTGGGGGCTATCTGTAGACGCTGAATTTTGTATCAGTATTTTTAGTGTCAGTTTTAGAAAATAGGCTAACCGATAAATGGCACGCAAGCCTCTTTCCACCGAAAACTCCAAAAAAATATACAAAGCCCAAATGCGGAACACAGGTTCGGTGGGAGCTCGGCTCAACACCACAGAACCGTGCGGGTTCGATGGCGGAGCTCGGCTCGACACCACGAGAACGTGCGGGTTCGATGGCGGAGCTCAGCTCGCCCACAGAACCCGTCTGGGTTCGATGGCGGAGCTCGGCTCGCCCACAGAGGCCCGTCACTGGTTCGATGGGCGGAGCTCGCTCGCCCACGAGGCCCGCTCGGCTCACTGCCGTCTGGGTTCTTGGGCGAGGCCGTTTTCCTTCCAGAACCCGTGGTTTCTGTTGATTCCAGGCCGCGCGGCTAACCTCTCCAGCCTAAACCTAAACCTAATTCCCCCCCTATAAATACCCACCGTTCATCACCCACAAAACACCCCGGAATATACTAGGAGTATTGACAATAGTATATTCTTTCTCTCTTCTCCCTCCATTGCGTGCTTTATTTTAAAGGTTAGCGTAGTTTTTTTGTATTTTTGTACATAATATAATCCTACGTGTTCTTGTATCTTTTCTTTTCTTTTATTGCATGACATTAATGATAAATCTATGAAATTTATTCAATTCCTCCCCCTTTTTCAAATCTGTCGCTTTAATTTAATTCTAGTAGAGTCTATTCGTTTGAATAGGCGGGTTTGATGATTTTTATCGTCAAATTCGTAACCTTACCCCCGAATCCGTCTTTGGGTTCGTAGGCCGGAGTCTTAATTTTTCATTGGTTTGTTGTTTTATCCTTAAATTCAACTGGCGACTCTAACTTTTTTCCCGAAAATCTTTTTTTTAACCCTTGACAAGGAACCCAGACGGGTTCTCTTGTTTTCACCCCGAGCCATAGGCAGGAACCCAGACGGGTTCCTAGCCCTGTTTTCCCCTTCTCAGTCTCCAAAGAACCCGTCTGGGTTCGTTGTCTTGTTTTCGTTTTGTTCTCGTGGAACTCAGACGGGTTCCATCGAGTTCTCATCTGTCTTTTTTTTCTTTTTTTTTTCTTTCCATCTTTTCTTTTCTTTAATAAAATCGAGTTTTCGGGCTAATCTAATTTGTTAACTTAAAAGTGTCCTTAAAAGTTAAACCTTTAATTATGGATAAGCAATCCTAGTCGGCTCCCAATTTAAAAAAGAGAACATCCTCTTTTGAGTAGCGCCGCGAAAAGATCGGCAGATTTTTTCGGGGTCTGCATATGGATGAAGAATTTTATTTGTACCCCGAATGACTAAACTAAAGCTCAAAATCATATGCGAAGCATAAATAAAACTCTTATGCAAATGCAGACTCGACCTGAAATGACATATTTAGACCTTATCGGGCCGAATCCAAAGAAAGAACTCAGGCCTCACATATGGGCTAAACATATCAATTCTAGCAGATTAAACTAACTAAAAGCCCATTTGGACCACACAAGGGTAGGCCCACTCACAAAATCCGTGAGGATCCCATGAGGCCCAACAACCTTATGCGAGCCAAATGATCTTCCACCCAAGATGAAAAGACTTTATGCACATGGAAACACAAACTAAAAAACTCAAACCATCTCACTTAAGCCCGAATGAGAGCTCTCAGGATCCGCAGATTCCGGGGTTTTGGCCCATCGGATCTGCGGACTTCACAGGCTCAAAGCAGTGCCGAACCTAAATCCGGGTGGAACACAAGAACGAGGGGAAAAAAAACAATGATTTGGACCACCACGCACAAACACGGACCACCTAATTTAGGCACATCGGTGGCCATCGAGCTCACGTAAATCAGCGCGATTTTGGGCTCAGCTGCCTAGGGCCTAAACCAGGCTAAACACAAAAACGAGAAAAGGAGAACTGGAAGGATTTGGACCACACATGACCGGCCCACCAGAATCATGCGGATTCCCTGGGCTCGAGTCCTGTGTGGGCCAACTCCTGACCCCAACAACTGCCTCCCCTAATTTGGGCCTGTCAAGGGCCGAGCACCCCCGAAATCCGCGATTTACGGCTTAGGCCTTCTTGGGACCTAAACCAGGGTCAGACACAAAAAACAAAAAACGAGAAAAAGAGAAAAAGAAACTTTTTTTTTTATTTTTTCTAAGCACTACTGCATGGTCTCGGGTTCGAGGATAGGGAAGAACACATAGCATGCAAAGTGCAGTTCAACCTAGCCCAAAGTTCTACATTTGGAGTTTATAGGTCAGTTTATCCCCGCCTCCTAACTCGTGTCCCGAGTATTTGGCCTCCATGGGGTGCATGGAAGGTTAATACCCCCGGGTTGCTCCCTTTAATCGTGTGGATTAAGGAGTATTGCACGAGGGGGAAAAACAACCACCGGCTCGGTGAAGGTCTAAGTGGACCCACCTGAGTTGAATGGTTAAAGTTTTCCCGAAATGGTAAATAAAGGTTTTCCTAAACGGTACCTTTTGTGCCCGACGAAAGGGGAAGGCCCGTATAATGCAACATGCCTAAAAAAAACGTGACAACCTTTTTTTAAAAAAAAATGAAAACCCGACTTTTCAAGTTTTTACCCTCTTATAAGTCCCGATGAGTCGCCCAGTAGGGCCCGAGGGCACGGTCCCCACGGAGTCGATTCGACGTAGGGTTGCTTATTTTTTTAAAGGGACGAATTTAAGATTTTTGGCTTTTCGAAGGTTATTTTCGGAATTCGACAAAAAAGAAAAGAAAAGTAAAAGAAAAAAAAAGAAACGAACTCGGGCCTGGATCCGCGCGGATCGCAGGCCAACCTGGGCCTAAATGGTGCCTGGATCCACGCGGATTCCAGGACCATTCTGGACCAAAAACTAAAAAAGAAAAAAAATAAACCGGATAGGATCCGCGCGGATTTGGATCCTTTACGGGCCGAAATTAATTCGTCGAGGCAAAAGAAAAGAGAAAGAAGAAAAAAATAAAAAAAAGAAATTGGGCCAACCAAGGCCGGATCCGCGCGGATCCGGGCACTGTTCAGGCCGAAACAAGTTTTTTTTTTTTAACAAAACGAAAAGATGAAAAGAGAAAAAAACTGACCCAAATAGACCTGGATCCGCGCGGATCCGCGCGGATTCCGGGTCCATTTTGGGTCGGTGTTCCTCTTTTCTCTTTTTCTGACTTTTTTAGAAAAAAATGAAAATAAAAAAACCTAAAATAATAAAAAAAAAGAGTCGCCAGTTAATTTTAAAAGTAAAATTAACAAAACCTAAATTTTATAACTCCGGTCTCGAACCAAAAGAACGGGTTCGGGGGTAAAGAAGTCGGTGTAGGGGGATGCCCTTGCACCGCCCGCTGAAGCGGCCTTTACTAAGTCAGGTTTTACATATTAAGAAAGAAAAATAAAATTAAAAAAAAGAGTTGTCACGAATTGAAAGAAATATCATGCAATTAACGAAAAGAAAAAGAGTTCAGCACATAAAAAAAAATAAAAAAAACTAAAATTACAGCGGGCGGGGCGTATTAGCTACATTGTTACAATTTTCTCTTAAACCGGGAAACGAAAAAAAAAACCAAATTAAGCGAAAGAAGTGAAGCGGATTATACCCAGAATCTGCGCAGATTTGGTGGAAAATGGGTCGCCGGAAGCTAATTCAGGCTGGGTGTACGTCGGACGTTGGAACCCAAGGTGGCTGAGAAGGACCCGACAAGGAAATCCGCGCGGATTTCCTTAAACCTCGCCTAGATTGAGTCTGTGTTTGCTCAGGAAAATCCCCTCCCCCCAATACCAAAAAATGCCAACCCCTTATCCGGATCCGCGCGGATCCTTAATTAAGCTCCAGAATTGGCCGGTTGGCGACGGTTGGCGACGGTTGGCCGGTTACCGTCAAATCCGCGCCACTCTCATGTAATCGCGGATTGGTTTGACCGAAATCGCTGCGATTGGTCAACTGAATCCGCGCGAATCCTGCCAATCAGATCCGGTAACAAACCCGCGCAGATTTGAATCCGGATCCGACCCACACTCTGCAATCCACGCCAGCCCCGATTTAGGCCCACATTCTGGAATCCGCGCCATCCTTCTTCTTTTAGGTCCGAAAGATAAATCCGCGCCAGCCCGAACATTTTGGCCCAAATCCCAAAATTCGCGCCAACCCTCTTCTTTTAGGCCCAAAACAGAAATCCGCGTTGTCCTTCCGTTTTAGCCCAAAATGTAAATATGCTCGAGCTTCAACATCTCGATCCCGGGTTAAGCTAAAATCTGTCTGACACATTTTCGGTGTCTACAGATAGCCCCCACTTTGACTGAGTCTGAGTAAGACGAAAGTCAAAGTATACTTTTGTAGCCAACTGGAGGTAATCCGAATTGTTGACTTGATTGCTGGAGGTCATCCAGGCTGATTAATCCAAGGGTAGCTTGGACTTCTGACCGGAGGTAGTCCGATCTTGATTTGTCTTTGGATGTCGTCGTGCTTTTGAATATTCAAGGGTAGCTTGAATACGAGAATTCTCGTAATTGATCGTCGCTAGCTTTGGTCCGGATATTGTCGGGCTTTGATGAACTTTTCGGATAGCGAACACTTCAATGACATGTGGAAGTAGTCCACGAGATTGCTGGAAATCGTCCGCTTTGATGATTTTCGGGGTAGCCGAAAAATATTGAAGGATTGGTACCTCTGAGAGGACAACGAAACTTATAAGTATCAAAGAAAAGTCAAAACGCTGGTCGCCTCCCGAAAAATGATATACATTTTCTCTTTAAGTATAAATGAGGATAGTGGAAAAATCACGCTGCCAATGAGAAAAACTCCTGTTGGCGGATGGGGGTTGACGGAACTCGGGTCCAACTTGATGATGGAGGATCGGCGCTGGATGGAGTTGGCAAAGCTTTGTTTAAGACTAGATAAGCTTGCCATATTTGTGCAAGATCTTGCTTAAGCTCATTTGAGCCTGTCATATTCGATGACAGAATCCGCAAGGAATCCAGGAGTCCGGCTTGATAACTTAATCTGCGAGGGACCCGACGAAGAATTCGCGGATTGACGAAGCATCCCGATGAATTAGGAGAGTCACTTTTTAGCTGGTTCGTCCTCTAACTCCTTACATGATGATCCTGAGTCAAATCATTGGCTCGTGTTGACGTTTAGTAAAACCTTTAGAGATTTCTGCTTTAGGATCAACAAGAACTTGAAACTCCCCATTATGCTTCATTTGGTGAAGTTACGAAATTCTGCGAGAGCTTTGCACCCAATTAGAGCCAGTTGAAGATATGCTCTCGTTTGAAGTCTTGCTCTAATCGCTAAAGTTAGCGAGATATTCGGTGTAAGTTTCACCATCTTGTTGGGCTTAACCCAAAATGAAAAAGAGTTTTGGGATATGCCTTGCAAGATTTCACGCTGCTATCATTTCATTGATCATGAAAGTGGGAACTTTGGCGATCGCGTTGATCGAATGACTACCGACTCTTGAGTTCTGATGATAAATTGGATCTCCATTGATGAACACCGAGAGCATGTATAATGCTTAGACCGTTCATTTATCTTTTATAAAGGAAAGAAAGGACTCTATGATGTTATTGCACTTATGCAGACTCTTTTAATCTATGATGATGCAAGACACACATGCAATGCATAAGAAAGTCTAAGTATTGAGCTGTGGTCGATGACTCTTGAAATATCAGGATGCTTTAAATGGTGAGAACCAAAATCTGACAAGCATTTTTAACTTGTAAACCCGACTTCGAGCCCTCCTTCAAATATGTGATGAATTTAATCCATGAGAATTGATATCTTGAAGCACTCTAGTTGTGAATCTCGAGGGAACCTCGAGAGCTTAGATCAACATGGAGTCTGTCAAGACTTCGGTCAGACATAAATAATCGATGAGAAAAGAGGTTCGAGCGCAAAAAATTCTGCTTTAACCTGCTCGAGCATGACCCGGAAACTGGATAATATCCTTTTGACAGATCACTTGAAAGATGATTTGTTCAATTATTTGAGCCGACTTCAAAAGCTTCCTACGTATCCACTTTATGAGTGGAATCAGGCCGTCGTAGTCAAAATGGTAATGTAAGTATTTAGTTGCTGACTTAATAAGTCAGTGGCTAATAACTTGGGAGTAGTTGCTGGTTCTGATCACCAGTTGCTATATTTGACATTGTCTTTAAGACATTGAATTTCCATGGTTTGCCCAGTTTTCTGAAGCTTCATGAACGATCAATCTGCCCCGTAAGGGATCATAGGGACTTGGCCTGCGAAGAACATGCTTAAAAAAAAAAGTTGTTCTTATGTTAAGTGTTGCTAGCAGAGTTGATGATGAACGTTTGCTCTTGAAAACCCACGGGGACTTTTCATTCAGCCTCCCAAGAATCTGTTAGGATTTTTCTGCAGCTATAACTTATCGCCCCTGGATAGTAGAGTTTGATCTTGCTATCCCATGAAATATGAAGGAAAGTGACAAGACTGACGTGTAATTTCCACGAGAAGAGACGAGAATGAAATGTCCACTCTTAGGCACCCTAGATTGACTGCTAAAAGGTGGGCAAAAGGAAAAAACAAAATTGACCCTGGATGCAATCTGTAATGATCAGGAAATCTAAGCCAAAATGAATTATATCCTGACAGCCCCCAATTGAAAAAGAAAACAGAGGGAAAGAGAAAGCCCCCAGTTCGAAAGGAAGACAAAGGGAAACAGAAAGCCCCCAATTTGAAAAGAAGACATACAAAGGGGAAGAGAAAGCCCCCAGGGTCCATGAAGAAAGGCCATGAAGAAAAGAAGGTGCGAGACTTTACGAGCAAGTTTAATCAACAACGGAAAAGACCTTATATCACATGTAAATAAGACCGATGAGAATGAGGTGCATAAGGTCAAAATCATGTCAAAACAAACTCTATTTCAATACCATGAGCATAAGACCAAGACACGAAGCCAGTTACTCTATGTTATACCCCTAAACAATCATGTACCACCTTAGCAATTGATGAACTAGTGAAGCTAGTAGATCCTCACTTTAGGTAAAGGGGAACACTCCTCTCAATGTGTTTAGAAATATGAGGGTTCACTCAAACTCATTCTAACGCATACAACTGCCATAAGCTTGGCAAGACTCTCAACCCTCCATCACTGAGGACAACATGCAAAAATGCTAATCATGAGGACTTTCAAAAGATTGTAATGGGGTTCAGGCTAAGGTAAGGAGAGAAACCATTTGGAAAATGTGGAGCTAAGTAGCCAAGTACCTAAGGAGCAACAACATTTCCATTACACGCAATACAACACCTCCACACTGAACCTTAAACGAACACAAAACATCCATAACAAAGAAAACCGGGATAGAGTACCACATACAAATCAAAAACCCAAAATTAAAACAAAAAATAAAACTTCTCTCTCTTTTTTTTTTCTTTTTCTTTTTTTCTTTTTTTTTTTGCTTTTTCTTTTTTTCTGTTCCTTTTCTTTTTTTTTTCGTTTTGCTTCTTTTGTTTTATTATGAATTCCTAGTTTTTGAACTCTTTTTTTTTTTAATGAATAGCATGAAAATCTAAAGAACAACTCAAATCCCGGTAGTCACAAGTTATAACCTTTGAGAATAAAAAATGATAGAAAGGATATTCAACAATGTACTTCCCTTGTAGCAACAAGCCAACCATTCACTCTCAACAATCGACCACGAAACTGCCTCATACAACTGAACTGTTGCTCATTCTATCTTGGCTAAAGGTAGGAAATTATGTGCACTTATAGGGTAAACAACAAGACAGGAAAAAAGGTTAGCAAGGGCTTGCAAAAAGAGGTTAAAATGTCAGGTGGCCATTTGGCTATGTAGCTAACAAAAGGATGCCTCAATCATATTAACACAATGCATATGCCAAATGTGATTTTAAGGAATGTCAAGCCAAGTTCTAGAGATGCACACATGAAAGAGTTACACACAAAAAGAAAATGAGACTATATATATAATGAATAGTTTATGAAGGCTTAAAATCTCACAGGTTATTCTACTAGCTCAAAAGATAAACAATTACTAAAATTCAACAATCATGCAAGAAGTACTCAAGAATGAAAGGCTTGCACAAAGTAATACAACTCAGAGCATTTCGACTGGATAATTGCTTCGACCTAGACATCTTGTTCAATGTGACATCTCCAAACTCTATGACGCTTGTAGAATCACCGGCCTCCCAACTTCAGAGTATTTTCCATTGGCGTATCCTTTTCTTGAAAGTTGTTCTAGTGCTTCAGCACATGGAGTGTTTCCCTTGCTAGGCCGGAAGTTTGCTTGTTAGTATAAGTGTTCTTCCAGCCCCCAGTTAGCCAGTTCACTTTCGATTTTGATTCCAGCCAATCTTAGTGATGCAAAGTCCTTAATGGGTTGAAACCTTAGATGGGTGTTGTACAAGGGTTGTAAGCCTTGCACAAGCATATCTATTTGATGTTCCTCAGAAGGGCGATCTACCATTTGAGCTGCTTTTGCCCTCCATCGAGCGTAGTAGTCAGAGAATGTCTCTTCTTCTCCTTGCTTCATGAGCTCCATGTCCCTTAAAGTGACGGGCATGTCAACATTGTAGGAGTATTGGTGTAAGAACTCCTTGCAAAGTGTGTTCCATCGTGAGGTCTTAGTAGGGTGAGTGTGTTATACCACTTCATAACGTCCGCCTAAAGTCCAAGGAAAGATAATATGGTAAATCTCCTCCTCAACTCCTTTTAACGTCATAGCCCCTAAAATTCCGCACATGTTGATATGGTTTCTCAGTAACAACAAATTTGATATCAGGCATGACGAATTTAGTGGGAAGTCTACCGAGAGCAGTGTGAAACCTATGTCGTCCATAAAGCGGTTGTTGAAGAGAGTGGATTCTTTCAACATCTGCTCAATACGGTCTAGTCTCGAGTTCGAACCTCGTGGACCGACCCGTCCTTCTCCTTTCTTGATTGCTCAACTTCACCCGTAGGGGGATTCTTCAAATTTGAATTCTTCGCCTCCTCCATGGCATGAATGATGTCATCAATTCTCTGATTCTGTGCCTCTAACTGAGCATTCATAGTGACTTGCATGTTCAGAATTATGTTGGTCAGCTGCTCTATTTCAGTATTTGGAGGAGGTGGTGGAGGAGGCACCGATCCCTCCTCTGGATCACTATCCCGGTGACTTCCAGAATGATCTGACATTGTTTCAGGTGGGTCAATTACCTAAGACTCAACTCCTGCTTCAGATGCTTCCTCGTCAATTGCCTTCGGTGACGCACGACATTATTTCAGAATGATCTGACATTATTTCAGTATTTAGTGTTTTTGTAAAAAAGGGAGGAATTGATTTATTTCATATTTTTATCATTTTTTAGGCATATTGCATCCAGGCTACTCTTGGGCCTTATGGCTGGGGAGCACAAAAGCGTTGGTAGGTTCTAAAACTAGGATTACCTTCTGAGAGCGAGCAGTCACTACTTGTGGGATGCACTTACATCGCCAAGCCTTTGACTCCTCCTCTCCCCGTGTTACACTCTAAGGGTTTCCACAGACCAGAAGAGCAACACCCCACACAACGCTTCCTATGAGCGTAGGGAGGTTGCAGAGAAGAACATGCGGTACCTTATCTCCTATACCTAGAAAACCCTAAACCTAGAGTCATGGTTAGGCTAATCCCGCATTTGTATGCTATGTGATTTCATTTTCCATGTATATGTTGTAGAGTTTTATTTTTGTAAAGAGTTTTAGAATCCATGTATATGCTGAAGAGTTTTATTTTGTAAAGAGTTTCGAGTCCATGTATATGCTGAAGAGTTTTATTCTGTAAAGAGTTTCGAGTCTATATATACATTCTTCAGAACAGGCTTCTGATTCATATCCAAGATCATCAAGACTACTTTGATCATCGTTTTACTCAAACTCGATCAAAGTGGGGGCTATCTGTAGACGCTGAATTTTGTATCAGTATTTTTAGTGTCAGTTTTAGAAAATAGGCTAACCGATAAATGGCACGCAAGCCTCTTTCCACCGAAAACTCCAAAAAAATATACAAAGCCCAAATGCCGAACACTGGTTCAGATGGCCGAGCTCGGCTCAACACCACAGAACCCGTCTGGTTCGATGGCGGAGCTCGGCTCAACACCACAGAACCCGTCAGGTTCGATGGGCGAGCTCGCTCGCCCAGAACCCGTCTGGGTTCTGGGCGAGGCCGTTTTCCTTCCAGAACCCGTCTGGGTTTCTGTTGATTCCACGGCGCGCGCTAACCTAGCCTCCAAACCCTAAACCTAAACCTAATTCCCCCCCTATAAATACCCACCGTTCATCACCCACAAAACACCCCGGAATATACTAGGAGTATTGACACTAGTATATTCTTTCTCTCTTCTCCCTCCATTGCGTGCTTTATTTTAAAGGTTAGTGTAGTTTTTTTGTATTTTTGTACATAATATAATCCTACGTGTTCTTGTATCTTTTCTTTTCTTTTATTGCATGACATTAATGATAAATCTATAAAATTTATTCAATTCCTCCCCCTTTTTCAAATCTGTCGCTTTAATTTAATTCTAGTAGAGTCTATTCGTTTGAATAGGCGAGTTTGATGATTTTTATCGTCAAATTCGTAACCTTACCCCCGAATCCGTCTTTGGGTTCGTAGGCCGGAGTCTTAATTTTTCATTGGTTTGTTGTTTTATCCTTAAATTCAACTGGCGACTCTAACTTTTTTCCCGAAAATCTTTTTTTTAACCCTTGACAAGGAACCCAGACGGGTTCTCTTGTTTTCACCGAAAGCATAGGCAGAAACCTGCACGGGTTCCTAGCCCTGCTTTCCCTTCTCGGTCTCCAAAGAACCTGGCCAGGTTCGTTGTCTTGTTTTCGTTTTGTTCTCGTGGAACTCAGACGGGTTCCATCGAGTTCTCATCTGTCTTTTTTTTCTTTTTTTTTTCTTTCCATCTTTTCTTTTCTTTAATAAAATCGAGTTTTCGGGCTAATCTAATTTGTTAACTTAAAAGTGTCCTTAAAAGTTAAACCTTTAATTATGGATAAGCAATCCTAGTCGGCTCCCAATTTAAAAAAGAGAACATCCTCTTTTGAGTAGCGCCGCGAAAAGATCGGCAGATTTTTTCGGGGTCTGCATATGGATGAAGAATTTTATTTGTACCCCGAATGACTGAACTAAAGCTCAAAATCATATGCGAAGCATAAATAAAACTCTTATGCAAATGCAGACTCGACCTGAAATGACATATTTAGACCTTATCGGGCCGAATCCAAAGAAAGAACTCAGGCCTCACATATGGGCTAAACATATCAATTCTAGCAGATTAAACTAACTAAAAAGCCCATTTGGACCACACAAGGGTAGGCCCACTCACAAAATCCGTGAGGATCCCATGAGGCCCAACAACCTTATGCAGGCCAAATGATCTTCCACCCAAGATGAAAAGACTTTATGCACCTGTAAACACAAACAAAAAAAACCTCAAACCAACTCAACTTAAGCCGGCAAGGCTCGAGCTCAGGATCCGCATGATTCCGGGGTTTTTTGGCCCATCGATCTCGCGGACTTCACGGCTCAGCCAGTGCGAACCTAAATCCGGGTGGAACACAAGAACGAAGGGAAAAAAAAAAAACAATGATTTGGACCACCACGCACAAACACACGGACCACCTAATTTAGGCCTGTCAGTGACCGAGCTCACCAGAAATCCATGATTTCAGGCTCAGCCTGCGCCTAAACCAGGCTAAACACAAAAACGAGAAAAAGAGAACTGGAAGGATTTGGACCACACATGACCCGGCCCAGCCAGGAATCCGCGCGGATTCCCTGGGCTTGAGTCCTGTGTGGGCCAAATCCTGAACCCAAAAACTGACTCCCCTAATTTGGGCCTGTCAATGGCCGAGCACCCCAGAAATCCGCGGATTTTGGCTTAGCCTCATCACGACCTAAACCAGGGTCAGACACAAAAAACAAAAAACGAGAAAAAGAGAAAAAGAAACTTTTTTTTTATTTTTTCTAAGCACTACTGCATGGTCTCGGGTTCGAGGATAGGGAAGAACACATAGCATGCAAAGTGCAGTTCAACCTAGCCCAAAGTTCTACATTTGGAGTTTATAGGTCAGTTTATCCCTGCCTCCTAACTCGTGTCCCGGGTATTTGGCCTCCATGGGGTGCATGGAAGGTTAATACCCCCGGGTTGCTCCCTTTAATCGTGTGGATTAAGGAGTATTGCACGAGGGGGAAAAACAACCACCGGCTCGGTGAAGGTCTAAGTGGACCCACCTGAGTTGAATGGTTAAAGTTTTCCCGAAATGGTAAATAAAGGTTTTCCTAAACGGTACCTTTTGTGCCCGACGAAAGGGGAAGGCCCGTATAATGCAACATGCCTAAAAAAAAACGTGACAACCTTTTTTTAAAAAAAAATGAAAACCCGACTTTTCAAGTTTTTACCCTCTTATAAGTCCCCAGTGGAGTCGCCACTGTAGGGCCCGCGGCCCGGAGGGCACGGTCCCCCACGGAGGGTCGATTCGACGTAGGGTTGCTTATTTTTTTAAAGGGACGAATTTAAGATTTTTGGCTTTTCGAAGGTTATTTTCGGAATTCGACAAAAAAGAAAAGAAAAGTAAAAGAAAAAAAAAGAAACGAACTCGGGCCTGGATCCGCGCGGATCGCAGGCCAACCTGGGCCTAAATGGTGCCTGGATCCACGCGGATTCCAGGACCATTCTGGACCAAAAACTAAAAAAGAAAAAAAATAAACCGGATAGGATCCGCGCGGATTTGGATCCTTTACGGGCCGAAATTAATTCGTCGAGGCAAAAGAAAAGAGAAAGAAGAAAAAAATAAAAAAAAGAAATTGGGCCAACCAAGGCCGGATCCGCATGATCCGCAATCGCTTCAAACAAGTTTTTTTTTTTTTAACAAAACGAAAAGATGAAAAGAGAAAAAAAACTGACCCAAATAGACCTGGATCCGCGCGGATCCGCGCGGATTCCGGGTCCATTTTGGGTCGGTGTTCCTCTTTTCTCTTTTTCTGACTTTTTTAGAAAAAAATGAAAATAAAAAAAACCTAAAATAATAAAAAAAAAGAGTCGCCAGTTAATTTTAAAAGTAAAATTAACAAAACCTAAATTTTATGACTCCGGTCTCGAACCAAAAGAACGGGTTCGGGGGTAAAGAAGTCGGTGTAGGGGGATGCCCTTGCACCGCCCGCCGAAGCGGCCTTTACTAAGTCAGGTTTTACATATTAAGAAAGAAAAATAAAATTAAAAAAAAAAGAGTTGTCACAAATTGAAAGAAATATCATGCAATTAACGAAAAGAAAAAGAGTTCAGCACATAAAAAAAATAAAAAAAACTAAAATTACAGCGGGCGAGGCGTATTAGCTACATTGTTACAATTTTCTCTTAAACCGGGAAACGAAAAAAAAAAACCAAATTAAGCGAAAGAAGTGAAGCGGATTATACCCAGAATCCGCGCAGATTTGGTGGAAAATGGGTCGCCGGAAGCTAATTCAGGCTGGGTGTACGTCGGACGTTGGAACCCAAGGTGGCTGAGAAGGACCCGACAAGGAAATCCGCGCGGATTTCCTTAAACCTCGCCTAGATTGAGTCTGTGTTTGCTCAGGAAAATCCCCTCCCCCCAATACCAAAAAATGCCAACCCCTTATCCGGATCCGCGCGGATCCTTAAATAAGCTCCAGAAATTGGCAGCGGTTGGCGACGGTTGGCGACGGTTGGCCGGTTACCGTCAAATCCGCGCCACTCTCATGTAACTGCCGGCAGTTGGTTTGACCGAAAACTGCCTGCAGTTGGCTGGGCTGAATCCGCGCGAATCCTGCCAATCAGATCCGGTAACAAACCCGCGCAGATTTGAATCCGGATCCGACCCACACTCTGCAATCCGCGCCAGCCCCGATTTAGGCCCACATTCTGGAATCCGCGCCATCCTTCTTCTTTTAGGTCCAAAAGATAAATCCGCGCCAACCCTCTTCTTTTAGGCCCAAAACAGAAATCCGCGTTGTCCTTCCGTTTTAGCCCAAAATGTAAATCTGCTCGAGCTTCAACATCTCGATCCCGGGTTAAGCTAAAATCTGTCTGACACATTTTCGGTGTCTACACTAACCCATAAACCGTTGACCTCATAGTCCTCCGTAAAGTAACGTGTGATGTAAGTTGGTTTCTTCGCATCTGTAACGAAATCCGAAGGATCCCATTCACATTCTTCAAATACAGCATGTATATGAAGCGAGCCTAGTGGATTGTTGGTGTTGCTAGGCTTTTGTGCCGCCTTTGGTAGAGGTAGCCGCTTGGACCTAAACATCTCCTCCATTCAGGGTGAAACATTGCTCAGTATCATGTCCTCAAGCCCTGTGATACTTGCAAAATTTACCGGCATCCCAACCCCGTGGCTTCTCCTTCGGCTCAGGTTTTAAGTCGGGAAGGGTAATCATTCCCTTGCTTAATAGACGTTCCAAGGCTTGAGCATATGAAGTGTCTATCGGGGTATACTCAGTGTAGCGTTGTAAAGCATTCACCTCGTTCCCCTTATTAGCCGATACGGATGGGCCAGCTGACTTCTTATTGGTGTAGGTGTTCTTCCAGCCCCCAGTCGTAGCCCCTTTAGCGAACTCACTCTCAATCTTTGTTCCGGCCAATCTCAATGAAACAAAGTCTTTCAGAGGTTGGAACCTTAAATGAGTGTTGTACGAAGGCTGTAAACTACGGATGAGCATGTCAACTTGATGCTCTTCCGATGGTCGGTCTACCATCTGAGCTGCCTTTGATCTCCACCGAGAAAAGTAATTCGAGAAAGACTCCCTTTCTTCTTGCTTTATCAGCTCCATGTCCCTCAAAGTGACAGGCATGTCGACATTGTAGGAGTATTGGTGTAAAAACTCCTTGCAAAGCATGCTCCATTGTGAAGTTTTAGCAGGACTGAGAGTATTATACCATTTCATAACATCTGGGCCCAGAGTCCAAGGAAAGATGATGTGATAAATGTCCTCTTCAACCCCCTTCAGTGTCATCGCCCCCAGAAAATTCCGTATATGTTGATGCGGATTCTCGACACCATAGAATTTGATGTCTGGCATGTTGAATTTAGGGGGAAGTCTTCCCCGGGGAACAGGTGTGAAACCTACATCATCCATGAATTGATTGTTAAAGAGTGTGGACTCTTTCAACATTTGCTCGATGCGATCAAGTCTCGAGTTTGAGATCTCGGATCGATCCATCCTTCTCTCTTCCGCATCGTTCTACTTCGTAGGGGGATTCTTCACATTCGAATTTTTCACCTCCTCCATGGCGTGAATGACGGCATCAATTCTTTGGTTTTGTGCTTCTAATTGAGCATTCATAGAGACTTGCATATTCAGTATTATGTTGGTCAATTGCTCCATGTCGTTACGTGGAGGTGGTGGAGGAGGCACCGGCTCTTCTCCATGGTCACTAGGCGGATGATCTTCAGGATGATCATCATTGGGATCTGACATTATCTCAGATGGGTCAATTACAAAAGATTCAATACCTTCCTCAGATGCTTCTTCGTCTGTTGCTCCTGAATTAGTTGCCTCAGATGATACCCGATCTTCGTTCATCGTCAGAGTGGACGTCAAAAGTTTCCAACCGACCCGTCTCGCCCCGCTGATAAACTCGAAACCAACCTATCTTGCCCTCGAAAGGTGGATGAACTCGAAGACTCAGCTCAACGTCGCTTTAAAACTTCATGCATGCAATGGATGAAGAATTCTATTTGGTCCCCGAATGATCGAACTAAAGCTCAAAATCATATGCGAAGCCCAAATAAAGCTCTTATGCAAAATGCAGACTCTGGCCTGGAATGACATATTTAGACCTTATCGGGCCGAGCTTGAAAACGAACTCAGGCCTCACATAAAGGCTAAACATACCGTTTCTAGCCGACTAAACTGACCGAGGAGCCCATTTGGATCACACAGGGGTGAGCCCACTCACAAAATCTGTGAGGACTCATGAGGCCCAACAACCCTGTGCTACCCACAAACTCCAACTCATGCAAGCTAACGACCCTAAAGACACCTAAATTTAGGCCCGGCAGTGACCGAGCTCACCAGGATCCGCGCGGATTTCATGGGCTTGGATTTCCTGGGCTCAGGCTCACTACTGAGCCTAAATCCAGGTCAGACCAAGAGACGAAGGAAAGAAAACCACAAGAATTTGAACTGCATATGGCCCACCGTCACCGAATCCGCGGATTCTCCGGGCTGAACGATGTATGGGCCAAATCACCTCCACAACTCGACACAAAACCCTAGAAGACACTTTGATTTAGGCGCGAGTACCCGAGCACACCAAAACCCGCGATTTCGCAAAAGCGCTACAAAGCCCAAACCGAGACTGACAACTGAAAGCCTGACCATTAATTTGGGCTATACAAGGCCGACCGATCATGGGATCCGCGCGGATTTGTTGGGTAGCCTAACTTCGAATCCGCGTGAACCTCCCGGGTCCGAACTTGTATAGACCAAAGTAATTATCTTGGCTCACCGACACTAAAAAAAAACGACTCTACTTGCTTTTTTTTATTTTTTTTCGTATAAGCATTACTGCATGACTCCAGGTTCGAGAAGCAAATAAAGCACATAGCACACAAGTGAGTTCCAACCTAACCAAGGGTCTAAATTTATGGGTTCAAGGTTGGTTCATCCTAACCTCTAGCTCGTGTCCCGAGTATTTGATCTTCCATGGGGTGCATGGCAAGATTAACACATTTGGGTTGCTTCCTTTTATCACATGGATTAGGGAGTGGTGCACGAGTGGGAAAGCAACCACCGGCTCGGTGAAGGTCTGAGTGGACCCACCTGAGTTGAATGGTTAAAGCTTTCCCGAAATGGTAAACATAGGGACGACCTAAACGGTGCCTTGTGTGCCCAACAAAGGGGAAGGCCCGTGAATGCAATTATGCCTAAAAAAAGAAAAAAAGTGACAACTTTTTTTTTTTAAAAAAAAAACTAAACCCAACTTTTCAAGTCTTACACCCTCTTAAAGCAAGTCCCCAGTGGAGTCGCCACTGTAGGGCCCGCGGCCCCAGAGGGCACGGTCCCCCGCGGAGTGTCGAGTCGACGTAGGGTTGCTTAGGGTACAAATTTTAACGGTTTTTATTATCGAATCGATCGGGCGGGCTCGACCGAAATCACGCGGATTTACGAGCGATCTACTGGGCCATCGACCAGAATCCACGAATTTACGGACGGTATTCCAACCAGCGACCGTAAATCCACGCGGATTTACGAGCGATTACTGGGCCACCGACCAAATCCGCGGATTTACGGGCGATGTCGAACCATCGACGTAAATCCATGCGGATTTGAGCGATGTTTTGAGCCTGAAAAACGTTAATTCGCATAAAAAAATAAAAGGAGTCGCCAGTTAATTTTATAAAAAATTAACAAAAATAAAGTTGACTCCGGTCTCGAACCGAAATTCGGATCCGGGGGTAAAGGTATCGATGTAGGGGGGTGCCCTTGCATCGTCCGCCGAAGCGGCCCTTACTAGGTCGGGTTTAAAGAAACTAAAAAAAACAAAGTTGTCACGACAAAATTAAAGAAAACACATGCATAAAACTTAAACTAAGTTTAAACAAGTACGAAAATAAGAAAGGTTACAGCGGGCGGGGATTATCGATCTACATTGTTACAATCGAAAGAGAAAACTGAAATAATCAAGGTCAAAACCCTACCAAATCCGCGCGGATTTGGTGAGCTCCGAGGACGCAGTCGAAAGCTTCTCCCAAAAAAATCGTTTCCCAGGACCGTGGAAATATCACCCGGAAATCCGCGCGGATTTCCGTCGATTCGCTCTCAAGAGTGTTTTCCTCTCTTCTTCAGATTTTCCCTCTGTAAACTTTTTTCTCTTTTCAGTCCTCTTTTTTTTCAATCGTCCCCCTCCTCCCTTTCTGCAGGATCCGCGCGGATCCTTTTATAGGCAGCAGACTAGGTTAGGTCAAGGAAATCCGCGCAGATTTTCCAATCCCAGTACTAAGGCCGGCCGTTAAGCAGCCCAAGAAATCCGCGCAAACCCTGTAGAACCTGATTTTTGGCCCAAAATCAAAATCTGCGCGGATCACTTTGATTTTGGGTTTCAGATACATTTGTGCTGACCTTGCAAATCCGCGGTTGATGACATTCGGTCTGGTATATTTTGGGTCAGGCTAGTAAATCCGCGCAACTCCCTTATGAATTGGAGCTGGATCCGCGCGACTCCCATCTGAAATGGGCGGGATCCGCGTGATCCTGCTTGGGCCAGAATCCGCGTGGAGCTGACTCGAAATGGGCTTGTTCTGCTTTTTGTGTTGAGCGAATTCTGTGGGCCCATATCTGCTAAATCCACATGCGCCTGGGCTACTGGTGCTGCTTGTTCTGACTGAATTTTGTGTCTACAGTTATCATAAAAGTATAATATTAGAACTATTAATAACATATCATATAAAAAATTATTGATCAAAGAGTGACATTGGGGATCGTTACAGTCAACAAAATGACAATTAATATGGAACGAATGGAGTACAATTTATTCTTTAATAGTCTATATATACCCTTTTCATATTATTTGTTGTTATGATATATGTGTAGTTAATATTTTAAAATTTTGATTATTAATTTCATAATATATACAATGATTTATATTATAAAATTATGAATAAAGTGATAAATAATATGAAGGGTAAGAAGTAGTAAATAATTACACGGCTTCTTTTCACTATAAAGTCAAATTTCATTTTGTTATTTTTTAAAATCTTTTTAAATGAAAATGAAAATTCCAAGCAGCTCATCCTCAAATCAATTGATTATACTATTATAGTCAACTTATATTTAATGACTCGCAGATGGTCGTGGTTGTATGTTAATGATGGAATTTTCACAGGCTCAATGGATCAGAAAATATATAAAGGTTCACTTCATGCTCAGCTCGTAGCTATACTTATCATTCATTAATATTGTCATTTTTCATCTGCACCCAAAAATATTTTTTTTTTATTTTCTATGGTTTTCAATAAAAGTCTTTTATGACCATCATTAATAATATATTTTTTAAAAAAAATCTAAAATTACATTTTTATAAAAATATTTTTCATTATGAATCCAATTAATGATACTAGTTTCACGTGATAAATCATCTATCCATATAAGCAAACTTATCATATTAAAACTCTAGTGTTCCTCATTTGCTATTCAGGAAATTCTAGCTTTTATTTTATTTAAGGATTTTTGGATGCTAATATACTGAACTTTGATCTTGGACAATAGTACAATGTACTTTGGGAGATGTTGGACAATAATGCATCCAAAACAATTCTGATGGTGGCTGACTCGGTGACAATCCTACATGGTCTTCCTGCCACGTAGGATTACCACCGAGTCAGTCACCGTCGAAATCTTTTTAAGTGCATTATTGTCCAACACTCTCTAAAGTATAATGTATTATTCTCTATAGTCAAAGTTCAGTGTATTATTGTCCAAACCCTAAAAATTGAGTATATTAACGTTCAAAAATCTTTTTTTTAAAGGAGTTCTCATCGATCCTTCCTATCCATGGTTAGACTTCATCCAATTAATTTATAATCTAATTGTGAATTTGGTTTCACGTTTATATAAAAAGTAAACTGGTTGCTTCATTCTCACATACACCACGAGGAAGGGAGAGACTAGAGTATTGAGAGCATCATGTTGTACTTTGAATAAATGATCCATACGTTGAAGATAGAGCATCGATTTGTACGTTCAGGTGATTAACCACATTGTTTGATATCGTTGAGTCTTTTTCAAACAAGTCAATATGGTATAACCTTTTCAAGTCACAAATAGTTACTTAATGAGAGATAAATGGTTCTTGAAATAAAAACGAACACAAGAGAACTATATGAACTTCTGATTTTAAATCATGACCAGATGAAACAAGCAACTTAACAACCATATAATTTACTCAACTAAATTTCTTCAAGTACATCTCCTAACCTCGCAATAATTAAGGTGAGATCGACCATAACAAAACACACACTAAAAGCGAGAAACAGGCTCACACCATGTGAGAAACGAACCTCAAACAGCGGAAAGCTTCAATTATTAAAATAGCAAATGATAAATCTACTATTAAACTTCAAAATATAAAATTATATAGGACTCTGTCACCAACTACATACTATTGCTAGTGACGTACAGTTCCTTACAAGAGTTAAAGGCCAGAGACATCTAGATTTTATTTTATTTTTTTCTCCCGTGAGGGAAATGGTGTATTATTACATTATTGTGTTACAGATCTATATAGCTTGGATATATATTATATATACCCAACTTTTTTTAGTACAGTACTTAGTTAACTTAGAGACCTCATAAAATGCTCTTGTAGAATCAGGTTGATTAACTACACGCAGCGTGGAAAGAAGGTAAAGTCGACACAGGAACCACTACAACAATATTCATTCGATGGGCACGCTTCACCAGAAGCTCTGCAGTCTTGGGCCATGCCAATCGTAACACCTGCATGCATGCATGCATACATACGTAAACACCAATAATTGCATCCCTCTAGTTATTTTGTTTAAATATCATGACGATTAACATATAGTATAACAAGTTAGAGTAATTCATAAAATATAAGATTACCTGATAAAATGATGGATATCACTATTAGTATCGCCATCATCACCAACTTGGAGCAGTAGTTTGCAAGCATCGCCATAGCTTAATTACTCTCTCTAATTATGATTACTATCAGCCTAATTACAAGTTAGAGAAATACAGTTTGTCATCTTTTGCACTCGAATCTTCATGGTGGTCCTATTTATAATACGAGCTACTGGTTAAATTATTCCGTTATATAAGGCGGTACCATTAATTGTATTTAGTGTAGAAGTTCTAAGTCAATTTTAAAATCATAATAAATTTACCTTTGATTTGTTTAGTCAACTAAGTTGTTATAGTTAATTGATTTAGGGTTGAATTCGTGGTAACCTATGTAATACTGCAGCTGCTTAGAAGCTAAGATGAATAAATGATCACATCGAACGCCACAATGACTTAGGATCTTGTACTTCAGGAAATTAAGATGTTCACATGTCATAAATCATTTTCTTTCCCTACCCAGAGTAAACTTTGTCAAGATTGATGAATCATAGCAAAATATTTCTACTTTTTTCTTATCAATTTAAATTCATGTTATGTTGATTATGTTTTGCAGTTTTTTTTTTGTAGGTAGGTGTCTTTCGATGTGGGCTATTGCTTGTTGTTTTGTATTGCAGTTTTGCTGTATTTTGCGAACTCAATAAGCCTTTGGCTTACAATAAACGGAAAAAAAAACAATACACTTATTAACTATCTTATTTAGGGAGTTAAAAGACTAAAGTACATATGAATATATATAATAGAAATAATCGTGAAGAAATGCAGCAAAGACACCCAAATTTATAATTGGAACTAATTCTATAAATGTGGATAGTAGTAGTAAAATGATACCAAAACATAGATAATAATAACTAGCTAAAAGTTCACTGCTGGTAAAACATAAAACCTTTCTCAACAATCAGAAGTCCATAAAAGTTAAAACTGGGAAAAATAAAAAAGCATAAAATGTCAGAAGTGGGATTTGAACCCACGCCCTCTCACGAAGACCAGAACTTGAGTCTGGCGCCTTAGACAACTCGGCCATCCTGACTTTTGAATATCACAATCTACTTCTATTTAATTACTGTGTGCATTTTGTCTGATACAACACTACACAACAAATCAGAATGAAACGTTCGAATGCTGATACAAATCGAATGACAAAAACAGACGGAAAGAAGGACAGAGTAATCAATTAAAAGGAGCAATTCATTCATTCATTCATTCACTAATCGCATCATGAAACCAAACAAGTGCTACATGCATGGATGATAAAATAACCAGAAAACTAAAAGATGGAGTGCTAGCTTAGTAGATTTGGTTGACAGATAACAAGAGATTAATAAAAACCCAGAAAGTGATTACTTGCGAAGGTGACGAAAATAGGAAGAAGGATCGGATTCAAAAAGATCCCTGGGAATAACAACACCAGGCCTCCCAGGTGCCTTCATCATCTTACGTTCTCCAGAAAACAGACTTGAAAAGCCCCATGCAAGAAGAGCCACCCCAGCAATAGCAGCCACACCCAGCCCTATTTCTGCGTACTTTGACATCTTGTCTTCTTCTTCACGCTTGGTTTTCTCCATCTCTTGATCGCTCAACGTTACACAATTATATTCTGATCGATTATAACTAGGAAGTCTGTGAGCAGGTACATCAACTGCTGCTGCATGTATTCATATATATAGGGCAGATCATGGATCAATATAATTAGTATGTGTAGGTTGTAGTTGAAGGTAATTATGTCTATGCTTCAATTCCAATACAGTATGCCTTCCCGATGCTGCATGCGTACCGTCTGTTTGTAACCCATTCGAGAGCTTCTCTTGGGGTTAACGCATGCAAATTAACCCCATCAATCTACTTAGTTAATGTGTGTTACGTACTGTAATTTGTTGCTAATCAGGATCACTTCATAATTACGTACTGCATGCCCTAGTAATTCAATGTCTTGGAAGTTGAGGAGGCAGCTTTTGAATTTACCAATTACCCTTGGCTAATTATGATAGTG
Source organism: Portulaca oleracea (assembly GCA_029582165.1). Classification (NCBI taxonomy): domain Eukaryota; kingdom Viridiplantae; phylum Streptophyta; class Magnoliopsida; order Caryophyllales; family Portulacaceae; genus Portulaca; species Portulaca oleracea. The sequence continues at coordinate 1,970,134 of CM055870.1, forward strand.
CTGTTGGGAAATGTTTGTGAATTATTCTGAGTCAATTTTTAAATCATTGTAGAAAACCCCATATTAGTCTAATTTTCACTGTCCTTTGAAGTGGGCTGCTTGCTGTTTTGTATTGCGATTTTGCTGTATTTTTCAAACTTTTTAAGCCTTTGGCTTGCAATAATCGAAAAAAAATCCATGAATATTTGATTCCTAGTGCTCTCATCAACAAAAATGTCCAAAGTAGCCAGCCTTTTTGGTAGGGGTGGGAATTGATACCCATATATTGGGTACCCACCCTTACCCACCCATAATGGGTGGGTAAAACCCATTAGAGATGGGTAATATATGAGTAGGATGGGTATGGGTTACCCATCATTTGGTGTGGGTATCCATATACCCATTAATATCTTAACTATATGTATATTTAGTTGTATTGCGTTTATATACAGAAATTTAAGGCAAAATTCAACTTTATCAGTTTGACATGAAACTTTGTAATACGATAGTATTGATTAAAAAAAGATCAAATATGAATTTTGTGCTCCTAATTCTTTTTATTCGATAACATTCATCGCGACATATATAGAGATTTTTTGCCGCAAAAACTAACTAAAACTTTAAATTAAAAATCAATTTTAACGATTTAAATTGAAACTTTATAATATGATAGGATAGATTAAAAAAAGTTCAAATATGAATTTTGAGATCCAAATATAAATTTATTATCTAAAACGTTAAAATACAAAATAAAAATAGTTAGTTGAATAGTTGAATACCCATGACCTAAGTGGGTATTACCCATGTGGATAATATTCATGTGGGTATTAAGAGGCATGGGTAGGGTCTTATAATCTTTGGGTAAAATGTAGGTATGGACCATGCCCGTCCATACCCACCCAATTCCCACCCATACTCGTATAGGCTAGCTAGGGGAGATCATGGATGTATATTATATTAGGGATTTAGGGTTTGTGTGTGAGTAGCCACGTACGTACAACAGATGCTGGGTTTATATATATAGGCTAGCTAGGGGAGATCATGGATGTAGTTATGGATGTGATTAAATTGAATTAATTAGTAACTGTAGGTAGTTGTTGAATGTAATTATTATGTCCATGAGATGAGATTACTTCAATTCCAACACAATATACCTTCCCCATGCTGCATGCCTATGTAGTATGTACCTTCTATTTGTGACTATTCAAAAGCCTCTCATAGGGTTAACGTACGCATGCAAATTATAACTACACTTTTATAAATGTGTGTTACTGTGATTCAAAAGCTTCAATGTTGTTTGATGATCGTGTGCTAAGCCAGTTTTCAATATTATGCTAGTTCTGTACTGTTTTTGTGCTTGTTAGCACTTTCTGTCGGTTGAATAAAATGGATTAATCCCGCTAATTATCAATATAAAAATGTTTATCATACATACCCCTGATATATGATCCTAGTGAATGGACCTACTAACTCTTGTAATTAAAAAGAATATCAAAATCAGAAAAAGCTGAAAGAAGGTGAATAAAAGTGACACTTATTAAGGTAAAATCGGTATAATAGTTATTAAAATCGTAAAATTGACGACTAAAAAGAGAAAAAAAAACAGATAATTTGATATTTGAAAAAGATGAGGGGAGTTGTAATCAACAACATCAAACATGGACTACAAATCATCCTAATAAATTAGCATTTCTTTTCTTCTATTGATAATGTTACATCAACAATCTTAGCCCTAAATAGAATGCATCTGAGTTGTAAGACCACCCAAGTTGATGGGCTGATCAACAGGAATATGGCTTGCTGAAATCATTTTCTGTGTCCTGAAGAAGCCATGAGGACTCCAACGGCTACCATGAACATAAGAAGCATGCTGATTAGCAAAGTATATGTCCGTCTAGATGACCGCCTGTACTCTCCAAATATAAGTATCCCCCAAAACGTGCTCACCAATGGAAGTGCCTGATAACATTTGTAAACGTCGTAATTTGAACATAAAAGTCTATAAATGACCATACCCGGTTTTTTCAGGTCAACTCAGACAGTTTTTTGACAGCCTTTAACTAGGGAGAGACATATATACCTGTACAGCATCAGCGGCAGCATAACCAGCTGCTTGGCCTCCCATGAACTGAAGTCCATTCCCGAACCCACAAAGGAACCCGGCCAAGAAGGCCCACCCTCTTCCATTCCAGTCCGTTAGATACGCCTTCAGTGATGATTTGGGCAAGTTTAGGACAGGGCGATACAGGAATGTCAGATTCAAAACGATGGCTACCACGAAGCAAGAGACGGAGAAGTAGAAGAAGGCGGTGTAAACGACCAAATGAGGGACATCTTTGTGTAGGAGGTGGAACTGATCATTCGTTGCGAGGTTGAATAATGGAGAGAATAGCGAAAAACATACGCCTGCGAAGAATGTGATGCAGAGTCCCAACCAAATGCTCTTGCCAAACACCTATATGCACAGTTTTCACACGTACAATATATTTTTCAGAAGAAACTAAATGACATTATATGATGCAGTAGCATGGTAAACATTCGGATCCGGTAAGATCTAGAGTTCAGACAAATCAAACATCGGACAAAATTAGCTTATTTAGACCTTGGTCGATTATTTATTTAGACACCTACTGAATGTGGACGTCTGAATGTCTGGATTTTGTGATACTGTTTTTAACATTTACGCTGAAATTGTAATAACCAGACTTGAACTGATTGTCTGAGTATCTTATTAAAAGGTTTCTTGAAAAATTAGAATAAAAATATCTAAGAACCAAGTTTTTCCATGTTCAAACCCGGTTGTCTAATTTAATGAATTTGTCCAGACCCAAATTGACTATAAATCCAGACAACCCGGACCTGGATTATCAAACCCAAACCCCACCGTAATTTAAAATTTAGACACCACTGGTTGCCCCAATTTTAAATTCGGACAAATATAGTGACCATACCCAATGACAAATCCAGTTATAAGGTCAGAGTTTCATCAACCCTTTATAGTTAAAATAGTCTACCTTTATAGATCTTCTGCGCTCCAGTTCGACAAGGAATTCTGCAGTCCCAAACTTTGCCGCTTTTGTTGAAGTTTCTTTCCCCTTTTCAGGGTCCCTGAATGACAACAACATAAAAGTCATTACTGGAACAGTAAAAATAATAACCCATTTATTTACTATTTTTTGTTATAGGGAAGAAGAATACTCTGCCTTGTCTTCAAAACCAGAGGACAATTTACTAAGCTTGATTTTGTTATCAGCAGCATTGGATGAATGAACAACTGAGCCCAAAATGACTGCAATCAAGAAACATCCCACTCCAGGAAACAAAATCTCAGCTTTGTTGATTTTGTCATCTAGGAAGTAGTTCAATGTGGTACCTGTACATTATTATATACCAAAAATATCCAATACTTAGTAAAATCTTTGCTTAGAAATGAACAAGTTAGTTAGTTAGTACTTAGTACTCCTTTGCAAATATTAGTTAGCACTGAGTACCTATAACAACTGTAATGCTTGAAGAAACAACCTCAACTACAGATAACCCAACAAATGCCCAAGCATATTGAGTAGATAGGTTTCCAACACTCAAAACTACTCCTCCAGCCATTGCGAACAACACCGATTGCCAATTATCCTACAACATGAAAAATGAAGCCAAAAAGAAAACATCAACCATAATAACCAATGTGGGTCCCACCAATGCAGGGTCTCGAGAGATGAATAATTTCAAAAATACGTCATAAATCATAGAATATTTGTTCACCTGGGAAAGTTGAGTGAAGAAATTAGGCATCCCAGGCTTAGGGTTGCCAATTTGACCAAAAGTAAGGGCAATGATAACAGCAGCCAAGAGGTTGGTGATGGAGTAGTCTAGATAAGTATGCTGAGGAAGGCGGCCCCGCCTTTCGAGCAGTGTCATTACAGCAGGCCATGTCCCAAGGAAGCTCAATGACAATAACATGCATCCTATTGCTCCTCCTTTGCTCTCCACCACATACATCTCCAAATTCCAGATTAATTCACACTTCAATGTGTTCTGTTTCGATCACACAGTAAAATTACATGAAATCAGCTCATTTTACAGATTTCGGTAAAAAAAACCGAGTGATTGAAAGATCAAATGGATATATACTAACAAAAGGGTCATAGTTAATTTCGCAAATTTCGTTGCTTATATCGATCAAACTCAGGAATGGTTTTATACTCTGACAAGCTAACTGTGATACCATGGTTTTAGATTCAACGTTCATATATTGAGTGTTTTAAATGTCTAATAACTTATTATACAACATTTTAATCTTTACATAGTACCAAAAGAAGCTTTGAAATGACAAATAGTACCAAAATTAATCACAGTCTAATGATCATCTTCTAAACTAAAAAACGTTGACCGGATATAAAACCCTCACAACATGCAGAACAAATAATCATTGATAATAAACCACATATTTACATGAGAGAAGCTTACGTACCTTTAATTTTCTCGCTCATCAAACAACGGTCTGATTTTGTGTTGCAAGTTGATCAGGCGAATGAAACTCCAAGAAACCTGGTTTGATTAGTCTGTTAACCTACCAGAGAGATTTATAGTCAACGAGTTCAAACACTGTGTAAACAAAAGAGTAAATCTTTTGGAAGAAAAGTGTGGAGTGTGATCAACTTGTATTGGCTGCTTCAGTCAGAGTATGAGGTATCCGTTGACTGATTCACCAACAGAGTTGCTTTTTCTGAGAATATAAGGAAAATTATCTGTTTGTTCTCTAAAGATTCTTTCCCATTTTTATTTATCTTTCTAATTACTGTTTTGACCGATTATTCACACATTATAATGAATTATGATATGAAATTAATTTTATTGTAATTTTTAGTAAATTATCTTTCTAATGACAATAATTTTATATTTTAACTTATTATAATTTATAAGTAATTAACGGTTAAAATCTAGTCAAAGGACAAACATTTTGACATAATTGTACAATTTTACTTTCAAATTAAGGTGGTTAAAAGCTACTTGTACAAAGAACCATATGCACCAACTACCAACAAACTAGTAAGGTAGAACATTAGACAATAGAAAATAAATAAGACAGAATACAACAAACAATGAAGTCAAGTCATGCCAGTTAAAATAAAAAGAATATTTTCTTATGGTAAATGCTATATTATATATATTTTAATAAATTAACAATTAAATTTTACAAAATTTGATTCACTTAATTAAAGGACAAACAATTTTAAATGGAGAGAGTACCTATATTATTCTCCTATGAATATATTATCATTTATGCCTAAAAAAGTATTTTCATACACTTAATCATATATTATACACATCAAAATTACTACGGCAACTAGAGTAATTAAGTACGCACAGGCAGCTATATATAGTACTTACTCCAATAGAAAGATTCAAGGAGATAATAATATTCAATTGTAGTTGGTTATGAGGTTTTGACAATTGGTGATCGAGGAACATGAACCCAAGATATAGTATGACTTTTCAACAAAACTAGAGTTAATATAAGTATGTCTCACGATAGATATTATGAATTTATTTACTAATGACAGGCACTCCTAAACTTTAAAATTTGGGATGCTTTCATTTTCATCTCTCACTTTGATTATGCAATAAAATCATTTTGACTTTTCTTCATTATTCAAAGTGACCGAAAGATTCGTAATAAAGTTACATACAACAGTATGATAACAAAGGTACAATATCAAACATCATCACATTATATATTTAGCTAATAAATAACTAGCTTGCAAGATTTTTCCTTCAATTTAGCCTTCTTTTTTCTTGTCACATTTCTTTGAAAGATTTTCATGCAGTCTCGTCACCGCATATCAAATCTATATAACCAATTTTCACTGTCGTGCAAACTTCCTCATCCAAACTATCATGCAAGCATTCTTAATTACTTTTGCATGGCTCACTAGATGTCTTTATACTTTAGTTGGTGTTTTGGTGATGCTTCTTTTCAAATTATAACAAATATTAATTTGAATTTCACATTTACAATATACAACAATTTAAATGCAAACAGTTTTATTTTTACAAGCATCACTAGTTAGTAATGGTTTTTTAGTTTGAGTAATTTTGTGAGTCTTATATTGTTGTTATAATTGCCTTTTAAAATTATTATAATAACAATAAAAGTCCTACATTAAATTCAAATAATTTTATCTATTGAAAGAGTTCAAACTAGTGTTGTTAAAGGTTATGCTTATGGCCCCATTTTGTTAACGATTCTCATAATTTGCCAAAAAACTTTCATTTTCTATTCTAATTCAAAGTTCCTGAGAGATTTGAGTGGTTGGGAAAGTGCGAGGAAGTAGTTGTATAATTCTTAAATTAATTTTATATTACAAATTTTAATTGTATCACGAAAATAATATTGTATAAATCTTTGGACCAAGACACATTAAATCAATATCTTATCCTAATATAATATGCATATTATTATATTAAATTGAAAATTAAATTCTATAACTTTAATACCACTTATAAATAGTATAAATTATTTTGTTACAATTCAAAGAAAAGGCCAAAAATGTATCTCATGCATCAATAATTCCAACCATAAAAAATTAATATTAAAATATATTGATGAAAGTAACTTATTACAAACAATTAATTCTATTTAGTGATATATAAATTATTTAATATGTGTGATTTATTTTTGATAAACTAATGGTTATGAAATTTTCAACAACTATATTTGAAAAAAAAATCAACTATGATAGAATTTTCAAAACAAAATACTTGTATCAAATGAAAATGGTCAAAAATTCATTACGAGTTGGTACAACTTACAACCCTTGAGACCGATCAGGCATGACCGTTGGATAGAGTCTATCAATGAAGTATACATAATACAAATAATTAATATAGACAAGGCCATCAACAACGGGCATTTGGTCTAGTGGTATGATTCTCGCTTAGGGTGCGAGAGGTCCCGAGTTCAATTCTCGGAATGCCCCTATGCCCTCTTTTTCGTTTTTGTTTTGAGTTTTGAGTGTTACATTAGATAATTGACATGAATATATGATCCCCAAAAAACCAAAATGAACAGAAATAGCAGCACAGCTGCATTACATTTACACCAAAACTGAACAAGCCTTGTTAATACACAAAAGAATAAAACAAATAAAGTATCAATAACATGTGTGCTTACTACAACAAGAAAAAACTTTTATGTTCAATCCCCACAAAATATATAAACACTGCCAACAATGGGGACAGTATAAGAAACTGAAAAAAAAAAAAAAAAAGGTTACTTTGCTTGATACTGGGACCCTAAACTCAACGCCTTTTTCTCATTCTTCTCCTTGCTTGATACTCCAATTGCTTGTCAAAAACAGGTGAACCAGAATGCATACTTACGCTACTCATCTTGAGTTTGGTGTTTTGTCCATAAGTTCCCCAACAATTTCTGGTCAAAAACCATGTTCGGAATCTGCACAAGGACCAGTTGATCGAGAGTTCATAAAAATGTCTAAAAATGGCAATTGCAAAGCGTATGGGGTGAATAAATCTACATTTTTCTGATCGAATATCCCACAATCCTGACATCATACGAGGAACAGAGGGGTCTGATATAGCAGTCTTACTCCTAAATTTTGAAAATCAGAGATACCGGTTCCAATTAACACAAAATTTAAGAATCATTCACTACCTACAGCTCCATGAAAAAAAAAAAAGAAAAAACAAAGGAGGCTTAGTTATGCATAATAAATCTACCTTTTCTCCAAAATATATTTTAGTCCCATTAGCAACTGCCTCGATAAATCTGAGCTCCAGATACTGGGGAGTAAGCTTCAATTTATTGCCTTCCGCTTCTTGCTTTAACCTGACGATGTGGGTTGACAATGTTAGATTGTTAGTAAATTGGAATACGGGGGAAGACGGTTCACAAAATCTAGGAGTTGAAAGGAAGCACAAACTCACCGATAATAATAGGCATCGGCCAAGCTTTTCTCCCGAGCAAGATTCATCTCGTTGTCAATTTGTTGCTGCCTTCTTGAACTTTCCTTCTCCATCAGTTTCTGCTCCATGATTATCTTGCTGACATGGGCGTTCTTCTCAGCTTCGGAAATGGCGATCTTCTTCTGCGTCTCTGCCTCTTTCTCAGCAACCTTTTGCTTCTCGATAGCTATTAAAGCCTAGTGAAGAGCCATAAAAAGATATGAACGTTTAACTGAACAGGAATAGTGCACAGGGATTGAAAACTTGAACCCGACTAAAAAAAATGTCATCTGACGTTTTAAAAGCTTAACTGAAGTGCAAAAGTTAAGTTTAACCCCCCAAATATAGCGTTGATCTTTGCTTTCTTAAGGTCATAAGAGGGTCTATTTACACATAATGTGAATATCCTTTCGGAGAATGAAGATTACCTTCGTACGTTCTTCCTCCATCTGCTCATAATTCTGCCTAATACTTTCTGGAATTGTAGGCTTGGTGACACGTACACTAATGATCTCAACACCAGGAGCATAACGGGTGCAATCTCCTTGAAGAGCATCCTTCATCCTTTCGTCAATCTGAAGAGAAATTAAAGCACAGAAGGTCAGATTTTTGACCAAGGAATGAAAGGTATAAAAACATTAAAGGCTAGATGACGAAGTTCGGGTGACATGATGTGTAGAACCACTTCTTAGAAAAGCAAGCATAGCAACCATAATATCTCCCCAGTAATCTCATATAACTACTGTTGAAGCAATTTCATTGTTTACCTGATCAAACATGTCGATATAAACTTGCTGAAGGGAGTGGGAGCTGCAGAACTGATTGATCTCATGATGGATTTTGTCATAGATCCAAGTTTTGTCATAGTGCACGCCATAGTTGAGAAGGGTGTCGTAAACATAATCTTTCCGTAACCTGTTGACAACCTGAACACAACATTCAAACCAAGTAAATACATGCACACTGATCAACGATCATCAAGCAATATGAAAAGTAACTCCAAATCTGATTACCTCTATCCGAGTAAAATTGATCATAACACCACCTTTTGTACCGCATGGTATATCCCTCACCTACAGAGGATAACTTCAACCGTCAACAACACATAGATCATGCTGCTTCTTGACTAAGTTTTAGATCTACCATTGCCTATCTCGACCGATGTCAAAAAGTCTATGCCACAAAAACATGAAAAATAAACACAAAGAAAGAGTTACTTGATCGGTTTGCAGTGTGACTTGAATGGGCTCGTAATGGGTAAGCAAGGGCATCTTCCAATGAAATCCTGAATGCATAACATATTAACATACATGTAAGCATGTGTTGCAAGATGTAGTAAATATGAATCGACAAAAAGTAAGGAAAAGGGGAGAAGCGAGACCAGGATCAGTGATTGTTTTGAGAAGGGCGCCGCCTCTCCAGTAGACACCGACATGACCTTCCGGCACTTGGTGCAAAACGGAGAAGCTAATCTTAGTTGTAGAAGCTGAAGAAAGGAGAATCTGGTACATTGCCACCGCATTTTGATCAAACACATAAACAAAGATTTTTTTTTTTAAAAGAAAAAGACATTTGAACAACATCAAATCCAACAAAAACCACAAAAGTCTGGGAAAGTATCTGACTTGATCTAAAGTCTAAACAAACTACAGCAATCAACCTGAGTTGAAAGCAAACAAAAGGGTGGATATTCAAATGATATTTCACTTAAGAAATTCTAGTAGTTAATCAGATCAGTGTATTTTCTTGTACAGAGTTTAAGCGTGTGCTGATCTTGAGTACCATGATTGGGTAAAATTGCTACGTGAAGTGCAAGGAATCAGCCTATTATCCTTCAAGATGGAAGATGAATTCCCTCATTAGATGAAAATGGGTGAATATTTGTGTTTTTTTGTTGGGAATGCTCCTGATTAGAATGGAGGATGATTCAGGCATCAAGAGAAAATGCTAAATTGGGACATTTGGAACTAAAGCAGAATTAGAAAAACCAAAGGATTGACTGGCAGAGAAGCTTAATTAAATAAGAATGAGAAAATCCCATCACTGAATTCAATAAGAATGAGAAAATCCAAGAACCCAGAAGAGCATTGATGTAGAACACAATAACCCAGATTCAACTTATGAAAATTCCAAAAGTAGCATCCAAGTAACAGTAGTAGAAAAGTGCAGAGAACATGTTTGGACGAAATTACTCAGGGAAGAGAGAGAGAGAGAGAGAAGTACGGATGTGGCAGCAGCGGCGAAGAGGAAGAGGAAAGGCCAAGGGCCCGCCAGAGACCCTGATTGCTGTTGTTGTTGTTGCCGTTGCTGATGCTGAGCTGGTGTTTGCTGTTGTTGCGGTTGCTGTTGTTGTTGCTGTTGTTGTTGATGTTGTTCTTCTTGTTGTTCTGGTTGTTGCCGGCGTTGTTGGTGGCGCTGCTGAAGGTCCATCGTATTCCCTGACCGACGCACCTTCCTTGCAATTCGCCCCCGTCTTCCTCCTCGCTTTCCTTTTTGTTTTCTGCTTACTTTCTTTTTCAAATAATTTTTTTTAGGGGAAAAAAATATTCCCTCAGAGGTTGTAAGTTAACAATTGACCCAAACAGGAAGTGAAGTACGTTGAATCAGTAATGGGCCAATGTCTACAAGATTTCAGGTCTGGGCCCAGATTTGTTAGCCCGCCTGTTACAAAGGATAATCAAATTATATACGATGCCCCAGTCCATTTTCAGGCCTCAAAGCCCACGCATTGCCTAACCCCTTTGCCATGCTTCGTCAATCTCTCTTCAATTCTTTCATTCTTCATCAACCTCAAAGCGAATGCATTGCCTTCAAATAAAAGAAATTAACATACATTAAAAAAATTTTGAAGGACAATGGTTTTAAGTTTCCAAATTTTTGGTTTTTTTGTTTTGTAATTTAAAATTCTTTGAATGTAAACTTTTTAGATTTTTAGAAAAATCATTCCCAGAAATATGTATTGAAAATCCTTAATTTACTCAAATTTAAAATATTGTATTTTTGTAAATTTTGATAAATCATGATAAGTTTTGATAAGTTTCAATAAATTCTAGTAAATTTTTAATAACTTTTTATCGATAGATATTTACCTTCTAATTTCACATGTCCTTTAAAAATAGGGATAGTGATAGGGGTACTTTTGACATTTAAATCAAAATTATGTGTTTGTGACCGCACATAGCAAATAGGGCAGGGGGTTGTACCGTACCATAAAGATAATTACTTTTTACTCTATAAACGTGTAAACGAGAGAATCAATAGGTGATCTTGAATTCTTGATAATACTTTATTACCAAAATAAATAAGGATAGGTTTGCATCAATTTTGTGATATAAAAAGGTGAGGGAGACTTGAGAGAAAGAGAATCCATCAAATTGTTGTCGGCATGCATGCAGTTATAAAGGACGTAGACAGAAAAGTGTACGTACTGGAAACGTTGCCAAACAGTCCTCCGTTTGTCTCCATTTAATCATAATCTCATGTTGAATGTTGAGCACAAAAGAAGTAGGTAGCAAATTAGCAATAGAATACCCACGTCACCTAATTCATCCAAAGGCCATAGGAAGGAAGTCCCTACAACGTAACTAGAAGTACTAGGCACAAGATATTACCATTATTAGTGACCTCAGCTGGGTACTTGGATTTGCCCCAGCAAAAGCAACGGAAAGTGGTTGGTTGTTCTAGGTGTCACACTTGTCTATCACTAGCACTAACAGTTGCAGCAGTGCCCAAAACTTGCATGCAGTAGCTGCAGCTCTCTTTGGGTATAAAATCATCATTCAGGGCTCGATCCAGCTCATTGTGAGTGGAGTCAAATGACTCTACCGAAATTTTGAAAAAAAAAATATATAAATTTGTGTTTGGAAAAAGAATAACAGGTACAGTATAACTATACATCTAGGGTGTGTTTGGTGCAAAGGAAAATGATTTTCTAGGAAAATGATTTTCCTTGGAAAATGATTTTCCTAAAAAATGGATTTTCAATTGATATTTTCAAGTGTTTGGCACAAAGGAAAATTATTTTCCTAGAAAACCATTTTTACTTGTTTGGCACATAGGAAAATGATTTTCCTGAAAAATGATTTTCACATGTTTGGCAATGAGGAAAATGGTGCATGAAACAAATATTATAACATTCCATCCTTATAATATGATTGATTTGCAATAAAATATCCAGGATACTGCAATACAAATCCTTGATTTAAAAGTAACAAAGTATTCACATGCCTGCTTAAACTTTGAACAGTTGACAATCAAACTTCCAGATTATCTCGCCCTATAGATCTTGAGGAGATCGTTCCACAATCACTAAAAGCAACAGTATTCACAGGACTACTTCAACTTTGAAAATCCATATCCAGATTAATTTCGAACACAGTGAAAGCATCATATGTTACTCAAAAGCTTTCTTCGAACATCCTAAACATAAATTTCCTAATGCATATGCAAAATCAAGCAACACAAACACAGAATTTGGTAAGATTTGGTAATTTATAACCAAACAGAATCAAATGTCATCCCTAAAGTTCTCGAGCCACATCTTCCTAAGCTCATCACTTTTTGTGAGGAAGGCTCTAGCTTTGTTCTCATTGTCTACGAGATGATCAAAAGCCTTCCCCAAAAGTCTTTTCTCGAACCCTTCAATCTTCATCACTTCTTGATAAAGATGCTCGATATCAAATTTCTCTTTGGTAAAATCTTTAATGGCATTAGCGACCTCGCCAATTTGAAAAGAGAGCTTTTGCACCTCTTCAACCACCTCTTCACGAACCCTCTTTCGTTTTTTAGACGAATCAGATGAGATCTCGGTTGAAGCGGTTGATTGCTTGTCCGTGTTTCTCTCCAGGCTATCATCATGATCCTCCAGATCAACCACATCACGGTGAAACTCCAACTCAATGTCATCAAATGACATTGCATTGCTTCCTCTAGCGGCATCTTTTCCAGCAACGATAGCCATTTCTTCATAGTTTTCAATCTTCTTGTTCAAAAATCTTGCATGAGATGGATTCGCCTATTTCAAAGAAAATTTTCAAAAACCTCATACAAAGACTAGTTGTGATCCTATTTATAATATAAAGGATCAAAGGGAAACAATTAAAACAAAGGGATAACAAACATATATAACAAACCCCAATTTAGCATAAACTAGCAAATTAAAGGTGCATGAAAAAACAATTAGGAATTACCTCAACATAAGACTCGTAGACGGTTGGAGAGACACGAACCATCTTCGTATTTTCATCCCACCCAAAGCCCGATTTTGTCCGAATAGTGCTTATTGTCCCCCATGAAGCAGTCACAGTTTTCAAGCGATTCTCAACATGATTTGGATGACATTTGACTTTGAATTTGTGTGATATCGCATTTGCCGCTCCAATAAGTGAACTAGACTTGAAAGTGTTGTTCGGTCTATTCCCCTTTCTCACCTCTTCCGCCAAAAAAACTAGTAGTTCCCTTGTCATTTCATCATTCCAACGAAATTGAGTTTTCCCTTTCTCTTCCTTTGTGTGTGTCACTTTCCCTTTCCCTTTCTCCATGCTATACCATAACACAAAAATTCAATTAGCGACAGAACTAAACAAATATTCCAAGATGGCAAAGATAGGCAATGTCCCAACCACCCGTGTAATTCATTCAAAGGAGGTTAGAGAAGCGTGCAATTGTGTCAAAGAACCTGTCAATACATATATAGCAAAGATAGACAATGATCAAAGCTGCCATTGTATGCTTGTTGTCCAATAATGATCAATTCATATATAGCAAAGATAGACAAAGTTTTACAATAGAATTAGAGTTCAACAATACAACTCTTTGTTAACTACGAGAACCATAAACCATAGAGGAAAAAAACTACAAAGTTCTACGAGCTTCATAATCTTGCCACATAGCATTAGCTATTGCATCTCTCTTGATCTTCCATATTTCGTTTTCTTCTCTCTCTTCTCTTTGTGAAAGTCTTGGCATTTGATTAGATAGGAACTCTTCATCTACTTCTCTCATAATTTGATCATTAGGATCAACACCCCTTAGAAAGTTGTGTAACACAACACAAGCAAGCACCACCTTCACTTGAATGTTAAAATCCCAAAATGGCTCTGCATCCAGAACACGAAACCGTTTCTTAAGCACACCAAATGCCTTTTCTATGCTTATTCTCAAGGAGGAATGTCGTAAGTTAAACAATTCCCTAGCATTAGTTGGAGGCGAGCTCCTATCATACTCTTTGAGATGATAACGAACTTTCCTATATGGGGGGAGAAATCCCTTTCGAAGGGCATAGCCGGCATCTAGCAAGAAATACTTCCCTACAAAAGTTAATAAAACTAATTTGAGTTCTATTGGATAGAGAAAACCTCCAATCAAAATAAAATTGATTACCCGTACCTTCTGGAACGCGGAATCCTCTCTCAAGTGCATCATTTAGCACCTTAGAGTCATGTGCTGATCCTTCCCAACCAGCTAGCACATACGTGAATTTAAGGTCATCAAAGGACACAGCGGCCAAGACATTTTGGGACATGAAGCCCTTTCTATTCCTGAACCTATCTTGATCTCCAGTTGGCACAGAGGCTCTCACATGAGTTCCATCTAAAGCCCCTATACAATCCTCAAACCATGGATAAAATCTAGTACTATTTAAGATTTTGGAAGGAGTTGAAGAGCTTGAACGATTTACAAACTCGGGATGCAAACTTAATATTGCATCTAAAACTCTATGAAAATAGTAGTGAATAGTCCATGTTGATCGGTAAAACCTTCCCCCAATAGCCCTAAACCTCACATTGTGGCCTAATATATGCAAAAACATTACAACTTGCTCAATCACAGTCATGTTCACTGTGCTTGTAAGCAGTTTCCTCTCTTTCAACATTGTACATAGTTTAAAGAAAGGAGTAGGCCTCATCCTAATTTGATTTAGGCAATGAGTATCGCCACAATATAGGATACTCTTGATATAATTCTCTCTATCAATATTTTTATCAAAGGGTAAGGTGCGTGGTATTTGGGAGACCCTAGTTTCATTCTCTCTAATCTTTTGATACAAAAGAAAGCCCGCCGCAGCCCCTATAGTCGCAACAGCGGCAGCCATTATCACAACTTTCTCTTCCTTTCGCTTCCTCTTCATTTCTGTTGCAACTTCCATAAAAATAAATTAAAGTAAAGCTTTCATAAAAATAAATTAAAGTAAAGCTTTCATAAAAATAATGCTTCCATCCCCCAAAACTTGACACCCTACTTTGAATTTCTGAATAATAAAGACAGTGAACAAGCTGAATAAACATAGTAATAACCCTTAAAAGTATTCCACTATAATTTTCATTAACCCAGTTGCAATCTTGTAATAAAAGAATGAAGACTGAAGACATATATGCCTCAGGGAGCTCCCACATAAGAAGCCACCACGTGGATAACCAAATCCATAAAAGGTTCAAACATTCAGAATTCCTCAGCAAAAGATGTCTAGCAATCTGCCAGAAGGATTGATTCAATATAAATAGAGGGTTGGCAATCCAAGCACGGGTCATATCCTGTCTCAAAACTCATTCTAACCACCCCACAATAAAATAGGTTCAGCCAATCAACACAGAGCATCATAGGCTCAACAACATGAGTCCATTCAAGATTAGTAACAAAAACTGCACATTTCCATCTTTTCCCCACCAGATGATTGTATGAACTACAAAAATTCCAATAGCAATCAAAAAATGCATCATGGCTACTACAGTTTGGGGTAGATCCCAAAACTTGCATGCAGTAGCTGCAACTCTCTTTGGGTATAAAATCATCATTCAGGGCTCGATCCAGCTCATTGTGAGTGGAGTCAAATGACTCTACCGAAATTTTGAAAAAAAAATATATAAATTTGTGTTTGGAAAAAGAATAACAGGTACAGTATAACTATACATCTAGTGAAAAACATAAAGGGTATAAAATTCAAGTGGTTTGTGTGTATCAGCCATTAACAACAGATGCAATGGTTGGATCTTTTTAACTCACTGCTTCCTCCCTTTGTTAGAGGAAAGATATATTTGTTAAATTTCACCGTAATTTGGTGAAACTAAAGAGAAAAGAGGGAGTGAGATTTGAGGAATGATATGTATTATTGATGAGAATATACAATCTCAACTCAAGAAATAAAAGATGGAGAGAAAGGCTATATTTAAGCTACCTTCCTTGACTAACAAAATAAGAAACAAGATAAAGAAACAAAGAAACAAGAATGTCAACAAATTGGAAACTAATACAAGACTTCAATATTCCTAACAATATTCTAGTTCTAGCGAAATCATCAATGAGCAAACTGTAGCTTTGTGGTTAGTCCATTGATTTATTATCATCAGCTTATGAGATGTCGGTTTGAGACTTGCTAAATGCTCCAAGTTTTAGAAATTTTTTTCCTTTTTTTGGCTTCTATTCGCTAGATTGCTGTTCTCCTTCATTCCAAAACACAATCGAATTTCGAATCTCTATACTCCAAAGTCTCATCTCTCACCCTCCCTCCCAGACCCACCGCCGTTGGGTGTCTAACCGCCACCTTCGCAGCTGCCAACCAGCCCTTTGTCAGTCTGTCTTTCGGTCTTTCTCTGTTGCTTGTCTCAAGTCTTAACTCAATATCTTGTGATCTTTATTGTAAATTACTCTCGAAGTTCTAAATTTCTATTATCATTCATGATTCTTCCACAATTCATTCTTAATTCATTTTCAATTCTCTATACATTCTAGTACTCTTAATACTCTAGTGGCTAGATTCGGGTTTGTATTTTAAGTTGATTTGTTGTTTGTTAATTAATTGGGTCAATATAATCAAATTCAAATTGCTAATTGATTGGATGCATAAATTACTATCTTTCTGTGTGATTTTCGTGATTGTCAATTTTTTGGATTTTGAATGCTTACTTGCTAGCTAATTGAATTATTAGATGTCTAATTTACTCAACTTATTAATGAATCAATGCGGTTAAATTGAAATTTGAGACACTCATTAATTTTTCACTTGTGTTGGTTTTGTGACACTCTCAATGCTTTATTTGTTGGTTCTTTTATATTTTGAGACACTCATTAATTTTTCATTGTTACTTTTCCTTTTTTTTATATTTTTTTTTGGAAGAAATTCCCAAAAGTTTAAGCTGATGGTTGAAGTCACATGAATGATTTATACTCTAACACGCCCCCTCACGCGAATGCCATTTGGGCTTGAAGAGTGGATGCTACAAAGACTCGGTCTGACTCTGATACCATGTGGAACCATCTCAACCAAAAAACTTAAGCTGATGGTTGAAGCCCCAGGAATTGATTATACTCTAAGGCTATCCACAATGACATTCTCCAAAATGGAGAATGACAAGTACATGAATAGTAGATTTAATATTATTTTTAATAAATAGTGGATAATGAGTATTGTTAATGGTAAAGAATAGGTTGAAGAATGAGATGAGGAATGAGAAATATATAATTATTAAAAAAGTACAAGAAAGAAAAGATAAAACAAAACAAATTTTATTTAATATTTTTCCCTCCCCTTGTTCTCTTTATCTCTTTCCTCACCACCCCTTTTTCTCTCTCCAGTCATCTCCAGTCATTTCACGAATGAGCATACCAAGTATGCCTTCTTTTTTTATTTTTCCTTTTTATTTACACTCTCTCTCCTCCATTCTTACCCTAAAAGTATGCCATTGCTGATAGCCTAACAATCTTGATCCATATTTGCTGAGTTTTTAGTGGGTTTGTGCTATATATTTGTTCTACTCTGCTTCTTCTATCTCTTTCATCAGAAATAAAAAGAAGATTGTTAAAGGTTAAATTTAAATATTAAATTTGGTTAAATATATTAGTAATATTTACATTACACAATAATTACCATAACAACTAGTTATTTTTTGGCACTAATGTATTTTTATTTTAAATTTAAGGTCAAAATGGGATAACAATACATGAACCAATAACACTAGTAAAATTCCGTCCGACTCGGTTGTTCAAATTTGGTCGACCCAGAAAAGTTCAGGTTTTGATCTGAACTCGATTTTGACATTGGCCTAGTTGATCGAATGTTCGGACACAATATTTCTGTTTTCCCATTGTCTGAACACCATTTGAACCGGAATTTAACTGCGTCAGAATTGTCCACTCCTGTAAAATCAGACCCAGACATAAATTTTTTCATCCAAATTTAAACATCGACCGAATTTAACTGACTTGAGTTTACCTCGATCCGAATTTTTGCTAGCACTCTCGACTGATCCTTACATTTGTCAGGAAGCTTGACTAAACTCACAACCTTAAGACCATCCACAAAAGTGAGTTTGAGAGTGACATGTTGCTGATGTGGTGTGGGCGAGGACGAGAAAGAGAGTGCAGTGGCGAGGACATGTGTCGGCGGTGAGGAAAACTCGAACTCGTGCTCACTGCGCGAGGACGAACACGAGATTCTTGACTTTTTTTTATTTATTTATATTATAGTGTATTTAAATGATTAAATGTGGGCCTACACTTTTTTTAAAATATTTTAATCAAACTCACGTTCACTATTGGAAATCAAGTTAATAGGAAGAGTTTAACTCTAACTCTCTTGATGGGTCATACTGCGTCCACTCTATCCATTAAATGTAATTCATGCTCACCATTGTGTATGTTCTAATGGACTAAACATGACCTAACTTGAGACCTTGACAGACCCGACCTGTTGCTCACCCTTACCTGTAGGGGTGGGCATATGCGGTTAACTGCTTTTGAGGTTTTTGGATTTTGAAAACCTAAACCGCAATCGCAATATGCGGTTAACCGCTTTTGAAATCTGGAAACCTAAACCAAACCTCAAAACCGCAATTTAGAAGTGGTGTCGGTTAACAGCTTTTAAAATCTGAAAATTTACCCGGTTAACATACACGGTTTATGATTAACCGATTTTCTGGAAATTTACAATAACATCTATGCAAATAAATGCAATTATATTACTGATAAATTCATATTCCGATACGATGATACGCGTTTAAATTAAATTCATATTACTAATAAATTCATTTTTTTCAACTTAATTGAAAGCGATTAACCGCTTCATGAAAATCCAAAACCTAAACCGCTTATAGCGGTTTGGTTAACCTAAACTTTTTTATGCAAAAATCAATTCGGTTAACGCATTTTGCGATTTGGCGGCTCAATTTGCGGTTTAGGTTTATGGTATCCACCCCTACTTGCCTGTGGGTCATTGTTTGCTCACGTATGACAATCGCTCTGATAGACGTCAGGTGTCGTCACAGTCGGCAGCATTAAAAGTTTGAATAACGTAGGAGGAAGTTGCTGCTCTGTCAACGGCTCCACGCCACAGAACGTTGATGTTGTTCACCAAAAAAAAAAAAAATTCATAAAATGCATTCATAATTCATCACAAAAAACCACCTTAAATGACAAAGTTAGCATGTTTTCCACATTATAAACAAATTAGTACTTAGATAAATAAAGCCCTCAGTTTGCTACTTTCGACTACCCGCCTGCCATTAAAAGTTTTAACCTTTTCAGAAAAAGACAGAGAAAACGGAAGATGGCAATGATAGCAGTAGCAGTAGTAGCACCACCCAAAACTACCAACCCGCCATTGTCAATGTACTTGAAGAACTTCAAAATCGACTCCAGAAAGAGGGGTTTTTCAGTGCTTGCTGAACATGGATTCCCAGCATTTCTTCCCAAACAGATCCACAAAATCAAAGACCCTTTTGCCAGAAATTTGGCTCTCAGAATCGAACGATTACCAGTTCAGGTACTTTGTTCATAGTTTTTTTTCTGGGTTTAGTGGGTTTATGCCATGTTTGATTGAGTTTTAGCCTGGAAAATGAAGTTGCATGTACCTTTTTTTCTGTTGTTTTCTCTGTTTCCCCATCAATTGGAAACTCGCCTTAATTCTGTTTTCTCTGCTATTTTTTCTGGGTCTAATCTTATGGGTTTATGTCATTTATGATTGATTTTGAGCATGGGAAATGAAGTTAGCTGTTGGGTTGCTCTTGGTGAGGATTGTCATTGTAATGTTGTTTCTACAGCTTTAGAAATTGCATGTTGCAAACGATAATGCCTGATTTCATGTTTTCTGAGTTTGCTATGCCTTTCCTTCTGTTTAATTGAGTGTCTTTGGTTGTTTTCATGGGTTTTGCTTTTATTTTCATGACAATGGACCAAACCCAATACTTGTTAACAATTCATGACCTTTGGAACTGCCAAACTGTTCCTCAACCAGCAGAAAATTGAGCATGGTTTTGAATTTTGAATTTTCCCCAATCTGAAAGTTTGGCTGTGAATTGTGAAATGCTTTGGATTGTCCCATCGGACAATCTGAAAGATCCTTTTGTTGGAAGCTGTAAGAGGCTGTCAAGGATGTGAATGGCTGTTGCTTTCCCTTGCAGATGACATCTTCAGGCAACTGTATCATGAGTAGCTGCATTAGACCTTCAATTGAAGGAAACACAGACCCGGTTGTTCTTCTCCATGGTTTCGATAGGTGAAACCAAGCTCTATCATAATGAGATTGTCATATGAAGCTCATTGATTAGTAATACTCTTATTCACTCCATAGTTTTCAGTTCTTGTTTAGAATGGCGACGCACATATCCATTACTTGAGAAAGGCGGTGCTGAATGCTGGGCTCTTGACATTCTTGGTTGGGGCTTTTCTGACTTGGGTACGCTCCTGTTTCACTCCAATCATATGTTTGATGTTTAAAATCCCATGTTTCCTAATTTCTTTCAGTTGCAATCTTCTTAATATAATGTGCTCTACATCTCTGATGGTTTACTAGAAAAGCTTCCACCATGCAACGTTAAATCCAAACGCGATCATCTGTATCAGGTACCTAGGCAGTTGAAAAAACCTCCTTGAATTGAAGTTTTCCCCTCACCGTATCTAATCAGAGCCTTTGACAACCCCTGTCTTTGCAGTTTTGGAAGTCATACATCAGAAGGCCGATGATACTTGTGGGACCCAGTCTAGGAGCAGCTGTTGCAATTGACTTTGCGGCCAACCATCCTGAGACTGAGTTCCCCCGCCACCAACACCATCCGTGATCTCATTCTTCTCGAATTACTATTTACAAATAGTAATCATTTATCTTGGTAACAATTTCAGGTCAGTAAACTGGTTTTGGTCGATGCAAGTGTGTATTCAGAAGGCATAGGAGACCTGGCGCAGTTGCCTCCAGTGATCACAAGTGCTGCTGTGAGTGCGACATCACCCAGAAATCTTATGTTAGATACTCATTTAGTGATTTATGGTTTGTGTCATCTCACTCAGTTTTAGGGTGAACTTATTATCATATCCAAAAAGTAACCACCAGCATTTTTTCTTGGAGCAGCTGGAATTACTGAAAAGCTCTCCACTACGACTTTATGTAAATAAGTTGGCATTTAACGGAATACCCTTTGAGACTAGCTTGGATTGGATGAATGTGAGTTCCATCTCTTGTGATCACAGGCTCTAATGTCTCTAAATGATATTGTTTCAATCATTTCAATGTTTGAGCCGTCCCATCTTGCAGGTTAGTCGCTTACATTGCTGTATGCCTAGGTGGAAGGACGCAACTCTTAGTTTCATAGCAAGTGGAGGTTACAACGTTACTTCTCTTATAGAAAAGGTTTGTCAAATATCCCCCTTTTAAGCTGCTGATTCTTAAAAGATACGCTCTCGAGTAATTTTTGTCGTTTTCTTGTTTAACTGTTGCATAAGTTAACCAGTAACCACATGTTACTGGTTTCTTGCATATTTTCCTGAGTACTGACTTACGGTTTTACACTCGAGCTAATGTTAGACATTCGTTATAAGTTATATAGCCTATTTCTTCCAATCAGTTCCATTTCTGACCCTGCAACAGTGGGACACACCCTGAGAATTGTTGTCCAGATTCATTTTGGATGTACATCTGTCATTTAGAACTAAGAAGTACGCATTCATTTGATGTTTGGCAGGTCAGGCAACGGACACTTATTTTGTGGGGCGAGGATGATCAGATAATCAGTTACAAGTTTGCAGTGGTAAGTCCAGAAACGCACACCGAAATAAATGCTTTAGAATTGCTAAGGAAGTAGAAGACTGTGCACATTGGCCTAGTTAATTTGAGGTCATTGAACTTGAAATCAGTGGCCCCAACCACCCCAACATCCCACAGTTCGGTATCTCAGTTCAGAAAGTTCCTGAATAGATAACATCCAACACCCAAATATGAGGATACATTCCACAGACCCCCGCATAACATAAGCAGATCCCACACTATGAGTTAGTTATCGTTATAATCCGCTTTTGTATCTTGGAAAATTGTATGTTGCACATCTACATATAATATGTGACGATACGTTTTGATGCAGAGGTTACATAGCGAGCTACCAAATGCAATTCTTCGGCCGATACCAGATTGTGGGCACATCCCTCATGTAGAAAAACCGGACTTCGTTGCAAACTTGATCCTCAAGTTTGTCCACCATGACCACTGCTAGGAAATAGTATATCTGTGTGTACATTCAGTTGAGTTACTGAAGACCTGTAGCTGATGAAAAGAGGTTGTTATGCAGTCAAAGAATTTATAGAGCCCCGTCGTCTGTTCTTTGTGAAGAAATGTAAATCTGCACTTAATATATTCTTGGCCTACTTATCTCTGCTACCTTTGTTATTTGTAATAATTAGTCATAATAACATTGAGTCAACTGTTGATATGAAAGTTCTCATGGATCACCCTTGTCACAAAATTCTCACATGTTAGTCCATTTGTTATAAGTTATCAAACCGCACGAGTTTATCAATATGTTACCAAACTCATTGAAGATAATCCATTTGATAAAATTGAATTCTAATAACGCGGACATATTTATAGTTGCTGCAGATCAAGGGGAGTTTCTTTCTTCATTTTTTCAGAGCTCTCAAGATTTATGATGAGCTGTTGTTTTCTTGCAGTTGACAAATTCAGGCATCTTCCTCATGTAGAAAAACCCCAGTATTGTTGCAACCTGATCCTCAAGTTTGCCTATGATGGCCAGTGTTAGTATATATGTCATACTGTACATTCATCCTGTAATTGCTGTCAAAAATCTACTTCTACATTTTAGATTTGCGAGTTTCCAACAGTTGTGCTATTCTAGCTAATCTCTATAGTTCTACCAAAAACCATGTAGTGTATTAATCGAACTCCCAAAGAGCAGTCGTGCTTGGAAACCCTCCTGTCAAATCTGTCATAGCGAAAACAAATACAGTTTAGCAGAAATGATTTCCACGAGTGTTGGAAGAGATATATCTTAATAATCCCTTTTTGTAGACCCCGAAAAATTGATGGACCTTTTTCGCGGCGCTACTTAAAGAGTGATTGGGAGCCGACTAGGATTGGCGAACCTTAAATAAGGTTGAACTTTTAAGAATGTTTTCGTTAATTGATTACAAACGATTTATGCGCCCGAGATTCACCTTTAAAGAAAGAAGAAAGAAAGAGACAAAAAGAAGGAGAAAGCACGACGCAACCCGTCTGGGTTCCTGCATGGACCGAGACGGGTTCTGCTACTGCAGACCCCACGAGAAAAGGAAAAAAAAAAAAGAAAGAAAAGAAGGTGATAAACCCGTCTGGGTTCATGAATTGAACCAAGCCGGGTTACTCCTTGCGCTAATCACAAATTAGGTCATAGAAACCGTAAAAAGGAAGATACCAAAGTACGAAAATAGAGTCGCCAGTTGAATTTTAGGAGAAAAACAACAAACCATTTAAATATAGACTCCGGCCTGCGAATCCAGAGATGGATTCGGGGGTAAGGTTACGAATTTGACAATTAAAATCATCAAATCCGCCTATTCAACGAATAGACTCTACTAGAATTAAATTAAAGCAAAACAAAAGAAAAAAAAGGGGAAAGAGAGGAATTAGATAAATTTCACAAGTTCATCATTAAAAACATGCAAAATATTGAAAATATAAAAGAAATAAATTCGATAGATTACTACATATTTTACATCAACTATGCTAACCTTTAATGAAGTAGCATGCAAAGGGAGAGAAAAGGTGGAGAGAATATGCTAGTGTCAATACTCTAGCATACCATGGTGTGTCTATGGAAGGGAAAAAAGGGTTTAATTTATAGTGGAATGGGGGGAGTAGGGGCTGCGTTTAGGGTTTAGGTTTAGCCGCGACGACCTCAGCCGAGGTTAGCCCAGCAACCCAGACGGGTTCTTGCCAAACTGAACCAGGCTTTGGCCCAGCAACCCAGACGGGTTCCTGCCGAGCTGAGCTATGCTCAGGCCCAAAGAACCCAGACGGGTTTTTTCGTAATATTGGGCCATTATGCTCGTTTTCGGGCTAGGAAAGAAATGGGTTTGCATGCTACTAAACTACTCGGTTAACTTATTTTACAAATAGCTAAAACTAATACCGGTACAAAATCCGGTGTCTACAGATAGCCCCCACTTTGATCGAGTTTGAGTAAAACGATGATCAAAGTAGTCTTGATGATCTTGGATATGAATCAAGCTCGCTTTACGTGGTTGACGCTTGGAAGCTTGGTCCTGCGCCGATGTTGGTTGACCTGCTTAGTTTCTTCCGTAAAGCAGGTCGGGGTTGATCCGCTTCATTTCGCCGTGAGGCGGACCGAGGTGACGCTTGGAAGCTTGGTCCTGCGCCGATGTTGGTTGGTCTGCTTAGTTTCTTCCGTAAAGCTGACCGAATTGACCTACCTCATTTCGCCGTGAGGTGGATCAAGATCATGCACTTCATTTCGCCGTGGAGTGCAAGACTTGTGTCTGTGTGGGTTGACCTGCTTAGTTTCTTCCGTAAAGCAGGTCGGGGTCGATCCGCTTCATTTCGCCGTGAGGCGGATCTGGGTGACATGCTTCATTTCGCCGTGAAGCATGACAGGATGATGGGGTGGTCCACTTCATTTCGCCGTGAGGCGGACCGAGGTGACGCTTGGAAGCTTGGTCCTGCGCCGATGTTGGTTGGTCTGCTTAGTTTCTTCCGTAAAGCTGACCGAATTGATCTGCCTCATTCGCCGTGAGGTGGATCAAGATCATGCACTTCATTTCGCCGTGGAGTGCAAGACTTGTGTTTGTGTGGGTTGACCTGCTTAGTTTCTTCCGTAAAGCGTGCCTGGTCGATCCGCTTCATTTCGCCGTGAGGCGATTCAGGTGACATGCTTCATTTCGCCGTGAAGCATGACAGGATGATGGGGTGGTCCACTTCATTTCGCCGTGAGGCGGACCGAGGTGACGCTTGGAAGCTTGGTCCTGCGCCGATGTTGGTTGGTCTGCTTAGTTTCTTCCGTAAAGCTGACCGGATTGATCCGCCTCATTTCGCCGTGAGGTAGATCAAGGTCATGCACTTCATTTCGCCGTGGAGTGCAAGACCTGTGTCTGTATGCTGAAAAGGGTGTCATCGCATTGTGAGGGCCCGATGACGGCTGCTGAAGATGAGTTCGTCTTTTTGTAACCGCCTGACGACCGACGTATCTCGTGCATTGTCCTGTCAGTTGTGCTTCAGCTTTCGGAAATGGGCTTAAGTTTGCCACTGCTTCACGGGAAATGCTCGAATTGCATTGGGTCTGAACTTTGGGCCTGTTTTAGATATTAAACCCGTTTGAGTTGTGCTCGAGATTGCTTTTGGGCTTGAATTGTAGCGACGAACTTGGGCCCGTTTTGACTCTAGAAACTTGGCGCATCTGGGCCGCTTGGCGCAAGAAACGGCCTGCGGACCTGTCTGTGTTCCTGCAAATGTAAGGCCCATTTTCTGCGATGAGCTTGGGCCGGTACGTTGGGGCAAGGAACCCGTGTGAGTTCTTCAAAGCCCACTTTTGCTGCGATGGGCTTGGGCCGGTACGTTGGGCTCCGTATTTTGGCGCACGGAACCCGTTTGAGTTCCCGCAAAGCCCATTTTGCGTTTGAGTTACTACTGGGCTTGAATTGGGGCGATTTGGGCTTGAAACGGCCCAGGAACCCGTCTGGGTTCCTGCGTTGAGCCTGCAAATGCAAGGCCCAATTTTGCTGCAAACGCATCTGGGCCAATGCAAGCGCAAGGAACCCGTCTGCGTTTCCCTTTCTTTCTCTTTCTTTTTTTTTTCTTGGCCAATGCATGTGGATAGATTTTAGGATAGATTTTCGGCCAATGCATGCCCTCCATGATCTTGTTGCTGGGACCCGCCGGTTGGCCATTTGTGTGGTGTGCATGCATCCACTATCCTTATAAAAGGGGCCTCTTCATGCCTTCCATCACACATCTCATTTTTCACTTCCACTTCTTACTTAAGAAATCCTTCATTCACTAGTTAGGAAGCAATGGTTAGAAAAGTTAGGGATCCGCCCGTTCAACCCCATGCCACAAACTGGGCACATGAAATGTCCTCCCGGCGAGCATGGACTCCCAGGCCGGGTTGGGAACTGTCGATACTGGTGCCTGAACCGTGGAATCACGTATGGCACAAGCATTCACATGTCCGGGTAATGTCTTCTTCCTGACTTTGCTCTTTAATCATAGCATAAATTTGCAAGTAGAAATGTTTAATTCTAGCTTGTTGATTTAGCTAATATTAATGAAGTAATTTATATCAATTACCCGTATTGTTCAAATCGAGCTTTGGAGAACCGAGGATGATAGGTCGATTTTTTTAGAATGGAACGTATAGTGTAACCCGTCTCAGTTTTCGGCCCAAATCCATCCCCTAATCGGCCCAAATTTTCGGCGAAGAGAACCCGTCTGGGTTCCTGATAGTGAGTGGCTTAATTTGTTTTGCAAGAGCCCGTCTGGGTTCCTGATAGTGGGTGGGCCGAAAACAGCGAGGCCCAATCCTCTTTTCTTGGGTGGGCCGAAAAGAAACACGGCCCAACCTTCGTTCCCTTGGCAAGAACCCGTCTGCGTTTCCTCGGGTGGGCCGAAAAACAGCGAGGCCCAATCCTCTTTTCTTGGGTGGGCCGAAAAGAAACAAGGCCCAACCTTCGTTCGTTTTGCAGGAACCCGTCTGCGTTTCCTTGGGTGGGCCGAAAAACAGCGAGGCCCAATCCTCTTTTCTTGGGTGGGCCGAATGATTTTTTTTCTTAGCCCCCTAATTTAGTGGAAGCTCAATTTAGCTTTTGCTAAACTAGGGATCACCTGATAGGTTGCCGTAGGGACTTGTCTCTTTTTGAATTTTTGTGGTGGATCCTCAGGAAGACTCCCTTAGAACTGGTGGCAATATGCGGAAGCCGATCAAGGTGGTGGATCATTTTGCAGAAGATAATTGGGCGCTTACACTTTTAGAAGAGTCAGGATTCGATCTCTTCTGGAAATGTGTCAAGGCCTGGGAACCTTGTACACCACGGGTGATGGGGCGTGCGCTCGCAGAGAGATTTTGGGATTCCACCAACACCTTCCACCTCCCTGTAGGAGAAATGGCCATAACCCCTGTCGACTTTGTGATGATTACCGGGCTACGCTGGGGTGGTCAAGATGTCGAATTCGACTCTGTCGTGCCGGACCAGGTGATGGAATTATTAGAGCCTGTGCTCCAACGGCGCCGATTTGGTCGGAAGATGAAGCTTTCTTATGGTTCCTTTGAGAGTGTCATCACTTCCGCCGACTTCACTCATATGGATGAGTTTCAGCGTCGCTTCATTTTCCTGGCATATTTCATCTCTGCCACGATGTTTGCCAATCGAGGAGACGATGTTTATTTGACCTGGATGAAGAATCTCCTTGATCTAGAGCAGGTCATTCATCGGAACTGGGCAAAGGCCGCTTATGCTAACTTCATTCGCTGGCTTCGCATTGGTGTTCGGCCTGGTACTAATGTGGACCCATTCTTTGCACCGGAGAGTCCGCGGGAGATGAGCGGTCCGAGCATGTGGAAGGTGCTCGAGGTAATCTTCGAGACGCTTCTCTTTTACATGCATTTTTCTTTTTTCAGATCGTGAGCCTCGGTATTGACGTATTTGCAGGTATGGGGGTATGAGTATATTAAGGGATTCACTATCCCTACCCGACACGTCCAGACAGTGCCGGCAGCAGAACGGTGGCACAAAAATTACCTCGAGCAAAAGAAGAGACCATTTGGGAGCTTAGATGAGTTGCGCCGCATCTTGGATCACCTTGAAGAGGTACATTTTTCATGTAATCTCTCTTGCATTTCTTTGGTGCTTATGTTTCCTTTACTTGTGCAGGATGATGTCAATTGGAACGCCTGGGTTGGCTTCAATGTTCCGCAAGACTTTATTCCCTCGCGAAATGCGGCGCATAGGGATAGTACCCTACGCTTGGTGATGGAGAGCCCGTCCGGTTGGGTCTGGAGTCTTGGTGAGAGGCTTACGAGGCAAACCTTGGGCCATGAAATGTGGATAATACCATCAGACCCTCCCGAGACCATGAATGATCCGCGAGCCTTGCATGCCGAGGAGTTTGCAGCAGCTAAGGGGGGTTCCTGGTATACTAATCATGCATCAATGGCATCGCCCGACCAATTCTGGGAGGAATGGGAACAATATCGGGACCGCCTGGCCTTTAGAAAGGTGGGGAAGAAGACCTCCATTTACTCTTTTTATGCTCTTTCTACTATCGCCTAATATGACCATTTCTTTGCTTGTTGTAGTTGGGGCCCTATTGCGAGGATGACGAGAAGAGTCAAAGCAATTGTGACACGGTTTACGGGCAGGGCGACCAGTGAGGACATCAAACCGGAACTAGAGAAGATCCTGGGAAAGCCGGTAGGTGATCCCCCTTTTTTCTTTACTTACTTGTAACTTGCTCAAACTTTGACCAATTTTCCTCATTCTGTGCAGTGGCGATGGAAACAAGCAAAAGGTTTCCTCAAGAACTACTTCACACTCAAGTGGGCTCGTGAGAAAGACCTTGCAGGTTCTGTAGTTGGGGACGCAAACGTGGATGATGATGCACAGTCTCGTCCTGTGGATCCTCCTCGCCATTCAGATGCGCACGTACCTCGTCGACATTCCTCCTTCATGGCCGACGCGAGGCGATCTTATGGGGGTGAAGCTGCTCTCCGAAGGCACGGGGAGAGGAGTAGGCGGAGCACGGGCATGCCGGCTCATGATGACCGTGGGAAAGGTATTTTACTCGAAGATAGTCATTCAACGAGTTCCCACTACGGAGACACGGGTTTCGGCCACGACTTTCAACGGTCTGTGGAGAACAGCATATCCTCCATGTCTTTAGGTGAGCACGGCCATGAGGTGAGGTCTCATGATCATGGGAATTCTCGTCGGAGCCGCGGTTCTCGTCGTGGTACCCCCAGTTTTGTGGTGGAGACAGGCTCTGAGTCTAGCGCTGTTGGTGGAGCTGTGTGCGGCGAGCAAGAAGGCATTTCACTGCATTTGGGCACCCCCCGGAATCTCATCATTCGGGGTCTAGGCGTCAGCCCTCTCATCCTTTGCCTCAGTACCCTTATGGAATGCCTGGGTATGTTCCTGCGTCTCCTGCACCGACTGTGGATTTAGGTTATGGCACTTCCTTTGCGGCGGTCGATCCTACCGTGGTGCTGCGATGATTCGTGCATCGTGGGGTATAACCGTGCCCTCGCAGATGACGCCTCATCGATGCTTCCGTCTCAACCCGTTGTACCGTTACTCCTTCGCGAGGTTTGGAGCGACCTCGAGCGTGCGGATGGGGAACACAAACTCGGGATCGTCGGGATGGCTGTCCCGAGCCCGCCGTAAGAACTTCTTGGCCTGCTCCACAGGGGTGGCCTGGAGGTAATCAAGAGTGGCAGGTTCCAGAACACTCTTGGCTTAATGCAGCGATGCAGAAGTGTTGCACTGTCGGCTCGGTGGCGTCTGCAGGTGGTTGACTCTTCCTACTATCAGTGGGACACTTACTTTGGAGCTGGTGGAAGCGGAGCCCATGGAGCTGATAGCGCCAGCGGCGGCGGCGACACGGAGGTCTGGCCTGATGAGGATTGAGAAAGATGCACGTGCAGGGGTTTTTTTTTTATGCAACGAACCTATGTAATGCTATGTATGACTCTTTATTATGCACTTAGGACGATGCAATGCAATGATGAAACAACGTTTTTTTGCTTTTTCTTCTCTTTTTTGTACTAGTGCGAACTACTGATGTGACGCTTATGCAGTAATGATGCTATGTAATGCACTTCTTTTTATTTTCATATGCCCTTATGCACAATAATGCAATGCGATATGCAATCTACATGGTGGGATTACTCCCACTTCCCCAAACGAAAAAGACAAAAATAAAAAAAAAAAAAAATAAAAAATAAAAAAAACGAGAATTAAATGCTACAAGTAAGTTCGAACTACAGCTTCGGGGCCGGCGAAGACATATAATCATCTTGTGGACCCGCATTATGACCCAAAATAAAGCTGAAGAGGCTTCGTGATTGAATCCAGAAACTAGCCTAACCCGCCTGACGTTGCAGCTTGGGCTTGGGCAATGGAGAAACGGGGCAATGGAGGCCCATAAACCCGTCTGGGTTTGTTGCAGCTTGGGCTTGGGCAACCGACGTTTTGTTTCCTACTTGGGCCTGGGCAAGTAAACCTGTCTGGGTTTTTGCTATAAATACTTGTTTCCCCAACGTCTTCCATACATACCATCACAAATCTCCTGAGCGCCGCTGCTTTTCTTCCACCAGAAAACCACCAACAACCCGTCTGGGTTCGCTGTCGTCACAAAATCAACAAACTCGACTAGGTTCGCTGCTTTCTTCCACCAAAACCCACTAAAAACCCGTCTGGGTTCGCTGCCGTCACAAAATCAACAACAATCTCGTCTGGGTTGTACAAATCCGTCCTTTCGACCTCATGGCTTTCGAAAAGAAGTTAGCCACTTGGATAAGTACCTTGTCCAAAGAAGAAAAGAGAGAATTGGGGAGGTATAAGCTGACGTCTCTGCTTAGCTTGAGGCAAGTGAAGATAGATTGGGATTTCCTGCGTGCTGCTGAAACCTTCTGGGACAAGGAATACCATGTGTTTAGATTCAACATGCGGGAATTGGCTCCGCTGCCTGAAGAATGGTCTTCCATCCTTGGGACGAATCATTATGCTCCATCAGTAGTGCCTCCATTGGCTACCGATGCGAGGAAGGAATATAAAGAGCTGTTTCGCCTCCCCTCTAGGGTAATTGGTAGTGCGATAATAGGGGATAAGGTGCACTTCCAAACCATAGTGGAATACTTCCAAGCCCCTGAGACCTTAGAGTACGGGCCCGTGGTACGTGTGAGGGCCCTGGTATTATGCCTGCTGGGAGAATTCTGTTTCTATCGTGGTTACAATCCTGTACCGGTGATTCTGGGAGAAACGCTGATGTGCCTTGATGACTCTGACCCGGAGCGTGATTATCGAGGTAGCCCCCTGATTCTGCAGGTAAACCGTGCCTTTTTTTTTTTTTGCAACGGAAAACCCGTCTGGGTTAGCTAACTTATTACACTACTTTGCGGCGCAGGTTTGGTTAATGGAGCACCTTAGCCTGGTCGAAAAGGCGGAATCTGCAACAGCGTTGGCGAATTTCTGTCAGCGTAAGAGGAAGTATCCCGGGCGTCGGTCAGTAACCGAATGGGTCAAACTGCTAAAGAAACCTGAAGAGATCGCGGTGAAGTGGTGGATTAAAAATTGGAACATTCCAGAATACATCACTTGCGATCAAAGAAACCCCTACGTATGCATTGCAAGCTTGACACACTTGACATTCTACTTCCCAGAGCGGGGCATGAGACAAATGGGGTTGAGGCAACGTATTCCCGACAAGACTCATGGTGCCCCGAAGTTACTTCATCTCAAGAAGAGTGTTGTAGAATCTTGGCTGAAATATTGGGAGAAACGGCCCACCATTCGTGCTCCTTCGAAAGCGCATGTATCCGAAATGGCTGTTCCTGGTTATCAAGATTGGCTGACGGCCGCGGTGGTAACAAGGAGGGCCGAGGAAACCAGACAGAATACGAAAGCTGCTGCAACAGATAGGCTAGGCCCTAAGGCTGATGTATTGCAGCGCTTGGGTCCCAGGATCACTGTGAAAGATCGATTGGGCCCTAAAACCGGCGTGAAGGACATGCTTGGCCCGTTACGGCCCGGGTTTGTTATGAGAGAGCCTCGAGCTCCTACACCGAAAAGCACTAATACCTCTGTTGAAAAAGGAAAAACTTTTCAGGAGAATGGGAAGAAGAGGTACCGTCCTAAGGACACTGAGGGAGGGACTAGCGACACCAAAGAGACCGGGGTTAGACCAAAGTCTGCTGACAAGAAGAAGATGAAACAGGCCTGAAACTGTGTGCCAATTTATATTTATATATATTTTTTTATTTATTTATTTATTTATTTTTTTTTGTTTTTTTTTCTCTTTTTCTTTTCTTTTTTATTTTGATAATATTTTAGCTGAACCCTTATTAGTTACAATTGGAGTAATTGCAACATTATTCGAAAGACCAAGTATTGTAATGAATTTCTCCTTTATAAATAATAATAGTCGTCAATACAACGAAGTCTTCCTTTTGCACAATTTATGAAATTAAATGCAGTACACGACCCGAGTCTGTTTGAGGCGTAGCTTCCTTCAACCCGTAACCCAAAAGCCCGTCTGGGTTCCTTGTGACTTATCATGAAGCCCGAACCCGCCTAAGTACGACCAAGTGTCTAGGAATTCCCCTTCTAGTTGCTTGGCCGATTCGGTCGACCCCGTTATGCGTAAAACTTCTTCAACTGGTCCAGGTTGGTGGGCTGTATTAATTCTTCTCCTTCTGTAGTGACTAAACGGGCCGCTCCCCCCGGCAGTATTTGTTTAATGACATAAGGCCCTTTCTAATTTGGCGCAAATTTGCCCCTTGGATCTTGAATGGGTGCCCTCATCTCCTTAAGCACTAAATCTCCTTCTTGAAGAACCCGGTCCTTAACCTTCCTGTTAAAAGCCCTAGCTATGCGAGCCTGATATAAGTGCACATTGTGTAAGGCCCTGAGCCTTCTCTCGTCAACAAACGTCAGCTCTTCATATCTGGCCCTAGCCCATTCAGCTTCTGGTAGTTGACTTTCAGCAAGTATACGGAGTGATGGTATGGTGAGCTCAACTGGAAGTACTGCTTCCATTCCGTAGACCAAGGCAAAAGGGCTTGCCCCCATTCCTGTTCGAATTGAAGTTCTATATCCCCATAAGGCGAAAGGAAGTTTATCAGGCCAATCCTTGTATGTTACTGCCATTTTCTTAATAATCCCTGCGAGAGTTTTGTTGGTCGCCTCTACCGCTCCATTAGTTTGGGGCCTGTAGGGCGAGGATTTGTGATGCTTGATCTTATACTTAGCCAACAATGCTTCAACCTCCTTCCTGAAATGGCTCCCATTATCACTGATGATCTCATGTGGCACCCCGTATCTACAAATGATATTGTTCAGGATGAACTTAGCCACGTGCTTTGAGGTGAGTTTCGCATAGGAGGCAGCCTCTACCCACTTGGTAAAGTAATCAACGGCTACCAATACATATTCGTGCCCTCCAGTGCCCGTTGGATGAATCTTCCCGATTATGTCTATTCCCCAGACTGAGAATGGCCAAGGGGATGTCAATGTAGTGAGATAGGAAGATGGTTGATGTCGTAAATTGGCATATTCCTGACACTTGGCGCATTTCCTAACGAAATTGAGACAGTCGGCCTCCATGGTGGACCAGAAATAGCCTGCCCTTTGAATCTTTTTTGCTAACATTCTGCCATTCATGTGTGGTCCGCATTCTCCTCCATGTATGGAGGTCATTAATTCTTCTGCTGACTTGGTATCAACGCAAAGTAGGTTAATGCCCGTAGCAGTCTTCTTGTAAAGTCGATCGTGAATGATGCAGTATTGTGCTGCCATCATTCTGATCGCTCTTTGTCCTTTAGAATCAGCCTCAGCGGGATAATCTCCTTTTGTCAAGTACGTATAAATATCGAAGAACCATGCATTTGAATCTACAATGGGTTCTTCTATGGAGTACACATAGGCAGGTTGGTCGCGCCGCTCTATTGTTATAGGAAATTCGTAAATTCCTATTGGCATAGCAATCATGGAGGAGAGTTTAGCTAAGGCGTCTGCCAACTCATTATTATCTCTGGGTAGGTACTTGAATTCAATGTGCTCAAATTGCGTCGCAAAGTCCAACAACCGCCGTTGATAAGCCATCAAAGATTCATTTCTGACCTTCCAGGTCTTCTTGGCTTGGTTGATGATAAGACTAGAGTCACCAAACACTCTGATGTGCTTTATTCCTATAATTAATGCCACTTGTAACCCGATGATGCAGGCTTCATATTCGGCTGCGTTGTTGGTCGCGTCGAATTCAAGCTTAACAGAAACGGGATGATGCTCCCCTTCAGGTGATATTAAGAGCACCCCTGCGCCACATCCCATTTGGTTAGAAGCACCATCAAAATACATTTCCCACGTGATCTCATCCGTATGAAAGACTTCTTCATCTGGGAACTCCAAGTTAGTGCTTGGAGGTTCCTGACAAGGAAAGTTTGCCAGGAAATCCGAGATGGCCCTTCCTTTGATGGACTTTTGAGGCACAAACTTTAGACTGAACTCTGATAACATAACTACCCATCGAGCTATGCGATTATTGATTGTGGGTTGTTCCATGATGAACTTGA
The DNA here is from genome assembly GCA_029582165.1 of Portulaca oleracea. NCBI lineage: Eukaryota > Viridiplantae > Streptophyta > Magnoliopsida > Caryophyllales > Portulacaceae > Portulaca > Portulaca oleracea. Next base: position 2,004,624 of record CM055870.1, read on the forward strand.
TCGGGTTGCACTCAGCGATCACATGCACCGTGTGTGACAACATATAATGTCGAAGCTTCTTCGTTGCCCAAACCAATGCAAGAGCCATTTTTTCAATGTTGGTGTATCGACTCTCACAGTCACCGAATTTCTTGCTGAGGTAATAGATGGCGCTCTCCTTTCCTTTTACCTGTTGAGCCAACATAGCCCCCATTGCGGAGCTGGTTACTGTGAGGTAAAGGAGCAGAGGCTCATCTGGTACCGGCGACATTAGTACAGGGGAATGGGTCAAGTACTCCTTGATTTTGTCAAAGGCTGCTTGACACTGATCATCCCATTCCACCTTTACTCCTTTCTTGAGCTTCTTGAATAGTGGTTCACAAGTCATAGTGAGTTTGGAAATGAACCGACTGATGTATTGCACGCGACCAAGGAAACCTCGAATTTCCTTCTCTGTCTTAGGCGGTTTCATTTCTTGAATTGCCTTAATTTTTGATGGGTCCACCTCGATCCCGCGCTGGCTGACCACGAAACCTAGCAACTTGCCTGATGTAACCCCAAATGCGCATTTTCGAGGATTGAGCCTCATGTTGTATTTCCTTAATCGAAGGAAGAACTTGCAAAGATTGGGGAGATGCTCTTCCCTGGTTTTGGACTTGACGATCATGTCATCCACGTATACCTCTACTTCCTTATGCATCATGTCGTGGAGAAGGGTATTCGCGGTGCGCTGATATGTGGCCCCTGCGTTTTTTAGGCCGAAAGGCATTACTGTGTAGCAGTATGTACCCCATGGAGTAGTGAAGGATGTTTTTTCCATGTCCTCTTCTGCCATTTTGATTTGGTTATACCCTGCGTAGCCATCCATGAAGGACAATAGCTCGTGGCCGCAAGTATTGTCCACCAGGACGTCGATATGTGGCAGAGGGAAGCTGTCTTTTGGACTGGCCTTGTTCAAATCTCGAAAGTCAACACATACCCTTACTCGCCCATCTTTCTTCGGAACGGGATCAATGTTTGCTACCCATTCGGGGTAGTGTACTGCCCGTATAAACTTGGCCTTTAACTGTTCCATTACCTCATCTTCGATCTTCTTTGACCAATCTGGCTTGATTCTACGAGCCTTTTGCCGCACTGGTTTAGCGTCGGGATATAATGGAAGAATATGCTCAGCGATATCCCTGTCGATACCTGGCATGTCCTCATACGACCATGCGAACACATCTTTAAACTCCTTAAGAAGTTTTGTGAAATCCTGTTGCTCCTTGTCTGTGAGGGACTTACCCAATTTGAGCTCCCGGGGGTTATCTTCCGTCCCTACATTTATGCTTATGGTATCTTCAATGACCGCTATTTTTTCCTCAAATGTATCCATGGCTTCTGTTAATTCATTTTGGTCTTTTAAAGGTTCAGCATATTTATTATCAGTGTTGGCACAATGATTCGAGTAGCGTAAATGTTCATCTTATTAAATGCAGAAATGGGTACATCAACAGACTCTGGGTTAACTCCGACCAACTTAGGACTACTAGAACCTGACTCTATGACCTTTGGGACAGACTCTCCTACAGACTCTCCTACAGAAAGCGTAAATTTGTTCTCCTCATCATCAATCCAGGTGATCTCACGATGGCCGCCGTCTTCTCCGATCAACAGACTTGGATCAAAGCTTGGGTTGGAAAGTGCAGCGATGACCGGATCGACGACTTCTTCCTTGCGCGCCTCTTGCCCAAAGAGCATTCCAAAAATGCCGCCTCCGGCGAGGTGGGTCCATTCCAAAGGTGGACGACTTCTCCTAGGCGGGATGAATGTGGCGGTTGTGGTGACGGCGCAGTCATTGAAGATTTCTAACCCGGCCACTTGGACGCCCTGAGACTTTAAGTAATGTGGTTCTGGGAAGCCGTAATAAGGGAAGTCGTCACCCTCTCTTAAGAACTGTCCATTAAGAGTGCGTGGATATGGTTTGACCTGGTATAGGGTCGGAGGATTGCCCAATCTTTTCTGTTTAGCCATGGCTAGCTTCGTCAGTTTCACTTCCTCCTTAGTTGGTTTGTAGCCTAGCCCGAACCTCCCTTTGTTCTTGAACACCTTGAAATTTGGCGCCAACTTATTCTTGGGATTTCGGCCGAGTGACATCCCCGGAAAATAACCTTGCTTCCTTAATATAGCATGGATATTAGGGTTTGAGTAGGGATCGAAGTCAAAGTGAACTTGATCCTGGCTCAAAACCGCTACCATCTCAAAGTTGTGCAGCTCCTCGTCAGCCGAGCTATGTTCAATCTCGAGTGTGGGTTTCTTGGGGTCAAAAACAGCGCTGAGGGGTTTGCTTGAAATCGTGACTACTTGGCCTTGAAGGATTAATTTCACCTTTTGGTGTAAGGTGGAGGCGACAGCATTGCACTCATGTAACCAAGGCCTTCCTAACAGCATGTTGAAAGAAGCCGGGATATCCAGAACGACAAATTCAACGTTCTTACTTATGTAGTCCATGGTGATGGGGAGCACAATTGATCCTAGCGACTTGCAGGGGGAGTTATCGTATGCGCGCAGCTGAACAGTATTTTGTGTCAAATGCTGTTTTTGAACTCCTAACTTTTGTGCGGTTCTCCATGGACAGACATTGACGGCTGAACCATTATCCACGAGAACGAGTGGTATGGTTTGAGTAGAGCACATGGCGGTGAGGTAAAGAGCTTTGTTGTGAGAACCTCCCTCCTCGGGTAAGTCTTCATCCCCGAAGGTGATGGTAGGCTTCCCGGAGGTAATGTGAGAGATGATATCCTCTGGTGATGCTGAGGTAGGGACCATGAGCTTATTGAAGGCATCCAGCAGATTTGCCTATGGTCTTCTGAGCACAAAAGTTGCCAAATCGTGACTTCGGCCTTGGTTTTCTTCAGCTGTGTGAGGAAAGGATCTTCTGGTGGAGGTGTAGGGGTTTCCATCGTCTCAGGATTAGGGGTCGCTGCTGACAAGGTAGCATTCTTGTTATAGTAGCGGCCGGACCGAGTAAGGGCTGCAGCCTGGGGAATTGTTACTTCTTCCACATCTCCTCCTTCGTCAGAAGAGTCGTACAATGGATGCCTATTGACTTCATGGTCAGTGGACTTTTCGCCCTCTTCTTCACTTTCACTGTCCCAAATACCGTTGATGATGAGTTCCTCCGTAAGCGGGAGAATAATTGGGATAAATTGACCCAGTTCGGTGATGAGAGTGGACGGATCAAAACTGTTCTTCTCCAAAAAGACGACATTGGTGTGATTGGGCAACGGGTTCTCCTTGTTGTTGGGTTTTCGAGACGGGTTTGGTGGAGGAATAACACCGTCTCGGATTAGCCATTCGATCTTATTTTTCAAAGACCAGCATATCTCGGTGTCGTGACCTCGACTGCGATGGAAATTGCAGTATTTATTCCCATCCCACTTCGGAGGTTTAACATCAGGTTCAGGGGTCGGCAGGGGCAATTGGATGATACCCTTTTTCACCAGCCTTTCCAACGCCCTGGCATAAGACATATCCAGCGGGTGGTAAGAGTCATACCTCGGGGTGAATGGCCTTCGTTGGATGGAATTAGTCTCAACAGTTTTCTGAGGGGGGCTAGGCGCGCTAGTGGCCCTCCTGTTGGAGCTAGATCCTTTCCAACCAGAATGTTGTGTGCTTTTCTCACTGTTAGCAGCTTCAATTTGAACACACAAGTCCTTTAAGGTTTCAAAGTCTTTGATGGATTGAAAGCCAAAATGCCGTGTGATGCGGGGATGAATACCTTGCCTGAAAGTGCTTAGTTGCATCCTAAAGGGGACAGACTCGTCGATTTCAGATAGCATGGAGTGCCATCGCTCGTAATAAGAGAGGAACGACTCATCCTCCTTTTGTTTCATGGAAGTTAGATCATCCACAGTGACCTCCTTTTGCTGCAGGCGACTGAAATGGCTTATGAAGGCTTTGAATAACTCATCTGCGTTGGTCTTAACTTGCGGGGGTAGATTTTGGTACCATACCTTGGCCTTACCTTCTAGAGTGGAAGGGAAGACTGTGGTGTAGAGACCTTCATCTACCTTGTGGAGGGGAGCCAGCCTCATGAATTCCTCCAAGTGATGAGATGGATTTTCAGAGGGTCTAAACTTCATGTTTGGCACCTCAACCTTGTCCCTTATTCTTGATACATAGTGTTTGGGGATGGCGAAATCCATGCAGGCGTCGGTGAAGGTCGGATCAGCCTTCATCATCCTTCTGGTGAGCATATCAACTTTCTCCTCAAGTTTTTTGACGTAGGGGTCCTCTGAAGTTCTGGAGTTATTCAGCGCAAGTTTGGACCTGGCTTCACGAAATGACTTAGGTTTTGGGCCTCCATTTTTGGATTTGAGGTGTCCTTCTCCAACCCCATCATCAGCCTCGGCCTCAGACTCGGAACCATAATAGTTTCCTTCTTCCTCAAGTTCAATGCCCAGCTTTTTGTTGATCTGCTTAATGGCTTCCAGCACACCATTCATAGTTTGTTGATTTTCACTGAACTTCTTTTCTAGCTTCTCATTGGTTCTGTCCTCCTGGTCTGCCATGCAAATGGCAATTGCTTCTGTGCGTTAAATGACCCATCAAGTTGCTTGTCACCAGAACTCTCCCCGAAAAGGTTGTTGGCGAGGGATCCTGACATGGTGGATTCACTGGATTGGTCCGGCGGTCTGTAATTGGGATTGCGAATAAGCCTGCCGGTTTGTGGGTCACGGATGCGGGCTCGGAGATGGTCTGTTATCTTGCCTGCATGGAAACTGGTTAGTGCTCGAAAGAACTTTTACGCCACCCGCCCGATGCATGCATGACTTAGTGGACCTATATGAACCTAGGACATGGACATGACGCCTATATGCTGACACAAGGGTGACTCACCCACTTTTATGGGAGTGCATGTCCTAACTCTATATGGACCTAGCATGATGGTAGCGGGGTGACATCGACTCGAGGCGCCATAAAGGGCCGAATAGGATCAATAGTAAGTGGATTGGGCTGACTGTAGTATCGAACAGTTTGGCCGGATGTGGAAGAAGAAGAAAAACAGGCCTAAACCCGTCTGGGTTTGTGCTGTAATTCCTCCCTTTCAAATAGGCACAGACAGGATTCCACGGCGAGTCCAACTAGGTCAGGCACAGCAAACCCGTCTGGGTTTATAAAACCCGTCTGGGTTTGGGCCAGTCCATCTCTCTTTTGATCCTACGTGGGCTAGAATGACGTCCTACTCATGATTGGGCTAGACACTTGGACTCAACTTTTTACAGGATTAAAACACATGACATACAGATGCGGGATGAGCCTAACCATGGTTTTAGGTCCAGGGTTTGTCTAGGTTTAGGGAGATAAATAGGGTACCACATGTTCTCGCCCCGGTGCATTTTCCTTATATGGAATTCAAGGAAAAATGTGTGGGGTGTTGCTCTTTGGGTTTCAAGGAAACCTTTAGAGTGTAACACGGGGAGAGGAGAGATCAAATGCTTGGCAATGTAAGTGCATCCCACAAGTAGTGACCTCCCGCTCTCGGGATTGATTCCTAGTTTTAAAACCTAAACCAACGCTTTTGTGCTCCCCATCCATAAAGGCCCAAGAGTAGCCTGGTATGCAATATGCCTAAAAAAATGATAAAAATGTGAAATAAACTAATTCCTCCTCCTTTTACAAAAAACACTAAAATTTAATTCCTTCAAGTTTTACCCTCTTTTTAAGTTTAAGTCCCCAGTGGAGTCGCCAATCTGTAGACCCCGAAAAATTGATAGACCTTTTTCGCGGCGCTACTTAAAGAGTGATTGGGAGCCGACTAGGATTGGCGAACCTTAAATAAGGTTGAACTTTTAAGAATGTTTTCGTTAATTGATTACAAACGATTTATGCGCCCGAGATTCACCTTTAAAGAAAGAAGAAAGAAAGAGACAAAAAGAAGGAGAAAGCACGAAGCAACCTGTCTGGGTTCCTGCATGGATCGAGACGGGTTCTGCTACTGCAGACCCCACGACAAAAGGAAAAAAAAAAGAAAGAAAAGAAGGTGATAAACCCGTCTGGGTTCATGAATTGAACCAAGCCGGGTTACTCCTTGCGCTAATCACAAATTAGGTCATAGAAACCGTAAAAAGGAAGATACCAAAGTACGAAAATAGAGTCGCCAGTTGAATTTTAGGAGAAAAACAACAAACCATTTAAATATAGACTCCGGCCTGCGAATCCAGAGATGGATTCGGGGGTAAGGTTACGAATTTGACAATTAAAATCATCAAATCCGCCTATTCAACGAATAGACTCTACTAGAATTAAATTAAAGCAAAACAAAAGAAAAAAAAGGGGAAAGAGAGGAATTAGATAAATTTCACAAGTTCATCATTAAAAACATGCAAAATATTGAAAATATAAAAGAAATAAATTCGATAGATTACTACATATTTTACATCAACTATGCTAACCTTTAATGAAGTAGCATGCAAAGGGAGAGAAAAGGTGGAGAGAATATGCTAGTGTCAATACTCTAGCATACCATGGTGTGTCTATGGAAGGGAAAAAATGGTTTAATTTATAGTGGAATGGGGGGAGTAGGGGCTGCGTTTAGGGTTTAGGTTTAGCCGCGACGACCTCAGCCGAGGTTAGCCCAGCAACCCAGACGGGTTCTTGCCAAACTGAACCAGGCTTTGGCCCAAAGAACTCCAGATTGTTCCTGCCGAGCTGAGCTATGCTCAGGCCCAAAGAACCCAGACGGGTTTTTTCGTAATATTGGGCCATTATGCTCGTTTTCGGGCTAGGAAAGAAATGGGTTTACATGCTACTAAACTACTCGGTTAACTTATTTTACAAATAGCTAAAACTAATACCGGTACAAAATCCAGTGTCTACACTTTTCTTAAATTCGACTGCACAAATTGTAGTTTGTCTCGTTTTTTTCCCATTTTATTCTTTCTGGCATAAGAAGCAGAAATGATCTTCATTATGATGCATTGATACACTAGATTGTTAAGGGTAAGTAATACAGTTTAGCAGAAGCAAATGAGCATATATACCATTGCTGGCTTTTCCTGAATTCTGTAAGCACTGGATTTATTAACTCAAATGCTTCATATGTCTCTTCTCTCACCTGTGGATGGTGGACAAACAGAAAAGACTCATCAGAAAAATGAAGTTTCAAACATCACAGTAACTCTAGGAGGGTAGAAGAGGTTAACACTTTAGCTCCAGTTATAACAATCTTTCCGGATACAAATATAAGCAGAACGATTTTGGGTTTCTTCAGTCGATAGATCAAACCTGGGAAAATTTCTGGTTCATACTGTAAGCAAACAACCAGAAAAAAAAGGTGATTGTTACTGGTCTGATATACCAATCAAGCAGTGATAACCAACTCAATGCATCTGAAGAAAGAGAGAGATTACACTAGAAAAGGCGCCGTGAGCATATGCAAGCCCTTCCAGTCTGATAGGAAACTTAACATCACAAGATCCCACTATGTTCTGGATTTTGAAATCCTGAAAAATAACAAATTTCTAAGACTTCTGCTCATAAAAAAAGGACCCCAATTACTCTTCAGAGAATAAAGATGGGATTTCTTAAGCCATAAAGATGTACCTTAAACTTGGCAGGAAATCCCAGCTTTTGCACATTCCGAGCATACTGAAAAACACATGATCACGAAACCCTGTCCTTAGACATCAACAAAGGATGCCCCAATTGAAACCACGAAAGCCCGGAAAGCATGGGAGTCTTTGTGCATAAGAATTGCCTTATTGTAAATAAACACCTTCGCCTCGAAAACTTGGTTATATAAATACCCCGCTTTTGTTCAATTAAAAATAATAAATAACCATTTTGATGGAGATTCATAGCATCATTCAAGTAAATACAGACAACATTTATATAACAGTTTACCTTGCGAGCTGCTAGCTTGGACTGATCCTCACTCTTGGCTCCGGTACAAACCTAAAACAGTCAAACTACCTCAGAGAATGATGAGCATGCATTAAAAAACCTCCAAATGAGACTCATCAAAAGGTTCAGTAGGAAGGGCAAAAGCTTACCATTTTCCCAGAAGCAAAAATTAAGGCAGTGGTTTTCGGTTCTCTTATCCTCATGATTACAGCAGCAAATCGCTATCCGTTAAAAAAGAGTTGTAAACAAAAAATCAGTAATGAAAATCACAATGCCTCTCCAAACAGAACAACTACTGAAGAAACGTACCTTTGGGTTGTATTCTGCGTTACGAGCTAGCAAAGCAATAGCTTTAAGATCCAACTTGCCGTCCAAATTAACAGTTGACACGATATTCCTAGACCAAGATTCGCATAAAATCGACACAACAATCAGTAAACAGGATCGATGATCCTTATAAATTGTTCAGGAGAAAAGCAATGGAGGAAAAAGGAAGTATAGAATCAAATCTTATTAATGCCTAAACATCATAAAGCAGGCCAAATTATGATAACATTCAATATTTATTACCGACTTTGATCAGTTGTAATCATACCGTAAACAAGGGGAAAGCTGGAAGACTTACTGGAGCGTAGGAACAATCCCAGATGGATGCTTCTTTGAATCCACGTTACCGTCCAACTCTGGTTCCCCCATTCCTTCTCCTGTTAATTTAACCAATTACAAACCCATCAATTAATGACACAAAACCCTAACCCTAACCCTAATCGATTTCAATTCAATTTTCAGAACGCAAATTTATCGAGGTTTCAGTTGTACATCAAAATCGCAGCGAATTTGGTCCGACATAAATGATCACGAAATCGACAAGGACGAATCCACCTACCCAGTCGAATTTAGGGTTGAGGAACACCCCGAAAGTAGATGACTCTGAAGTAACAAGGTGAGCGGGAAGAATTTGAAAAGGAGGTTTTTTATAGATTGATGAATAGGAGAGACAATCTTAGGAGGTTGACGCACCCAGGAATTTATGGAGGCTATATTGGCGGTGCGTTAGTATAATTATTGAGTTTCCTCTTTTACCCCCCGATCAGTGCAATTTATTAGGTGTATTCGGAGTACGTGCTCCGGATGATATAATTGTTCACTCATATATTTTAAATTGTTCACTATATATATTAGATTGTTCATCCTTATTACAATAATTGTTCATTTATAAATATTTGGAGCACATACTCCGGATGCATACAATAAATATTGTGTGATTAGTGGGTCAACAAAATGTAGAGGATAAATTGGTAATTTGGTACCCATTGTTGGGTGTGAAGACCAAACTGAGGAACGAAGAAGGAAGAAAACGCAGGCTGCGTTTTTGGTCCTGCAATGCGACACCTTAATGGGCTTCATCCAAAGGCCCATATGTGTGTTATATTTTTAAGCAGCAAGATTTTTAGGGTTTTCAGTTATTGTTAACCTAGTTCCTCTTATGTTTCTCTAGTATATATAGGGGTTCAGGTTCTCCCTATTTTGTATCCCTGAGATCAAGTGAGATAGAGAGAAACACAACCTTGTATTGTAATCCTCATATTACTAGTGCATCGATTCCGTGGTTTTTTTCCCGCTTTGGGTTTTTTCCACGTTAAATCCTGTCAAATTTCTTATTTCTTTTTCGCTATTATTTCCTATTGTTTGTGGTTTGCTTGAGTACTCTTCGATCCTAACAACTGGTATCAGAGTTTTCAGGGTTTGTGAAAGAGAACTCGCTTTCAAACAATGGCAGGAGATAAGTATGAAATAGAGAAGTTTGATGGATCTGACTTCACCTACTAGAAGTTACAGATTGAGGATCTGCTGTATGCGAAGTCGTTGCATGTTCCGTTGCTGGAGAAGCCAGATGAGATGAAGCAGGCTGAATATGATCTGCTGGATCGACAGGCGATGTCCCTGATTAGGATGTCATTGGCTCGGAACGTCAGGTTTAACGTCATGGAGAAAAAGACAACGAAGGAATTACTAAAAGCACTGGAGAATGTGTATGAGAAGCCCAGCGCTACAAACCAGGTATATTTGTTCACTAAATTAACCAGTTGTAAGATCGATGGCTGAAGGTGGGGATGTTGCTGATCATATTAATGAGATTACTAAAATCTTATCACAACTTGCTTCAGTAAAGATGGATTTTCCTGAGAATGTTAGAGCTTGCGTATTATTGTCTTCTATGCCTGAGTCTTGGAGAACCCTTGTAACTGCTGTTAGTAGTGGTAAGGATACGGACGAGATGAAATTTGATGATGTCAAGTCTGTATTGCTTAATGAGGGTCTTCGCAGGAAGAATTCTGGTGAGTAATCTTCGGGAATTGCATTAAGTGTCAAGGGTAGGAAGAACAATAGGAATTCGAATAATTCCAGGGGAAGCAGGCCTAGGGACATGAGCAATGTTGTGTGTTATGGTTGTGGGGATAAGGGTCACTTTAAGAGGGATTGCCCTAGACTTGGGAAGGGGAAGGGTAATGATGACCGGGACTTTGTCAACTCTGCGAAAGATCTTCGTGAAGTCTTGGTCTTGAGTGTGTCTAGCCCTGAAGAGTCTTGGATAGTTGATACAGGCGCATCCTTTCATGTTTCTTCAAACAGGGAATTATTTCATAATTTCAGGAGTGAGAATTTTGGCAAGGTGTATCTTGCCAATGACAAGTGTTGTGAGATAACAGGTACAGGAGACGTGACGATTAAGACTGCTAATGGTAGTCTTTGGAAGTTGGAGGATGTGAGGTATATTCCCAGAATTAGGAGGAATTTAATTTTAGTGAATCAACTCGATGAGATGGGCTACACTGCAGGCTTCGGGAAAGGGATGTGGAAGATCATGAAGGGTGCTATGGTAGTGGCGAAGGGATTGAGATCCGGTACGTTGTACTCTACCGAGGAAAGCACTAACATGATTTCTTATGCTTCTTGTTCTAGTTTATGGCTTTGCAGGAATGAGAAGAGGGTCAATTTCACCAAAACTGACAGGGAAACTGAGGAGGTATGGAGTGGCTCAGGTGACAAGAAGCCAGTGGGAGCTGTGGCGGTCAAGGTTTCTAGTAGGCTGGGTGTGCCTAGGGAGGAAACGGAGGAACCACAGGCCGAAAGCTTCACAGGTTGTAGATCAGGTTGCTGAAGAACCTGAACCACAGGAGCTAGGTGAAGCTCCAGCGCACCATCTACTGTGAGGAGATCCAGGAGGGCTATCAGAGATGCTGGGGAGCCAAAGACCTACAGGAAGGCTGTGCAGGCGGAGGCTCAGTTCAAGTGGGAGCACGCGATGGTTGATGAGATCGCGTCACTTGAGGGAACCTGGAAGCCGGTGAGATTGTATGCGGGGAAGAAGGCCGGAAAGAAGTGGGTCTCCAGGATCAAGGGTAAGTCTGTTGGGAAATTGAGGCCCGAAGCGGTCTCAGGAAGCCTCTCGGACTGATGAAGGGGTCGGTCGATGCACTAGGAGAACTTGTGGTGAAAGTTGAGGATGGTTGAGGTTTGGTCTCCAAGTGGGAGATTGTTGGGTGCGAAGACCAAACTGAGGAACGAAGAAGGAAGAAAACGCAGGCTGCGTTTTTGGGTGCTGCAATGCGACACCTTGATAGGCTTCATCCAAAGGCCCATATGTGTGTTATATTTTTGAGCGGCAAGATTTTTAGGGTTTTCAGTTATTGTTAACCTAGTTCCTCTTATGTTTCTCTAGTATATAGGGGTTCAGGTTCTTCCTATTTTGTATCCCTGAGATCAAGTGAGATAGAGAGAAACACAACCTTGTATTGTAATCCTCATATTAATAGTGCATCGATTCCGTGGTTTTCTTTTCCCGCTTTGGGTTTTTTCCATGTTAAATGTTGGCGTCAAATTTCTTATTTCTTTTCCGCTATTATTTCCTATTGTTTGTGGTTTGCTTGAGTATTCTTCGATCCTAACAACTTGGGGAGATCCAAGGGGTGAGCCTACTTCAACCAAGGCCCATAGTACACAAGTTAAGTGAGGTTCCATCTTTAAAACCAATTGGTGTTAAGAGGAGTAGCCCACTTGACTTATATACCATGTGCTTTCTTTTTACTTTTTCGATGTGGGACATTTACTCATGGGTGAATCCCAACAATATTGGTTTTAAGATGGAACCTCACTTAACTCGTGTACCATGGCCTTGGTTGAAGTGGACTCACCCCTTGGATCTCCCCAACAAGTGGTATTAGAGTCGATGGTTCGTTCGGCTGGGCGCAGGCAAGGTGCGGGAAGATCACCGTGGACAGGAGCAGGGACCATAGCGCGTGCTCGGTTGGGTCTCCTGAATACTCAGAGTAGTGGCATGAGACTCGGGTGGAGTAGGGTGCGGCTCTGTAGAGTCAGGTGCGGCTATGATGGGCTCCTGATGGTGACTTGAATCCTTGGGCAAAAAGAGGCTTCCGATCAAGGGGGAGAGACTCATGTGTGAAGGGGGAGATTGTTGGAATTCACCCATGAGTAAATGTCCCACATCGAAAAAGTAAAGAGAAAGCACATGGTATATAAATCAAGTGGGCTACTCCTCTTAACACCAATTGGTTTTAAGATGGAACCTCACTTAACTTCTGTACTATGAGCCTTGGTTGAAGTGGGCTCACCCCTTGGATCTCCCCAACACCCATCTTATGTATATGATTTTTGTTTTTAATCTTGAATCAAAATCATTGTTCACTTAATTAAATCACTTTAAAAATTATATTTAAGCATAATTAAATCTTTTTTTTTATTGTTCAAAGTTCAAATCGGTAGAAAATTGTGACAACTATCTATCTATCTATCTATCTATATATATATATATATATATATATATATATATATATATGTGAAAATTCTACATGGTTAATTATTATCTCAAGTTACTTTAATCAACCTATATTGATTATTGTATCAAGTTACTTTAATCAACCTACATTGATTTTGAATTTTTATGGTAAAATTAAAGTTATTTTCACTTTTCAACTACGATAGTTGAAAAAAGTCGCTTATGGTAAAATTTCCTTAAAAATATTCAATTTTGTGAAAAATCATAATTTAACATATAGATTTATTTATTGTAACAAGTCCTATAATGAATATATATATTAATTTTAATTTTTAATAGTAAAATTAAAAAACAATTATTCAGTTCAACGGGTTGAAAATCATTCATTTTTCTAGTTCATCAACTAAGCCCAATGGTACCTAAAAATAAATCAATTTACCAAAGTATTACCTTGACTGCACCACTTTTTACACAAAATTGACTAGTTGACCGTCCACTACATGTACCCACTATTTCTTAAAATTGACGTAGAGAGCCACGGAAACTTTTAAAGAGAATGTTGATTTCCCTCTTGTTTGTTTTGCCGATGTGAGATCCTTTTACAGACCGAGTAAAAAAATTTGTTATGTACTTGTAAGTTTGAGTTCCCAAAAAAGTCAACATGCTATCAATGTGGGATAATCATAAATTACATCTATTCTTGTTTTTAATATAGAAAGCTTAATTTCATACTAGTTGAATATGTCATTATAGATTCTTTTCCAATGTAAGTATATTTTTCTTTGGACAATCAAGTATACTTTTAGGCTAAAATGGATATTTAATAATACTAAAAATATTTTATGAAGTCAAACCCTATGTCAACAGGACTATATTAGAATTTCCTTTACATAGAATAAAAATGACAGTTTCTTGTTGTGTCTTTTGCTGCTTAGTCTGTGTGGCTGCTTGCTAAGGGTAGTTTGGACTTTTATAGTTTTTGTTAGAGGGACACATGTTTATGTTGAGGCTTTTCCAAACTATACTCTGTTATCAAATTGTTGGACACTTGGCATTTGCTTCCCTCCCCATCTCCCTTCTTTCAATCCTTTAGATTGAATTGACTGCAAAATTTCTTGTATCAGTACAACTTGCAAGTTACCACCACACCTTCAACCAATGACAGGTTACTTGTTAGGGTTTTTAATAAGAACAGAATTGATCAACGAAAGCGGAAAATAATAAGATAGACTATTTCTAGATATCGAGAAAAATAAATAAGTGCAAGGGGGACAAAGATTTTAACGTGGAAACCCAAATCGGGAAAAAACCACGACGGTACAAGCACAAACAAATCCACAATGATAGAGAGTACAACGAACGATATCCTCCCAAGATCCAACAAAGAGAGTATTACAAAGATCTCAAACACCGAAAGAGATCCACCTGAAAGAGACACATGCTCTTAGTCAACAAACTCTCAACAAAACTCTCTCACCAATTGAAATACGAAATTTCAGAATATCTGAATACACCTCCTCCCATAGGAGGTGCCCCAAACTTGGCCACATCAAACAAGGCGAACAAGACCCACTATTTATAGGGAAAACTCCTTATAAACCTACCTTGACTCCCACCCCAATTAGATTTAGAATCTAATACAATTAGGAAACCCAACATAATAAGGGAACTGAAATAATATCATAATACAATTAGGAAACAAATAATTGTGGGATCAAGAGACTAGGTGATTTTAGGACACTTTCCTAACATTACACAACACAAAATTCTCAACCACCAAACCTTGCTCTACAAAATTGTTCTCCTCAATTGCAAAACAACCCACAAAGTGCATGCAAACCAAAATAAATCAAAAGAAAGCTGATTATTTATGCTCTGAATGGATGAACATATCAAATGATCAAACTTACAGTAAAATTTAGCATACCCAGATAATTTCTGGCAAACCCAAACGAATAAGCATTAGAATACACACATTTTTTTTTCAAAAAGCATGAAACTTTATTCAAACTTCTGGGGAAAAAAAAAAAAAACTTGCCCCAAAACACAAAACTGCAGAAATAAGCTGAGGTTGAGTTGGCGTAGTTAATTAGACCTATTCTAATTTCTCTATCTATCAATTGGCAACTTTGATAGATCATTTTGTTAATGAAAAGTTAGAAAGAGATTAAGGGACGCGATGCCAACAATCACTCTGAGAGCCTATTAGAATCCAATTTTCCTAGGTAATTACATACTACCTTCGCCCCATTATATTAGTCTATTTACTAATTTGAGAATATCAATACATATTAGGAATTGAGATGAAAAGTTTGTAATTTACTCAAACTACCCGTACTTTTATTAAATATAATAGTTATTGGAATTGTAAAAAGTGATAAATAAATTTATTAATTAGGGGTAAAAAATGAATTATAGTTATTGAGATTGTAAATAGGACAAATATTTTGGGACAAAAAAGTTGGGTAAATTAATTGGAACGAAGGTAGTATTTTTTTTATCTAACTTTTTGACTTAGGCCCCATTCTTTCATACGGTTGGTTGTGGTGTGATAATGGTGCGTTGCGGTGGAATTTGAAAAAGTACGATAGTTATAATTATGTTGATAAATGAGAATGATAAAATAAGAGGTAACTTTGATAAAAATATTTCTATATATTTTATATACATACAGTATTATTCTTGAACTTTTTATTGTTCTTAGAGTTACCAAATTGTTAGGCACCTATTGGCTTTACTTTCATCTTGAATGATTTGATCATCATATGGTTTGGTCATATATGTTATATTGAAATATTAAAGTGACCTGAGAATAAAATTTTAATTAAAATGATTGATATCAAAGAATAGCGGGAGTATTAAGAAAATACGTATTAGTGTTACTTATTCATTATTAACTTTTTAATAAAGTTCTAAGTAATAAATTTGAAACAATGTTCTATATAGGTTCAAGATTCCGTTCTTATCTGTGGTTGGTTGCGGTGCAGTATGGTGAAAATTTGAAAAGTGTGATGAGTTCTGAAAGTTGTAATGGAATGTAAAAGGTTGTAGTGAAATAATTGTAAGTGGGTTGGTATATTTTAAATTGTAATTGGAAAAAGTAAGGTGAAATTTTTTATTTAAAACAGGTACAAAAAAAGTGGGTAAAATTTCTTTATTTGCCAATTTAAGTATTTTAAATGAAAATGTGTAACTTTTAATAAAAAGATAAATAAAAAATAAAATGGTAGATTGTGATGGACTTTGATGGAAATTGTAAAATTATGGTGCAGTGTGAAACTATAATCAGCCAGTCGTATAAAATGACTAAGCCTAAAGCAAACATCTTTATTTTTTTTTTGAAATCAAACATCTTTATTTTAAAAGGGGTTCATTTTCAATTTTATTTTTATATAAAAGATTTCATTTTTTACCTCATAAATAATAGACTGCAAATATTATTGCCCGCCCATAGGACGGGCATTCTCACTAGTGTTATAATAAAGCATAAGATACTGAAAGGGCATGCTACAACATTAATATAATTTTGAACATATCTAATTAGGGAGTACAGCTAATGGCAAATTGTTCTGCCAAGTCGTATTCAATTTGTTGACCAAAAATAATAAAAATCTCATTGTGCTTAAGATTTTTTTTTTTTAAAAAAATGTTGACAAATCTAAAAGCCACCTAAATGCTCAACATTTGGTCTATAATGCCAATATTGTCTTAAAGCAATCAAAATTGTCATTCAATTCACTCAGCTACCAAATACATTTTTGAGTTGATCTTGTTTATTTGAATTGATACGTTTGACCTTAATCCTAGGCATAATATGTCGTTAGATTTAATTTATTTGAACTAAATTATTTATAAAATCTCACGTAATACTCTTACCGACGTAATAATTTGGAATGGAAAATTGATTATGTAATTGTTAAACATAATAATTTATGGTTGCCTCGACTGCATAAATATACGTATAAGTTATTTATCATGCAAATGGGTCGTGAAACTATAAAATATTTAACACATGACATAATTTATAACATTACTTCGGAGTGCATCTGGATCCATGTGACATTTGTTGTGAGCTCCTCATCACACGAGTTTGATCATTACTATAACATTTCCCCCCCTAGCCGGCCGTCTACCTTTACCCTTTTTATCGATTGAGTCATTCACAGGGCCAAATTCGTTAGTATTGGGTGTTAACATCCTTTTGAGAAAGTTCCATCTTGAGCTAATCTCCTACCATACACTTTTGTCGATGTCGTTCATGCATGACAGGAGGTTAGATAGGTTGTGCATGAGTCCAATTCGACTTGCCATAATTTTCTGTGGACTTTTTTTTTTTTTTTGAGAAACTCGCCAACCGAGCGAGATTACTCATTATCATTTAAAAAGCATAACATATCATTTTGGGCCAAGGCCAAAGAGACCTCTGGACCTCCATTCAACCAAATTCGCTCACACGAATCGTAGGGTTGATAGTGAGCAAGCGAATGAGCTACCCTATTTCCCGATCTACGTACATGATTCCAACAAATAACAGAAAAGTTTCTAGCAAGGGCGTGAATTTCTTTAATCAGTACTCCTAGAGCGTTGCACCCTTCGAATCCCTTCTTGAGTTTTGAAATGAGCGCCAAATTGTTTCCTTCCACGATGACAGACCCAAAGCCTACCTCCCGTGCAGAATGAAGGCTAAACAAGCACGCTTCTGCCTCAGTGATCTCTGCCGAGCTAAAACCTCGAGCTTGCTTTGAACCTGTTGCCACGACCTCTCCATCGTGGTTTCGAATGACGAAGCCATATCCTCTGCGCCAATCCCCTATTTTTCCTCCATTGAAGTTCATCTTCCAACTTCCAGGTGGCGGCGGGGACCATGCATTTGCGCCGTGAGTCAACTGAGTCTGCCCAGGCCCGGTCCTTACAATTTTGTGGCCCCGGGCGACATAAATATCAATTTGCAAATTGGGGCCCTTTTTAAAAAACTATGTTACCGTTCATACTTGTAGACACAAAATTCAGTCAGAACAAGCAGCACCAGTAGCCCAGGCGCATGTGGATTTAGCAGATATGGGCCCAACAGAATTCACTCAGCACAAAAAGCAGAACAAGCCCATTTCGAGTCAGCTCCACGCGGATTCTGGCCCAAGCAGGATCACGCGGATCCCGCCCATTTCAGATGGGAGTCGCGCGGATCCAGCCCCAATTCAGAAGGGAGTTGCGCGGATTTACTAGCCTGACCCAGAATATACCAGGACCCGAAATGTCATCAAATCCGCGCGGATTTGCAAGGCTGGGGCACAAAATGTACTGAAACCCAAAATCAGGCGCATCCGCGCAGATTTTGATTTTGGGCCAAAAATCAGGTTCTACAGGGTCTGCGCGGATTTCTTGGGCCAAGCGAACGGCCGGCCTTAGTACTGGGATTGGAAAATCTGCGCGGATTTCCTTGACCTAACCTAGTCTGCTGCCTATAAAAGGATCCGCGCGGATCCTGCAGAAGGGGGGGGGGGACGACTGGAAAAAAGAGACAGAAAAAAAAAGTGAGGCTGAAAAATTGCAGAGAGAAATCTGAGAGAAACCAGAGGGAGCTACGCTTAAGGCTAAAAAAAGAGGGTCCACGCGGATTTCTGGGCAGTACTTCCGTGGTTCCGAAAAGCAGTTCTTCGGTCGAGGCTTCAGTTTCGCTTGCGGTGCTAGCCAAATCCGCGCGGATTTGGTAGGGTTCCGACCTTTTTTTTTCGATTTCTTCTTAGTTCGCTCAAATTGTAACAATGTAGATCGATAATCCCCACCCACTGTAACCTTTCTTATTTTCGTACTTGTTTAAATTTAGTTTAAGTTTTATGCATGCGTTTTCTTTAATTTTGTCGTGACAACTTTGTTTTTTTTTTAGTTTCTTTGAACCCGACCTAGTAAGGGCCGCTTCGGCGGGCGATGCAAGGGCACCCCCCTACATCGATACCTTTACCCCCGGATCCGAATTTCGGTTCGAGACCGGAGTCAACTTTATTTTTGTTAATTTTTTATAAAATTAACTGGCGACTCCTTTTATTTTTTTTATGCGAATTAACGTTTTTCAAGCTCAAAACATTGTTCAGAAATCCGTGTGGATTTCTCGGTCGATGAGCCCGCCCGATCGATTCGATAAAAAAAAAACGTTAAAATTTGTACCCTAAGCAACCCTACGTCGACTCGACACTCCGCGGGGGACCGTGCCCTCTGGGGCCGCGGGCCCTACAGTGGCGACTCCACTGGGGACTTATTAGAGGGTAAGACTTGAAAAGTCGGGTTTAGTTTTTTTTTTAAAAAAAAGTTGTCACTTTTTTTCTTTTTTTAGGCATAATTGCATTCACGGGCCTTCCCCTTTGTTGGGCACACAAGGCACCGTTTAGGTCGTCCCTATGTTTACCATTTCGGGAAAGCTTTAACCATTCAACTCAGGTGGGTCCACTCAGACCTTCACCGAGCCGGTGGTTGCTTTCCCACTCGTGCACCACTCCCTAATCCATGTGATAAAAGGGAGCAACCCAAATGTGTTAATCTTGCTATGCACCCCATGGAAGATCAAATACCCAGGACACGAGCTAGAGGTTAGGATGAACCAACCTTGAACCCATAAACTTAGACCCTTGGTTAGGTTGGAACTCACTTGTGTGCTATGTGCTTTATTTGCTTCTCGAACCTGGAGTCATGCAGTAATGCTTAGACGAAAAAAAAAATAAAAAAAAGCAAGTAGAGTCGTTTTTTTTTAGTCGGTGAGCCAAGATAATTACTTTGGTCTATACAAGTTCGGACCCGGGAGGTTCACGCGGATTCGAAGTTAGGCTACCCAACAAATCCGCGCGGATCCCATGATCGGTCGGCCTTGTATAGCCCAAATTAATGGTCAGGCTTTCAGTTGTCAGTCTCGGTTTGGGCTTTGTAGCGCTTTTGAGCCCGAAATCCGCGCGGGTTTTGGTGTGCTCGGGTACTACCGCGCCTAAATCAAAGTGTCTTCTAGGGTTTTGTGTCAGGTTGTGGAGGCTGATTTGGCCCATACATCGCTCGCCGCAGAATCCGCGGATTCCGTGACGGCCGGGCCATGACGCTCAAATTCTTGTGGTTTTCTTTCCTTCGTCTCTTGGTCTGACCTGGATTTAGGCTCAGTAGTGAGCCTGAGCCCAGGAAATCCGCGCAGATCCCACTGGGCCCAAACCCATGAAATCCGCGCGGATCCTGGTGAGCTCGGTCACTGCCGGGCCTAAATTTAGGTGTCTTTAGGGTCGTTAGCTTGCATGAGTTGGAGTTTGTGTCGGCAGAACATTTGGGTAGCACAGGGTTGTTGGGCCTCATGAGTCCTCACAGATTTTGTGAGTGGGCTCACCCCTGTGTGATCCAAATGGGCTCTTCGGTCTGTCTAGTCGGCTAGAAACGGTATGTTTAGCCTTTATGTGAGG
Source organism: Portulaca oleracea (assembly GCA_029582165.1). Classification (NCBI taxonomy): domain Eukaryota; kingdom Viridiplantae; phylum Streptophyta; class Magnoliopsida; order Caryophyllales; family Portulacaceae; genus Portulaca; species Portulaca oleracea. The sequence continues at coordinate 2,024,715 of CM055870.1, forward strand.
CCTGAGTTCGTTTTCAAGCTCGGCCCGATAAGGTCTAAATATGTCATTCCAGGCCAGAGTCTGCATTTTGCATAAGAGCTTTATTTGGGCTTCGCATATGATTTTGAGCTTTAGTTCGATCATTCGGGGACCAAATAGAATTCTTCATCCATTGCATGCATGAAGTTTTAAAGCGACGTTGAGCTGAGTCTTCGAGTTCATCCACCTTTCAGGGGCAAGATAGGTTGGTTTCGAGTTTATCAGCGGGGCGAGACGGGTCGGTTGGAAACTTTTGACGTCCACTACGACAGTAACGAAGATCGGGTATCATCTGAGGCAACTAATTCAGGAGCAACAGACGAAGAAGCATCTGAGGAAGGTGTTGAATCTTTTGTAATTGACCCATCTGAGATAATGTCAGATCCCAATGATGATCATCCTGAAGATCATCCGCCTAGTGACCATGGAGAAGAGCCGGTGCCTCCTCCACCACCTCCACGTAACGACATGGAGCAATTGACCAACATAATACTGAATATGCAAGTCTCTATGAATGCTCAATTAGAAGCACAAAACCAAAGAATTGATGCCGTCATTCACGCCATGGAGGAGGTGAAAAACTCGAATGTGAAGAATCCTCCTACGAGTGAAGTAGAACAATCTGGAAGAGAGAAGGATGGATCAGTCCACGAGATCTCAAACTCGAGACTTGATCGCATCGAGCAAATGTTGAAAGAGTCCACACTCTTTAACAATCAATTCATGGATGATGTAGGTTTCACACCTGTTCCCCGGGGAAGACTTCCCCCTAAATTCAACATGCCAGACATCAAATTCTGTGGTGTCGAGAATCCGCATCAACATATACGGAATTTTCTGGGGGCGATGACACTGAAGGGGGTTGAAGAGGACATTTATCACATCATCTTTCCTTGGACTCTGGGCCCAGATGTTATGAAATGGTATAATACTCTCAGTCCTGCTAAAACTTCACAATGGAGCATGCTTTGCAAGGAGTTTTTACGCCAATACTCCTACAATGTCGACATGCCTGTCACTTTGAGGGACATGGAGCTGATAAAGCAAGAAGAAAGGGAGTCTTTCTCAAATTACTTTTCTCGGTGGAGATCAAAGGCAGCTCAGATGGTAGACCGACCATCGGAAGAGCATCAAGTTGACATGCTCATCCGTAGTTTACAACTTTCTGACAACACTCATTTAAGGTTCCAACCTCAAAGACTTTGTTTCATTAAGATCGCCGAACAAAGATTGAGAGTGAGTTCGCTAAAGGGCTACGATCGGGGGAAGAACACCTACACCAATAAGAAGTCACCGCCCATCCAGACGGCTAACAAGGGAACGAGGTGAATGCTTTACAACGCTACACCGAGTATACCCCGATAGACACTTCATATGCTCAAGCCTTGAACGCCTATTAAGCAAGGGAATGATTACCCTTCCCGACTTAAAACCCGAGCCAAGGAGAAGCCACTGGTTGGGATGCCAGAATTTTGCAAGTATCACAGGCTCGAGGACATGACATCGAGCAACGCTTCACCCCAAGAATAGAATGGAGGAGATGTTTAGGTCCGCGGCTACCTCTACCAAAGGCGCACAAAAGCCTAGCAACACCAACAATCCACTAGGCTCGCCTATATACATGCCAGATTTGAAGAATGTGAATGGGATCCTTTCGATTCTGGAATGCGAAGAAACCAACTTACATCACACGTTACTTTACGGAGGACTATGAGGTCAACGGTTTATGGGTTAGTGATGAAGAAGACGTCTATGGCGGACCTCATGCTAAGGATGTCACTGATAATTTCTGGGGTTCTGATGGTGATGACGACTTTTGGGGAACAGCAGAATCTGGGGAAACCAAAACCCCGGATGTCACTTTCCTAACGCGGTCTGGACGCCATAATCATCCAGGAGGTCCTTCCCAAGTCCAACCTCAAGACAAAGGGAAGGAGAAAGTAGGGGAGACGGAGGTTTTTTCTCCTGAGGAGGATCTAGTGCTGAAGCAATTAAAGAAATTGAAGATGGATGTGACGGTTTGGCAATCACTGGCTTCGCAAAAGCATAGACAGGCTTTAATTGAGGCTTTAAGTAAACTTGAAGTGTCGCCAGAGACCACACCCGAGGAAGTAGTATCTTTTGTCACTTCTGGCCAGAGTAATATAACCTTTAGTGACGAGGATTTGCCCAAAGAAGGTTTTGCACACAACAAGGCCTTATACTTAACTGTGGGTTGTTCTAATAAGGTGATACCATTGGTATTGGTTGACAATGGATCCGCTGTAAATATTTGCCCATGGAGGACAGCTCAAAAGCTGGGTGTTCAATCTCATCAGCTTACTCAACAAGCTATTCAGCTTAGAGCTTATGATAATACTCCTAGGCGAGTTTTGGGGTCAATCCTCTTGCCTGTCACCATGGATACGATTTCTAGCAACGTTGAGTTCTTGCATCGATATCCCAAAGATCCTTCAACCTTTTACTAGGGCGCCCTTGGTTGCATTGAACAACGAGCGTGTCGCCTACCTTGCATCAGAAGGTGAAGTTGTCGGTCAAGGGTCAGGTGGTAACTATCAAGGGAGAGGAGTTATCCGCAATGATTACTTCTAAGAAACCGATGTTGGAAGTAGAACATAACTCTAAGGATGAGGAATTCCATCATTTTGACATCGTTGCTACCTTGGATAAGGACGAAGCACCTTTGGACTTTGATCCTATTCCAATAGAAAAGTCAACGCCATACTCGTGAGACAGGGTACTTTCCCCGGTTTACCATTAGGAAGGAGAGCACAAGGGCCCACATCCTTTCCTCGACTAAAAGGAAATCACCACTTTGGATCGGGGTACGTCCCAACTGAGGAGGAACAACGGTTGGCAGAGAAGGTTGTGAGGGTCAAGAAGAGAGGTGAGCCAATACCGCTTTATAATATAAAGCCGTATCCACTCACGCTTAATGGTCAGTTTATAAAAGAAGGAGATTGTTTCCCTTACTTTGGCTTTCCAGAGCCATACTACTTGAAAAGTAAGGATTTTGGTTCCAGGATCGAAATTTTCGGATCGCATCGCTTGAAGAAGAACTTTTCACACCAGCACGGGAGAGCAAGACCCCACTAGATTGGACTCATCTAGCCGGGAGCAACATCTTTGGGATTTTGTTCGGTCAGGAGGCACGGAGAGAAGAGAAATCTGTGGAAGCACTTTCCCTCGCCCTATCAAGCATGGATTTCGATCCTACTGAGCTCATTGCAACATGGGGCCAGGAGAACAAACAAATCACCTGGATATCAGCTGATGGAGATAAGGAGTTCACTCTAGCTATAGGAGAGTCTGTGCATAGATCTGGGTCTAGTCCTCATTCTGTTTCTGTTCCACTTTTAGAGTCTGTCTTAGAGTCGGGCCTTAAGCCCACTAAGTCTGTTGCATCTACTTCTGAAGGGTCTATTGAGTCATCTGTTGATGTTTTTGTTTCTCTATTCAATGAAATGAACTCTTTCGCTTACGACTCTTCTCGTTCCCCATCCCTGAACTGCTTTGCCTCAGATAAAAATAATAATGATGCTGTAAACGAACCCAAAATTCCTAAAGATCTTTTAAAAGCTGTAGAGGAGCACGAGAATCGAATTTCTGTAATTGAAGAAACCATAACTGTAAATCTGGGTACCCCGGAGGAACCTAAGATAACCAAAATCGGGAAATCTTTAACTCTCAAAGAGCAAGAGCGATTCACTCTACTCTTACGAGAATTTGTGGATGTCTTTGCCTCGTACAAGATATGCCCAGATAGACAGGAAATAGCCGAGCATAGAATACCACTTTACCCTCGATGCTAAACCAACAAATGTAAGCTTGAGAATGAAACCAGAGCGGCCTTGAAGATCAAGGAAGAGGTTGAGAAGCGCTTAAGTGCAGTGGTTCATTAGGGTGTAGGAATATCCTAAATGTGTAGCAAATGTAGTTCCAGTTCAAAGAAGGATGGGAGAGTTCGAATGTGTGTAGATTTTAGGATTTAAACAAAGCAAGTCCGAAAGATGACTTTCCTTTACCCCACATTGATATCTTAGTAGACAATACTTGTGGCCACGCCCTTCTTTCATTCATGGACGTACTCGGTTATAATCAAGTCAAGATGTCCGAGGAGGATATGAAGAAGACAACGCTCATCACTCATCGGGGTACATTCGCCACGAGTGATGCCATTTGGGTTAAAGAATGCAGCGCAACCTATCAAAGGATCGCCACCACATTGTTGCATGATATGATGCATGTGGAAGCAGAGGTTTACGTGGATGATATGATTATTAAATCACGATCGCGAACACATTTAGATAGCCTTAGAAAGTTTTTCCTTAGGCTCGTAAGTACGGAATGAGATTAAATCCACGTAAATGTGCCTTCGGGTGACGCTCGGGTAAGTCGTTAGGTTTTTCGTAAGTTCCAGGTATCGAGGTCGATCTGCAAAAATCAAGGCGATACAGAAATGCCACCGCCTAAGACAGAAAAGGAGATAAGAGGTTTCCTAGGCCGCCACAAGACATGTTCTGCTCATAGCAAAATTGACCATGATCCGTGACCCCATATTTAAGAAGTCAAGAGAGGAGTCAAGCCCGAGTGGGATGAAAAATGCCAGCGACCTTTGACAGATCAAAGAATACTTGGCCAATCCACCCGCTTTAATGCCTCCCACGCCTAAGACCCTTATTGTTATATTTAACTATCACAGAGGCAAGAATGGGGCTATGTTAGCTCAAAGATACGAAGGTGAAGAACGAGCAATCTACTATTTAAGTAAGAAGTTCTTGGAATATGAGACTCGGTACTAACATTGAGAGGTTGTCCTTAGCTCTTGTTTGGGCAACGAGGAAACTACGCCACTACATGCTTGCTCATACAGCGCATGTGATCGCTTTCATGAACCTCTCAAGTATTTGATGGAGCAACCATTGGTCAATAGCGGGTAGCTCGATGGATGGTCATGTCTTGCCGAGTTTGATTTACGCTTGTTCCATGTAAGGCCATAAAAGGAAGAGTGGTGGCGATTTTCCGTCAACTACCCGTAGAGGAAGCTTGTGAGGAAGAACTCGAATTTCCTGATGAGGAAATATTTCAAACGCAGAAAGAAACTTGGGAAATGTATTTTGATGGCGCCTCTAATCAAAGTGGATATGGAGTAGGAATCATTCTGATCTCACCCGAAGGAGCACATACTCCGATTTCGGTGAAATTGGATTTTGAAGCCACCAACAATGTGGCTGAATATGAGGCATGCATCATTGGTATGCAAGCTGCGGTAGAGATGGGCATAAAATGCATAAGAGTATTTGGGGATTCAAGCCTCATAATCAATCAAGCTTCCAATAAGTGGAAGGTAAAGAATGAAGCTTTAACACCTTACCAAGCTTATGTGAGAGAGTTAGCAGAACACTTTGATCAAATAGTGTTCACTTATTTACCTCGGGAGCATAATGAATTAGCGGACGCTTTGGTAAGCTGTCATCATTGCTTAATATCCCGAGAGGAGCCGTTTATGCCCGTATGTGTAGATCGAAGAGCTCACGCTTATGTGTATTCTCTGGAGGTTTGTGAGGTAGACCCAACTTGTTGGTATTACGATATACACCAGTACCTCACCAAAGGAGCTTACCCTGAAGGTTCCACTACGAGGTCACAAAGAGCAATTAGACTCTTGGCTTCAAAGATTGCTTGATTCAAGGTCAATCGCAAGAAAATCGACATAGGCATCAATTTGCTTTGTCTAAGCCGGGAGGAAGCTAAGAATTTGATGGAAGAAGTTCATGGAGGAGAATGTGATCCGCATATGAATGGACGGATGTTGTCCAAAAAAATACAAAGAATGGGGTATTACTGGTCAACTATGGAAGCTGACTGTCACGATTACGTGAAGAAGTGCTACAAGTGTCAAATTTATGCGAACTTGCAACATCAACCCCCTTCATTCTTGACTACTTTAACATCGCCTTGGCCGTTCTCAGTATGGGGCATCGATATCATAGGGAAGATCACTCCTAAAGGAACAGGAGGACATAAGTATGTGCTTGTAGCCATTGACTACTTCACAAAGTGGGTAGAAGCGGCATCATATGCAAAGTTGACTTCTAAGCACGTTGCTAAATTCATACTTACAAATATTATATGCCGTTACGGGGTACCTCATGAGTTGATTAGTGATAATGGGGTTCACTTTAAAAGGAGACAGAATTGTTAGCAAAATACAAGATCCAACATCATAGATCTTGGTATATCTACTGCATCAATGGAGCGGTTGAGACAACTAACAAGAACATTACCAGATAATAGAGAAAATGGCCACAACTTATAAGGATTGGCGGATAAGTTACCTTCGCCTTGTGGGGCTATCGAACTTCTATTCGTGACATCCACCGAGCAACTCCTTACTCTTTGGTATACGAGTAGAAGCGGTGTTGCCGTAGAGGTGGCAATACCTTCACCGCGAATTGTAGTGGAAAGTCGATTCCTGCGGATTGGGCTAAAGCTAGATATGAGGAACCGTTAACATCGACGAAAGGAGACTCGAGCCATGCACAATGTCCAGATATACGTAATCGTGTCGGGGCATGTAACAGGAAGGTCAGACCTAAAGACCTTGGAGAGGGTGACATGGTTCTGAAGGAGGTAAGGGCACCTATTCAGGACCCGAGAGGACAGTTTAGGCCCAATTGGATGGGTCCATACATCATAAAAGAGATCCTTCCAGAGAAATTGTGAAGTTAGTTGATCTGGAGGGTGAAGAATATGCTCAGCTGACTAATTTGGATCAGCTAAAGAAGTTTTATGCATAAGGGTAAAAGTGGACATAGAAACTGGTGACCGAAACCAGCAACTATCCTCAAAGATATTAGCCACTTGCTTATTTAAGTCAGCAACTAAATCCCAACACTATTTTTTGAACTACGATGGCCTGATTCCATATAATGTGGATACGTAGGAAGATTTTTCTAAAGTCCGGCCCAAATAAATAAAAATTTCCCGACAATTTATTTTGGTTATCTGTATTTTAGCCCTTGAAGCAACATGAGCTCTTCGCGATTCATGCAACTTAAGACCTTTATAGGGCTTTAAATATTATCCGGGCTTAGGTGAATCCACGCGGATTTTACGAACTTTCAGCCCGAAATACTCACGAAATTTTCGGAGCGCTTGGGGCAAATCCACGCGGATTTCAGACCTTGCTCGGCCCAGTTCCCTTGGCGAATCCTCGCGGATTTTACTAATCTTTAGCCCGAAATACTCACGAAATTTTCGGAGCAGTTTTGGGACGAATCCGCGCGGATTTTTTAGAACCCAACATCTCAGGATCCACGCGGATTTTGTTACCAATCCGGCCCAAAATACTCACGATATTCTCGGAGCAATTCTAGGTAGATCCGCGCGGATCCCTCGCTTTTCTAGGCCCTTTTCGTTTCTGAAAATCTACGCGGATTTACTTAATGACCCGGATACTCACTTGATTTTGTCAAAGCAGTTCGGGTCAGATCCACGCGGATTTTGTATTTTCCTAGGCCTAACCTTAATCCTTGTGGGTTACTTTCTTGATGCAAAAATCTTCGCGGATTTTGCATTTTTTAGAAATAAATTTTCTATGTGCTGAAGTCCATGGGATTTCACATATGTAATGAAAATGCTGGAGTATCGTAAAATACGACTTTATTATTTCCATTAATTTCTAAGAGTTAAAAGAAAGAAAGAGCATGCAAGTTTACAATTTGCTACTCGAACGTTCATCAGCATCCAAAAAAAAAAAAAAAAAAAGCAAAGATCACCCATCATCTTGAGTTTTTTTTTTTTCCCAGTTTCAGGAACAATGCTAGGTTCAGATCCTTCACCCCATGAAGATGCTCTTCGCAGTCTCTTCTTAATGGTCGATCACTAGGGCTTCCTTTTCGCTTTCCCGAGTTTTTAGAGTCCATGCAGGTAGAACCTGGTCAGGTCTAGGTACCTTGGTTGCCATAGATCTTTCCCTGAGACGTGTTGTACTAGGAGGGTGAGATCCAGTGGGTAATAGGTTTAATTCCTTCTCTTCTTGTTCTTTTAGCTGCTTCCTAATAATGTAATCTTTTCTCAGAATCCATCGCGATAGGCCATAGATACATAAGCGCTTCCTCCTGTTGTAGAAACATTGAGGGTAGGTCTATTCGTCCAATAGTCCTGCCAAGATCGAACCTTGGAAGTGTCGTTGGTGATGGTCTTAGGATTAGGCGGAGTGCAGTCCGGTGAAGGGACACATTGTTTTCTCCTGATTTGACGCCCGCCTGCTCAGAAAGTAGTAGGTGGTGTAGGTCAAACCCACAAGTCTCACAAAAGGGTGTCGATGATCTTATCCTCCACCAAGAGATGTGCCACTTGACATACCATCTCTTCGATGAACCATTTCAACCACCTTTCCGTTGAACGCTCCTTGTGTGTTCGGGCACGTTGGCAAAATTGGGTCATCCGGAATGTGGCTTCATTCTTGGGAGGCGCCAAGAAGCGGGTATGCTCCATCAACCATATCTACAAGAGAAGAAAAGGAAGGTTAGATTCCAGGGAAAAATCAAGTCCACGCGGATTTGAGAACAGTAAGTTGGGGTAGGTGCGAAATCCGCGCGAATTTCGGGAGAGTTGTAGAAATTTCACCGGGCAAGAGGGGCTTCCGAGAATTCGCTTCGATTCTTCACAATTCGGTCCAAGCCCATGATAGTTTCACCACTATCATTGGTGCTAGCTTTGATCACCACGGAGGCTCACCGATATTGATTAACGGTTTGACCATCGTGTTGATACAAAGATCCGCGAAATTTGTTAGCCACCAGTGGCCGGATAAAACCGGGCTTGCGCGATCTTTGGACCTCGCATGCATCAGCGGATTTCACTCAAATTCTGGGCCTGCACAGGTTGACGCGGATTTTAGGAGTTGTGGGCTCGGTTTTGAATTTCGGGCCGGATACTGGGGGCTGCGCGGATTTTGGCGATTTTTGGGCTCAAGCAGATCTATGCGGATTTTGGGGTTAAGCTCGAGTCCACGCGATTTTTGCAATTTCTGGGCCAAACGCGTGTGGTCCGTATTTAGTAAGTTTGGACCCAATGCTGGGATATGAGTCGGAGTCAAGCACATCTAATTTCCCGTAGTTTCTGTCTGAGCTGATCAAAGGCCCGAATTATTTATTTGCGAGCAGACTCGTTGTGTACTCAAGAATTAATTGCTTCTGGCAAAATTTATAGAAATCAACTCTTGTTATGACCACGGCTCAACGTTCTGTCTCAGTTGTTGTGTTTGTTGCATTGCATGTAGTCGTAGTTTTTTGGTAATACATTAGCATTTACATTGTGGTCTGTGTGAGTCAAATAATAAATAAAACAAAGTATTAATTTTCTAAGCATTATACATGGAAAGTTACTCAATCGTCATCTTCTCCATCAGAAACTAAGTCTATATATTCTGGGCCTGAGAAATCAAAGCATCGGCCTGGTAGAGGAGCAGGGTCTTGCCCAATGAAATAGTTCCACCCATCAGCCGCCCAGGAGGAAGTCTATATATTTTGAGGAAGGCATAACTGCAAGCAATACTCAACTCAGGCATAAACTTTTCAAATGCTCGAGCAAAGTAAGAAAATAAGTCGGAGACAAAATGAAGAAAAATCAAAGCCTACACATTTTGTACCAAGATCATCAAGTTCCCACGATTTGACAACAAATAAAGCGAAATCGCTCAAAATGCCATCGATCCACGTGGACTTCAAACAAACTGAGCATGACCAAATACTTCGGGGTCATTTTTTTTAATATGTCCAAAACTTAGCCTTATTAGGTTTAAGTTCAAGACTTAGTGACATCATGTGCATGGGTTCTAGCTCAAAGTGAATCCACATGGATCCACGCGGATTTCCCTTAGAAATTTGTCAAATTTCTTCGGTTCTAGCTCAATTTTGAGTAGCTCAACACAGATTTCCAGTGAAACATACCACTGGTGGGCTCATGAGGAAAATGAAGCAAAAACTTACCCGAATGAGGTCTGGGCTCGAGCTCCGCGCAGATTTCTTTCAAAGCTTGGACAACAGGAACAACAGAGTCTCGTCTGCCAATGTGAGCTAGGAGTCACGCAGATTTTAATCCGCGGATTCTCAAGTGAAATGGAGTGGAGGAGTACCTTATCCTACCCCATCCATACTCTCCTTTTTTTCTTTTTTTCTTTCTTTTCATTTCACCTTATTTTTTCTTTTCTTATTTTATTTTATTTTTCATTTTTACTTTATTCTCACATGCATCGATACTTACAAGTTTGTCCTTTTCAGAAAAAACATACCAAGCCCGACAACATCCAAAATCAAGCTAGCTACAAACAATTCGATATCTTTCAAGCTACCCTTGAAGTCAAGCCCGACAACATCCAAAGAATTTAACCAAGATCGGACTACCTCGGTCAAGAAATCCAAGCTACCCTTGATCGCTCAAGCTCGACAATATCCAGAATTAAAGTTAACATTCGGACTACCCGCTAATCGCAACATTTTTCAAGATGTATACTTTGACTTTCGTCTTATCCGCACTACCAAAGTGGGGGCTAATCAGACACAAAATTCGGGCCAAGCACCGAGCTCCAGGCGCATGTGGATTTAGCAGATATGGGCCCAACAGAATTCACTCAGCACAAAAAGCAGAACAAGCCCATTTCGAGTCAGCTCCACGCGGATTCTGGCCCAAGCAGGATCACGCGGATCCCGCCCATTTCAGATGGGAGTCGCGCGGATCCAGCCCCAATTCAGAAGGGAGTTGCGCGGATTTACTAGCCTGACCCAGAATATACCAGACCCGAATGTCATCAACCGCGGATTTGCAAGGTCAGCACAAATGTATCAAACCCAAAATCAGCATCCGCAGATTTTGATTTTGGGCCAAAAATCGGGTTCTACAGGTCTGCGCGGATTTCTTGGGCTGCTTAACGGCTTAGTCTTTGGGATTGGAAAATCTGCGCGGATTTCCTTGACCTAACCTAGTCTGCTGCCTATAAAAGGATCCGCGCGGATCCTGCAGAAAGGGGGGGGACGACTGGAAAAAAGAGACAGAAAAAAAAAAGTGAGGCTGAAAAATTGCAGAGAGAAATCTGAGAGAAACCAGAGGGAGCTACGCTTAAGGATAAAAAAAGAGGGTCCACGCGGATTTCTGGGCAGTACTTCCGTGGTTCCGAAAAGCAGTTCTTCGGTCGAGGCTTCAGTTTCGCTTGCGGTGCTAGCCAAATCCGCGCGGATTTGGTAGGGTTCCGACCTTTTTTTTTCGATTTCTTCTTAGTTCGCTCAAATTGTAACAATGTAGATCGATAATCCCCGCCCGCTGTAACCTTTCTTATTTTCGTACTTGTTTAAATTTAGTTTAAGTTTTATGCATGCGTTTTCTTTAATTTTGTCGTGACAACTTTGTTTTTTTTTTTAGTTTCTTTGAACCCGACCTAGTAAGGGCCGCTTCGGCGGGCGATGCAAGGGCACCCCCCTACATCGATACCTTTACCCCCGGATCCGAATTTCGGTTCGAGACCGGAGTCAACTTTATTTTTGTTAATTTTTTATAAAATTAACTGGCGACTCCTTTTATTTTTTTTATGCGAATTAACGTTTTTCAAGCTCAAAACATTGTTCAGAAATCCGTGTGGATTTCTGGTCAGTGAGCCTGGCCTGATCCCAGTTCTGATAATAAAAAAAAAACGTTAAAATTTGTACCCTAAGCAACTCTACGTCGACTCGACACTCCGCGGGGGACCGTGCCCTCTGGGGCCGCGGGCCCTACAATACTAAACAACGATACTAAAAGTTTAGTCAAAATGTGTACCTGACAATAGCACCTTGAATCCTTTGCACAAGAAGCAATGCCAATAGCCGGACAACAACGACATATCAAAATCCTCAACGCCACTCCAAAATCTATCACCTATTTAACAATATTGAATTAACTAATTAGCAAAAAAGGTAAAGTCATATATTGAATTAACTAAAATTAACCTAAGATTATGGATAATATAATAAAATTTTCTTTTCCTTTTTCTTGTGGTTTCCTCAAACGATCGTGAATTTGGTAGATGACACAAGTTGACCAAGCTCTACTAAATGAACATAATCAACAAGAAACTATACTGAATGAAATAGATTACCGCAATGAAATTATATTATCAAATTCAATAGAAATTATTATCTTTTTATTATTTTGAGGTCTTCAATAGAAATGATTATCACAACAATAATGACCAATTAATTCTTAATTTCTTGCCAAACCCAAAGAGTACTGAGTAGTAACAAACTATATATATAATTATATTAATTTTTTTTTGATGATTAAGGGCCAAGCCCAAATGGTGCCAGCAGGCACAAATGCCTAGCACAAACAAGAGGAGGCCCAAGGCCCAATCAAATTACAACACATATTCCACTAGCAAAATTGTTCCACCAAATTCCATTGAAACTGATTCTTTAATTCCACAGGTGTCATGTTGGATTCACCCTTTTTTAAGTATCATCATCATCATCTATCAATATCATCATGGTACCATCCTCACACAAAGATCAATTGCTTAATTGATCAGCAAACATAAGCTTGCCAACCGAGTGAACCGACAAAGCCAAAACTTTCATTCTTTCAATTACTCTAAAAATACTTATCAATTAAAACTCCTAAATCCATCCTAATACTATCGCTTCACGCACCTCAAAGAGAGGGAAAAAGAGACAAAGGTATAGAATCAAACTGGAAACAAGTAAATAACCCACCAAAAATATCAAGCACAGCCCATTAAAATCATTCAGTAATCAGTACTCAGCCAGTCAGCCGAGAAGCAATACTAACCCGGGTCCGTTGCCACCAAACAGTTGTTGGTTGGAACCACCGCCGCAAAGTCTCAGAATCGCAGCCCACCGTCGCTTCACACCGATACCGGCATCACAACCCCAGTAAGACAATCACCGAAATCAAATTGGGAAAAAGATGGAGCCTTGAGCAATTGGGATTTGGGGTTTAGGATTACTAATTCAATGTTGATTATTATTCAATAGAGCTGACTTTGCTTAATATAACAAGAAAAATTTACCGTTGCCAATTGATTTGAGACGCCATGAGGCCCATGACCCAGGGTGAGGGAGAGGAAGATGAATTCGAAGGGACCGTCGGACCGAGGGAGACAAGCAAAGGACCGTCGGACCAGAAAAGGGAAGCTCGGTGGTCGAGAGGAGGACGAAGGGACGTCACCAGAAAAGGGGAGCTCGAGGAAGAAGGGACGTGATGTAGACTGAATGACGAAATCATATTTTGGCGTGGGATTGCGTTGGATTTGGGGCCCTTTAACAGTTGTGTTTTTTTGTCCAGCGTTGGGCCTCATTATTTGGGCCTATTAATATATCTAAGATTGCATGATATTAATTGAAGTTGGGGCCCTAAAATTTCAACCAGTTTTTCTTTAACACATTGGGCCCTGGGCGGTCGCCCCTTGGGCCTACCCCCGGGCCGGGCCTGAGTCTGCCGAGCGCGAGGGAGAGCTTGGAAGTCATTTAACATTTCTCTAGTCAAGTTCAAAACTGCCTCCGCGAGTGCCATACGCTGATTGTGCCTGAGTTTGTTTCGCATGTTCCAGCACTGCCATGCGACCATAAAAAACCATGGTTTGGAGGGTGGTTCCAAGTCCATGAGAGCTTTGTGAAGGTAATCCACAGTGCTTAAGTATAGGCCTGCCCAAACCTCCTCGGCCAAACCACTCAACTCCCAAAGGGCTACCGACAGTGGGCATTGGAAAATGCTATGGATATTTGTTTCTGAGTAGTAGCCACAAACTGAGCAAGTTTGGTCTACCGTCTTGATGCATCGGCCTACAACTCTCGCAGACGGCAAGATCTCCTTACACAGATGCCATTCGAACACCTTAACACCGGGGGGGTACATTTAGGTTTCACAGCTTCTTCCAGAATAACGCCGTCGGGGGGGGGGGGGTGTTACATTTAGGTTCCACAGCTTCTGTGGATTGTTATGATCCTGGGTTGATCCTTGTTGTTCCCCTTTTCGGTGAAATAAATTGAGGATATCTCCCGATAATTATAAAAAAAATTAAGCATAATTCACACTCTAATCAAATTAACTTCATCTGTTATATATATTTAATGAGTGTTTTGATAAATATAAAAAAAATAATGAATAAAGATATAATTTTATTAAAACAAGACACTTCAAAATGTCTTATTTTTTTATTACATTGGTAAGTAGGGCCACCCATTGGACCCCCTATCTCAAGGGAAACCCAATGGGACCACCAGCCCATGGGGAAGGGGGAAATCAGGCATACACGCGTCTGTTGCTGCTCCCAAGAATCGATCTCTTGACCTGTGGATTACCAAAGCGCAACAGATACCACTTGATCTAAGGGCTCATTGGTTTCAAAATGTGTTACTAGTTACTCCCTACCAGACTCGTATCATTTTCATTTGTGAGATTCTTTCCCTATAGAGGAAAGAACACCTTGATTTCCTGTTTGTGGTATAGGTAGTTTGTAAGTCATATAACATCATGAATAGTGATCGGTATTTATATACAGTAGAAATGTGAGGATAAATAGGATATTAAACTCATCAATCCTAATCTTGATGAAGGAAGATTGGGTCCTCCTTGAATCAGGTGGGTAGGGAGGTTGCAATGACATACCTAGCCCAATACCCCAATTAGGCCTATGGCGGGGATCTGATTCGGCCAAGAGTATATAACTGCTGGGGTGCCAGGTAATATGATATGTCAAATGATGTGGCAGAAGTGCGATTTATAATGTAAGAAATAAATCTTGTAATTAGATATATCAGAAGGATTCATTGATTTGTGTATACATTTAATTGGGTGACCAGTGAACAAAATCAAAGAAGATCATATGTGATTTGATTACAATCTTCTTTATATTTTTCCTTGTAAGACAGAAAATTTAAGTATATAAATGAGCCAGGTCCAAGAGAATCTGTATCAGCGCAATTCATTGCCTATCCAACAACTACATTCACCACAATCATATATAGGAGACATCCAAGCATCTTTCATCACTTCCATTGACGACTCATTTAATTTGTTCATTTGTCTTCAATAGCTCCAAGTCTAGGGGTGAGTGCAATTTTCTTGATAACTCTGAGTTATTATCTCTAAATTTGTGCTCTTCTCTAGTTCTCACTCATTGCTATCATAATAAACTTTCGGCTTTGAAATATGAGTTTTGTTATTACTAGTAAAGCTAGATACAAAAATAAACTTACATTAACATACAATTTCAGTTGATTTACACAATACATTTTTTGTGATGCAATCATTTTTTGATTTTGCTAATTGTCGTCTTGGATATGATGATGGACAAGACCCTTATCAACTTTTTTATATGATATTACATATAATTAAGGGAAATGATAAAAGTTTACTTTTTAAATTTAATAGAATATACTACTTAATTATCTACTCCCTCCGTTCCATATTAACTGTCGTATTTGGAAATTGTGCAGTCAAACTTCAAAAATTTTGACCGTAAATTTCTCAATATATACAATGAGTTGCTATATAAAATTACCACCATTAGATTCGTAAATGAAAAATAATATCATAAAAGTATAATATTGCAATTGTTAACAACATATTATGCAAGAAATTATCAATCAAAAAATGATATTGGAGACCGTAAAAGTCAAAACTATGACAATTAATATGGAACGGAGGGAGTAATAACTAAATCTACATAAATCTTTGTCTTTTTAATGAAAGAATCCACACAAATCTTATATTAATTAATATTTTGTGGAAATTTCAACGTTTCTTGTCTTCTCTAAGTTCTCTTGTTACTTGCCATCTTCAACAAGCTCACCGACCTTAGGATACTTCTCCATAAACTTAGCTTATGAATCTTATGTTTTTCACTTTCCGATACCCACAATTTAACAATCTCATCTTCGACTGAATGAAAGCGGAGATGAATGTGTTGGGAACTGAAAAAGGAATCCCTCAAGAAGGGTTGAGTATTTCTTTCTAATATCGTCGATCTCCTGGTCCATTTTTGTGAGAAATTTAACAGCATGCGTGTTGAGTTAGAGTGCGTAAAATTCATAAGTAAAATGTAGTTGGATAAAAGTTAAATTTTGATAAATTTTGGTAGTTTTTGTTAATTTTTGGTAAAATTTTGGTAACTGTCGTTAAATTTATATTAATATTTTAAAATTCATTTTTTTGTTTGTTAACTTTGGCCAATTTTGATAGGTTTAGGTAAAATTTGATAAATTAGAATTACCCATGAATTTGACAGACTTTAAAGCCGTCCTTTTCCTCATATGTTAAAAGCCCGATTCTAAAGTTGACGTGTTAAACATACCCCTGTCGATATACGTTATTTTTTGACTGAGTTACTGACACCAAAATATAATTTTTTTTATTTTTTAATAATCGAAATTAAAAAATACTGTAAAAGTAGAGACTAATTGACATACAATAGTTGAAAGTAGAAATTATTAAAATTCAATTTTCCTTAAAACATATTTACTTAAATTTGATTAGATAATTATGCCCCATTCTTTTATGCAGTAACTTGTGGTGTGGTACCGCATTACACCGGACTACTCAATATTCTATCACACTTCACCTCAATCCACCACAATTTACCATAATCATTACCAAAATATCTTCTTACTTTTCTCTCGTCGCTTTTCTCCTCTATTTTTTAGATTCTCTCTCCTCACCCACTCCACCTACCACAACTCTCACAACAACTCACCACGACCCACCATATTCACCACATTTTTTCAATTTTCACAGCACCGCACCGTTGCTGTACCGCATCGCAAATGGAGCCTTTGGCAGCATTGCCAAATCAAGACTTTACTTTGAAGTGTAAACGCGGCCATAGAGTCATCTACCACTAACTTTCATCAACAACTCATTTACATGTATCTTCATCCCTTTTTGTTTCCCCCTCCTATTCATTCACAAATATTGATTTTTATAACTCTTTCCTTTTTCTTTCATCTTGTTGGATTCAATTTAATTGAATGGATTTTCCAGATTTGGTGTCAAGTTGAATTTCTCGATGAAATCTCCTAGGGTTTGATCGATCTACTTCAAATCAAAAGCTGCACAGATTGTGAGGTACGTTTATTTTTTTTTTATTTACTTTTTTCGATATGACGATGAGATTATTTCGGAGAAGTAAATTTCATTGATAATTTCTTGGTAATTTAGATTCCCCCACCCCTGATTTCCCCTAAATTGGCTCGTAAAATGTCTGTTGTTATTGGGGATTTGGAATCAAATATTATACTGTATGTACTAGTAAAGTATATATTTCAAATCTGCGGAAACTTTTGTTTGTATATCAGATTAAAGATGAATGGAATGATTCAAATCGGAGTTACAAATCCGCTACTTGTGTGATTAGTTTGCTGATTGAGTCGATATCAGTAAAAATGTTTATCCCTGAAGACGTGTTGATTCAGATACTGCTGAGATTGCCACCGAAATCTGTGTCACGCTTCAAGTGTGTGTCGAAATCTTGGCAAGCGATGATCGATAGCGATGAATTCATGCCCGAATACCTCCAATTGACATACACAGACTCCTACTCCTCCAGCAATCATTGTCTGCACTTGATCTCCCAAAAACAGTCGTATGATGTTTTTCCAATCAGTTTTATCTCCCTCTTGTTTAGTGAATCGGCGGATGAGGATGCACAACTACTCGAGTTAAAGGGTCATCCCGGCGTCACAGAGTTGTTTGGGGATGTCTCCGATCCACGAGAAAACACACGGTATTCCTACGGTGTTTCTATTCCGATCAATGGGATTTATTGTGTCAACATTATCCAAACCAACCCACCACATGATGTTGAACGACACGAACGTCTTGTTCGGGCCGCATTCTGGAACCCCGGCGTGCGACAATTCCACGTCTTACCACCCATTCCCCGTCCCGCCATGCTCGACCATTACATTGGTTTACAACCTCGTCGTGGTGATGATGATGAACTCTTGGATCCCGAGGATGTTGATGTTCGCAATGTGGACAGTTTCATGTGTGGCTTTGTGTTTGAACCTGCATCCCAAGATTACAACTTCTTCTGTATTTCACAGCACGGTAACCATTATGATGGTTCAAGTTACTTCGTTTGCTTCCATCTATATAGCCTGGCATCAAATTCATGGCAAGAACTTCACCCCTCTCAGATCACATTCCCTCCTGATTTTGTTAGAATTGGAGTTGGGGGATCATATCTCCCTTATCATCCATCAATACATGACAGAAATGCAGTCCCTTTGAATGGGTCATGCCATTGGCTTTACCCTGACTTTGACCGAGCGCATTTACTTTCATTCGACATAGTAAATAACGCTTTTGACGAAACTATTTTTCCTCACAGAATGTTTGGGTATGAGGCCGTTTTGACGATTGTAGATGGTTATCTTGCAATAGCCGGTCCACCCCCAGCTGCAGGTACAGCCGATTTTGATTTCAAAAGTGATCCATCCATAATCGACATGAGTGTGATGAAAGAATATGGGGTTAAGGAGTCATGGATGAAAGCATACAGGATTACATTGAAATCACCGGGCAGATGCCTCGGCATTATTAAAGACAAATTGTTTGTGAAAGAGGTGGAATACGGATGGGTGGTTTCTTCTCGACTAGGAGCACACCAGAACGATTACCATGAATATGGCGATGTCCCTTTTGAGAAATTTGACATTCTGCCATTGGAGGGATCTCTTATCCCCATTCATCCTATCAACCAAAACCAATGATCAAAGATAAGATATTGTTTTACACATCTTCATTCCCCACCCCAGTGTCCCCATATGTTAGATGTAATATCGAATACATATATATATATATACTCTTCAGTGCCTTGTTCTGAGTTTTCTCAATTGTTTTCAATGGATGATGTATTTCTTTATTCCCCTAGTTCGAACCCTCTCAAACTTTGGTATATCTTTCCTAGATGTTTGCAAGGCAAAACACCGATATATTGTCTGCTCTATTTTTCAAGTGGGGTCATGAACTGTGACTGTGTCTTCTGATACATGTAATTTATTAGGTGTACCAAAAGCATGTGTTCCAAGTATTACAATTATTGATCTATATATATTAGATAGTTCACTCTTATTGTTATGATTGTTCAACTTTATTATTATAATTATTCAGTTCTAGAAAAATTGTTCACTCTCAAACATTTTGAACACATGCTCCGAGTGCATATAATATATATTGTTTGATACATTGGCTTATTCAAAGAATAAAATTGGGTCTCCACCCCTAATTATCAAAAAAAGTAAAGCCTTGGTTTGGCAATGCTACCTAATTATCTAATCAAATTTAAGTAAATCTTTTTTTAGGAAAATTGGATTTTAATAATCGCTACTTTCAGCTATTGTATATTAAATAATATCTACTTTAGTTTTTTAATTTTAGTGCTTCCAAAAAAAATAAAATTATACTATGGTGACAATGACTCGGTCGAAAGATGACCTATATCAACAGGAATGTGTTTGACACGTTAGCTTTTTGGTCAGGTTAAATTCAAGTTAGGTTGGTTAGATTAGGAAAAAAGTTATACGTGTTGGAAAAAGTGGATTGATTTGAGATTAAAATAATATTATTTGAATTTTTTTATTTAAATTTTGTTTTTAGTTTTGGTTTTTTTTAAGGAGTTGGGTTCGGTTAGATAAGAATGAGTTAAGTTAAGTTAGGTTCAGTTAGATTAGGTTGATTAGATCTAACTCAACTAAAGAACAGGGTCGAAATATAGTATTAATACCTAGTAATAAGTCAAGATTATGGGCTATATAAGTTATTTGGTAGCCTGGTAGATATAAGTTAGGTTAGATTAGGTTAGGTTGATTAGGTCTAACTCAATTAAAGAACATGACCGAATTATAATATTTATACCAAGTAGTAAGTCAAGATTATGGGCTAAAAACTTTGGCAATGGGCCGGGTACCCGCTCGGCCCGGCCCGACCCGAAAATTGTGGGTCAAGGCCGCATTTTTTGAAAGCGACCTGGTCCGACCCGAAAAGACCGGGGCCCTGAAGAATGGACGGGCCGGGCTCGGGCTAAGGGTTTATGACCCGGCCCGGCTTGCCAACCCGCTAATATAAATGAAAAAAAGAAATCCAGACATTGGGTCTTCCTGACCCGCCTGACCCAGCCCGCAGCCCGCCGAGTCAGGGCTCGGGCCGACACTACTTGACCCGAAGGGCGGGCCGGGCCGGGCTCGGGTCGACGGGTCACAAATGTTCGGCCCGGCCTGACCCGCTCAATGCCCAAGTCTAAGGGCTATATAAGTTATTTGGTTGTTGTGGGCGCGAAAGTTTTTGCTGTATTATTTAATTATATTTAGCTGTTTGGTTGTAATCTTTATTTTTTGGAGGTGATTGTTATTTGTTTTGTATATGGTTTGCTGTTTGTATGAACTTTCAAGCCTAGCTTTTTGACTCTCAATAATAAACAAAAAAAACAAAAAAAGGTTATTTGACAAGTTAACTTTCATTATATTCGTTTACATTATATGAAATACACCTAAATTCATGGTGCATTATATTAACATTCACAATTTTGGAATATTGATTTCGGTATTGAAACGTCAAAATGCCGGATAACTTAAGTCCAAAATTCTAATTAACAAAACAAGACTTCCATAATTTACAGAGCAGCACAATTTTGAGTTTAACCTTATTATTTGTTTTCTTTTTAGAAAGTAAATAAATAAATTCCTTACATTATGAGTGGGAGTTGTTTGCAAAAACAATGAGTGGGAGTTGACGCCAGAGTGCCTTCCAGAAGGCCTGAACTTGATTCTTCGTTCTAATATTCCAGCCCACCATGTTGGGGCGGGCAGCCCATTAAACGACCAAGCTTTTATTTTTACTAGTACTTTCTAATTGTATTTTTAAGCTACTATTCTTTGCATTTCATAATCTTAATCATTATAAAATTTTCAAATATATATAATTGTATATCTTATAAAATTACTATTATTAAAATTTATAATAAAAAATGTTTTTATGATAGTACATGTTACAATATTCAATAAAATATTATGTTTAAAATTTATGAATAAAGTAATACATTAAAGATAATAAAAATATTAAAGTGACCAAAATTATGAAATAGACAAATATGATTTGTGTTTTTCAAAGATTTACAAGTTGCATAGACACTTTAAGCTCATCTACTATGACTGGTCTTAGTCAAAAGACTGACCTTATTTGGCATTGTCAGTACGTAACAATGTTTCCACCTAAAACAAAATAAGAGTCCATGACTAATTAAGGCCCGTTATTTTATGCGTCAACGCATCCAAATGCAACGTAATTTACCGCAACTTTACCGCAACATAACACAAATTACCATTATTTTTTAACAATTTCCACCGCAACTTAACGCAACTTAACGCAATGCACAAAAGAACGGGATTATCAAGCATCAACAGTACTCACAGTCCACACACCAGCATTATAAAAGCTCTCAACTCTGTCATCCTCATCTTACAAAACACCAATTAAGTTGAAAATGGCTCAAGTTGATCCATCCTTCATTCAACCCATCGAGCACAGGCCAAACAACCTGTACTCGACCGAGGACGACGGAATCCCAGTCGTTGATCTCTCCCCACTCGATCATCATGATGATGATCATAGTACTGTTCTTCCTGATGATGTTGCAAGGGTGGTAGCTCAAGTAGGGGAAGCCTGTGAGAAGTGGGGTTTCTTCCAAGTGATCAACCATGGAATCCCAGTGGAGAAGCTGGAGAAAGCTGGGAGGAAGTTGTTTGATTTGCCATTGGAGGAGAAGAAAAGGGTTAGCAGAGATGAAGGCAACCATTTGGGGTATTATGATGCTGAACATACTAAGAATGTTAGGGATTGGAAAGAGGTGTTTGATTTTGTTGGGAGAGGGTATAGTGTTACTCCTGTTACTCCTCATGATCTTCAACCTAAGAAGCTTTTCAATCGTTGGCCACAATACCCTCCTCAATTGAGGTACTTCTTTCATTAATGCATACTTATCCTCAATTTTACTATGGGCTGGTTCCCTATCCAACTTTTTGGGTAGCTTTTAATTTTTTTGGATAACTTTTAGTTTTTTGAATAAGGTAAAAAATGTACTTTAGGTGTTTGGTAGGTAGCTTTTTATTTTAGCTTTTTGGACCCAAAAAACTAGTTTCCAAAAAGTTACTTGATCAAGTTTTTTGAGTTAGTTTTTCACAAAAAACTACTTTACCAAACACTTTTTATATAATCAGCTAACCCAAACAACTAAAGTCAAACAACTAATCCAAACAGCTATCAGCTAACAGCCACAAGCTAACAGCTGCCAGTTACCAACTGGTTGTGAAACTGGGCCAGAAACTTTGATTCCAAAAGGGGGAAAAAAAACTTATTAAGAGGGAAATTATTATGAACTTGTATATATTTATGGAACTTATTCTGAAAAATAAAAATAAGAGGTGAAGTGGCCGGATAGGCTCTAGCTCTCAAGGAATGATTTTTTTAAGCTTATTTTGATGAACTTATTTCATGATTTTTTTGTATTTTATACCCAAACTTTGTGTTGTTGTATGTTAAATCTTTTGTGTGAGTTTGGTTTTATACATATATATATATATATAGTTAATTTTATGCTTATTAACTTTATTGTTCATTTATTTTTCTGAATATATTTTTAAAGTAGACATGTTTCTTATGAGAGTTTGTTATTTGTTGTTGCATTCTAAATTAAACCGATCTTTAAAAAAAAAAAGACTAACTGAAAAAAGGTTTAAAAAAAAAGAGAACCCGTCAGGGTTATCCTTTTGAGATGAATTATTTATTTTAAACTTATTTTGAAACTTAGGATCCAACCTTCAATCAGTTTTTGGACCAAACCTATCACTAAAAACCGATATGATAAAATCCTTGGATCAAAGATTGGATCGAATTAATTACACGGTCCGGCTCGAAGAAAAGACTTGCTTCTTATATTGTTGGTCATGATAATGAGCCAGGGAAATAGGTGAAGAGTATGCAAAGGAAATGGAGAAACTAGGACTCAAGCTAATGGAGATCATAGCATTGAGCTTAGGACTACCGGCAACCACCTTCACCGAGCTATTCAAGGATCATCCGAGCGGGGTTCGGCTCAGCCACTACCCGCCTTGCCCTTCTCCTGAGCTGGCCCTCGGCATTGGACCCCACAAGGACACCGGAGCTCTAACCATACTCGCTCAAGATGACGTTGGAGGGCTTGAGGTCCGGCGAAAATCCGATGGTCAATGGGTCAAAGTCAAGCCCATCCCAGGTGCCATCATCATCAATGTTGGAGATATTGTTCAGGTATAATTGGGCCATGTATGGGCCTTTAACCAAATCTATTTATGATCCAATATTTTCAGCTTGACTTTGAACTAATGGTGCGACTAGTAGAATATTAATGCTGAAAAATATTATTGGTAAAATATAGGGGTAAACATAAAGTTTCTCAGACCATTCTGATCTAGATACCACGTAAAACTAACTCAATCAAAAGTTTAAGCTGAAGTTTGAAGATCCAGTGATAATTTTATACTTTAATACTTTTTTTAAAAAAAATAAAAAATGGGCAAGTGGGTATTACCTCACTTAAGGCCCATATTTTACAATCTAACACTTCCTTTACATCACTTTGATTTACATCCTAAAAGTATTGTTTTAAGTGTTCAAATTGTCTTTAGATTTTCAATATTTAAAAAACATTTCGAAAATTTCAGCAAAATGGGAATTTTGAAAGTCAAGAAAGACTAGAATTCCCCTACATTCATTGGAAACAAGTCCCCTTGTGCATTTAGTTGGTCAAAAATCTCGAGGAAATGGTTAATTTGATTTGGTATGTACGTGTAGGTATGGACGAATGGGAAATATGAGAGTCCAGAGCACAGGGTGAAATTGAACTCGGAGAAAGACAGGCTATCGATCATATTCTTCTTCAGCCCAGGACATTATGTGTGGGTGAAACCTTTGGAAGAGTTGATTGATGATCAAAACCCAGCAAAATACAAGCCCTATAACTGGGGAGAATTCTTTGCCACCAGGAGGAAGAGCAATCTTAAGAAGCTTGCTGTTGCCAATATCCAGATCTCTGAATTCCAAATTAACCCATGAATTTGATCGTCCTGTAATTTTTGAACCGTGAATTTTGATCGATACAAGCCTACCCATTTGAAATTTGCTGGAAAATAAGTTATAAGAGTTCATGTTCATGAAAAAATTAAAAAAAAAACACAAATAGAGATAAATACTGGATGATGATATCTTCATGGTACCTGTCTTGGATCAAAATATATGTAAACCTGTAGTTTATAATAACAAAGATAGACACAATCACACAAATAACTGCCTGTAGTTTATGTTTTTTGTGATTATAAAATAATAATTATATATATTTATCATTTATAAGTGCATAAAATTCGTCAACTACAGTAGCATATTTAAATAATT
This sequence comes from Portulaca oleracea, assembly GCA_029582165.1. NCBI lineage: Eukaryota > Viridiplantae > Streptophyta > Magnoliopsida > Caryophyllales > Portulacaceae > Portulaca > Portulaca oleracea. The sequence continues at coordinate 2,049,213 of CM055870.1, forward strand.
ATATTAATCATAGCTATCATACTAGAGAATTCATATTCAAAACCTGATTCTATATTTATAAAGCAAGGATAAATACTCAGTAAAAGTTAATTTTTGTATAATTCATGTGTGATAACAACCCTTAAACTAATAAAATACATTTCAACAATTTATGAAAGTAACTTGATGTAAGAATATGACTTTTTTATGCCAACGATGTTCAACTTTTCATATGAACCACTATTAAAGATACTAAACTGAGCTTTGCTCCTATGAAAGTAAATTTGAGTTTTTGTGCCATTGTGGTCCACCATCCTTCTCTACCATACACATAACATAAACAGAATGGTCTACCTAAGTCATGATTCATTACTAAATCGTGGAATAGACATCGTGTGATTGTGAGTTCACGAGGCCGAATCCTATAAGCAACTTCTTACAGAAATGCAAGATAAGATTTACCCACATTACACTTTTATTTGGAGTTGGAAAACAATATAGGAAAGTCACTCTCAATTTGGTCCCTTTAAGTGCATTCAAAGCCAAATACTCAACCTCCTCATAGAGTAGTACATTCTAACTGACTCAACATACAAACAACAAAAATCCCATGTGATTTGATCCCTTGTCTTGGTTTTATCCTTGCCCTCTTCTTTATTTCATAAACAACCTATCAATTAGGGTGGGTGGGCGGGCCGATTCTGGGTTAGGTTCAGTACGGCTCGGTTTCGGGTTTATTTAACAGTTAGGAAATTTCGAGCCTAACCTTAAACTTTCAGGCGTGTTCGGATCGATTTCCAGACGGGCCGATTCTGGGTCAGATTCAGTACGGGTCGGTTTCAGGTTTAATTAACAGTTAGGAAATTTCGAGCAAATTTTGCCAACTCCTAATGCTAACAAATAGGTCACAATTCAGATCCATCCATTTTGTATCAATTGTATAATTTTGAGCACACCATTTTGTTGATTCTTACTAGTGCATGGGAAGCCTCAAATAAGCCAATATGAAAGGAACAAAATGATAGAGGTAGGCACGAAAAATGATTCTCTCATTAAGATGCATAATAAACAAATAATAATAATAGTACTAGTAGTAATACAATAGTAATGCATCTAGGCTAGCTAGGGGCTTACACATAGATGTACATGGAGAAAAGAAAGAAAATTTTAGTGGAAGGGAAAAGTGAAGCATCTAGGTTTGGTCCTCTCTAGCATCAAATATCAACCCCCATCCCTTATCATCAATTCATCACCACAAAATATGGAATCAAATGCCAAACTTTTCACAGCACATAGCTAGTAAGATACCCCAAGAACAAACCAAAAGTCCCAAAAGAAAAAGAAGAAAAAATAAAACAGGGAACCCAAATGGGAGTTGGGTTGTCCCTTTTGGATGATTCTATACTCAAACCCATCCTCGGGGGCAAACACCACCGGCGTAGCTAGACCCACAACATCAGCAAGTACGGGAAGACGACGGCTGCAGGAACAGAGAAAAGGCTGCTGTGGAGAGATGGCCCGCCGTTGTAATTAGTTGGATCGCTGCTTCCGAATGGAGACATAGCACCGGTGGGGGTCAATATCCCCGGAGTGGTTGACCCTGGCACACCGGTTGTTGTTCCTGTTGTTGTTCCTGTTGGTGTTGTGCCGGTGCTTGTGCCGGGTGTTGTGCTTGGGATACCGGTAGATTGGCTGCAAATGATGATTAAGCATTGAACAATTCAGTAAAGAGGATAACAATGTACATCTGAGAATGATCTCTTCTGCTTAAGATTGTGCCAATGAAACTAAACGGAGATCACATTGAAACCTCAAGATTGGGAACTAGCAATTAGACCTGGCAAAAATAATCCGACCCAGACTGAAAGCATCAAAACTAACTAACCCGAAATGCACCCAAACCCGACAAGACCCGAATTTATCATTTAGCAAAACTCAAAACTGATAGTTTTATAATGAGAACCATATCGGACAAAAATAAAAGTGACACGAAATCAACCCGGCCCAAAAATGATCCAAAAACAGACCAAACCCAAATGGGTCTAGCCCGAACCTGAATCTGACCCGAACAACCCGATTGCCCGACCAATATTTTTTAGGAAAAATGCTCACAAACGAGCAAATGCGGAATTGTGCAAGTTAACGAGCTCAAAAAGCCCTCAACATTAGTTTAAGCAGAACATCAGATCAGATTTAGCCAAGTGCTTCATTACTGCATGCACCGACAGTCACAAATCAGACAATTTCCTAGTCTGAACCAAAGCACAACTGATACAATCTTACAAACAGGTACCCTTTTGATGCAAGAAATGGATGAATTCATTGAATTGTATATGCAAATAGACGAGTGAGAAACAATGGACCACGAAGACATGTGATTTGTACCAAACCATACCAAAAATAAAGACATCAAAGCACTGAACAAACAGACATCCTGTAAGGTTATTTTAGTCAATAAATCTTAGGACAAAAAGAGCACCAGATAATGATAAATCAGCATCAGGACAGCTCATTAGGTTTTTAATCGGGAGATAAACATCAATCAATGCCACCTTCCACAATTTTAACACAATTAGGCTGGAAAGTGATGCTGTAGGTGGATCTACCATCATGGTTGCTTCAACTAAATTTTACCAATTGTTCTTTTATAATTACCAAGATGTCAAGTATCTGCCACTAAAAACTGCAAAACATTGAAATCTCACATAGATCATGCACAAGTTTGGAATCCAATTTCAAGCATCAAATTTAGCAAATAACTTGACAATCAAAATACAGAAACTGAGGAGAAGACAGACAAAGAAATGTAAAATCTTACCCTGGACCTTGTGGGTAGACACATCCAGAAACCACAGCTGCAATTGAAGTAACAAATACCCAAAAAGATCAATAATTACATACAACTATCAAACAAATGTTACCCCAATCATATGCAATTAGTGATAAATCCAAGCAGGGTTGAGTAAAATTAAGACTTACTGCTAGGAAGAGTGGCAGATGTGGTGGCAGTGTTTGAGAAATTGCAGCTGTCAGCAGTCTGACCCTTGTTCTGGTAATAGCTATTGGCTGCATAATCACAGTGAGATTTGACAGTGTTGGGTTGGAAACAAGCTCCATTTTGTTGAATTGCATGGCAATCAGCTCCATTTCCACAAGCATAATCTATTGTCTTCTGATAAACTGGATCACTTCCTCCATCTTTACATATGCAGTAAAGTGCACCTGCACAAGAATCACCAAAAACCCAGATCAATTCAACAGAAACCAGATCACATTAGGGGAAAAAAACCATGCCCAGAAATTTATTTCTTCCTATTTTTCTGGGAATTGGAGAAAGATGAGATCTTTTTTGAAACCAAGAGACCCCACAAGCTCAAACTTTGATGGATCTTTATGAAATGAAAAGGGGTTGATTAGAACCTTAAAAAAGGAGGTGGGTAAGGAAAAATTGGTAAAGTAGCTTACTTGAATAGCCAGACAAGCTCAGGAAAAGAGCCATGAACACCAAAACAGCCATGATTAGAGATGAAAGTAGGAGCTTAGGTTACAAAAGAGGCTTTTTTTAAGAGAGTTCTAATGGAATTGAAAGTGAAAGATGGAAGCTATAGTTTCACCAAAAGAAAAGAGAGAAAGTATAGAGGAGTGGAGAAATTTCTGGAGCACTATATGATATGAGAAAGAATGAGGTGAGGTGGGTTGGAGAGTGGGACTAGGAAGGCTTTGCTAGATGTGCCATGTTAGCTCTTTTTATATGATGGTCATGTACAAATGTGGGCTGTGTTTCTGAGGTAATCTTGCATAATTAATTCATAAATTCTGTTCATGGGTTTTTTCTCTTTTTTTTTGTATTTTTCACTGAAAAGAAACTATTTTTAATGTTGGGAGTCTGGTAGACTGGTACTGCATCAGTGGCCGTTCAAACGGTCATAAACTCATGTTGGAGAGTGGAATTTAACCCTAGGGAATGGTCAAAAATCCACCCTGGTTAAGGGTAGGGTTTGCAACTTTGCATCTTAATATTGTCTAGTACTTGTGGGTCCCTCACTCAAAACATTCAAGCTTCAGCCATGCTCATGAGTCATTAGGGAGGGCTAGACCTGTCAATTAGGGCGGTGGACGGATTACGAATTACGTATATCTACTCAGATAAATGTGGCCGATATATTTTGTGTTTGGGTAAATATGACACAGATTTGGCTTTAGTCAACCCAACGGTTATTACGACCTTTTTCTGTTTTTTCTTTTAAAAAATTTGTCTCTAAATATTTTTTTGTATAATATACATAATATAATACGATTATCTTCTAGACTCTTGTACCGATAGATTATTGTAAATGTTTCAACTTAAATTAGAGAAATAACATATTAATGAGTTGCGATTATAGTTTAATAGTCATGAATTCTAACAAAAAGTCACAAATTCTAATAGATTTAACGTAAAAAAAATTAAAGTTTTTGGATCAAATGGACCAGTCGGGTTTGACCTGCTAATTTGCAGGTTTTTTGGGTTCGGTATATTTCGGGTTCGAATCAAGTAAATCATGTTCAGAACCCAGAATTTCGGAGTCGATTTGGGTCGGGTCTTCATATCAGGTCAAAGATCGACAAGTCTAGAGGGAGCCAAAAAAAGTTTTTCTGAGAAATATTTTTTAGTGAAAAAAGCTTTCAAAAAAAAAAATCCTTAAAATTTCTACCAAACACTTCCTTAATTCAAAGTATATGTACACAATACTACACATGCATGCATGCATCATGAAGCACTTGTAATTGTTTTTTGGGAAATTAGTGTCTGTATAATATTATTGACTATAATGATAATAAATCATGTTATACGACCAAAATCTATATATAATATTGTAACTGATTTAATGTAGTATATAAATACATATTTTCAATGAAGATTTCTTAATTATAAGTCCGTCAACATCTGATGTTTAGGGTTGGCAGAGTTAAAAACATGTACTTAGCCACATTTTTAAATACGGTAATACATTGTCAAAGGAGTATCATGCAACATCTTGACAAGCTACCAATGTAAATTTGTAATACTATGATGTCTACAAATTCAACATTACGTTTTTTTACTAGTCAAAAGGTATAATTGTTTTTATTTTTTTTGAATTAGAAATTGAGAGAAAAAGTGAGCATTTATTGCATGCATGTATATTTGGATAAAGTAAGGAATGAGGGATGAATAGTTTGGTGATTAGGTATAGAGCATTCAACGCAACCAAAAGCAAAGGGGAATAAAGGTGAATAATTTAATTTGTTATTCTTTTTTAGCTCAATTTTGGTGGGCAAGAGGGCTACAAGCTATCCGTCACAAAGGGGGAAATTATATGAGTGTTAATCCTACGTAGCTAATTAGTTATCAATTGCCACAAAGTTGTTGACTTTCATTATATAGAGCACCCCCAAGGGGAGGTAATAGACTAACATGTATTAGTTGACTAGTCTATTTTGAATTTAAATAATTGAAAAAAGAATAGATTGATAGGCGACCCAAATGTTCAACGGACGGATTAAAAATCGGGCCAATGAAGTTTACAAGCACATTATAATATGCATTAAGATCTTGCTCTTCGTAATGGTAAACCATCTACAATATTTTTCTACTTATCTACCTACTTCTATATAAATTACTTTAACATATCTAAACATTACACAACTTTTGTACCTCTAAATCAATTGTTACTTATAATTGTTTTTACATAAATAAACTACCAAAACTTACTTAACCTTATTTACAAACTTTTACATATAAACCGAAAGTATAGGGTCTAAGGAAATTATTAACGTTAGAATTTTAAATTTATTAAAAGGATCAACCCTCAACTCTCATAACACTGAGAACTATGCTCTTGGTTCATTCAATATAACTTATAAGTCATAGTAACTAACATAAGCATGATTAGTAATTTATTAAAGGATAAATTTTATCATATTATAAATAAATTACTAAGTAACTTTATATTCATGAAAAAGTAACCATAAAAAATATAAAATATTTCAAATTGCAAAATTGCAAAATTGTAAATCTCCTGATAGTTGTTCAATTTTTTATTTTAAATTTACTCCTCACGGGTTAAAATTCATAACAAACTCGGAGATCTTAATTTGAAGAAGGTCGCGAGTCTTGTGACTAATGTGTTCTTATTTTTAATTTTATTGTACTATGCAATTATAACAATGGTTTAAGTTAAGTCCTAGAAAACAGTTTAAGTCATTTGTTGTTTCTTTCTGCTGAAGTTGTTTATACAATATTTAACGTTTTTGGCTTTGAATAATGAAAATATAACATTACAACATTTAAAACTATTTTTTATGATCGCATTAGAGATACATATTGCATTAGGGTTTAATGAACATTCCCTACTCTTTATTCGCAAAATTTATAGGAGTTAATTCCTTCATTTCCTTGTACCTCCCGTAAATTGAACTGGGTACAAAAATTTTACAAGCCCATTAGAAATTGGACCCGCATTTGACCAATAAACTACTACACCTATTGAAGCCCAATACCCAGAAACAACTTTTTGCAATTGACGAGTTTCAGTTTTGGATCAAAAACACAAACCCTAACAAACCGAAGCGCCCCCTTCAAGAATCTCGTATCAAAACCAGCACAAATTTCAAAACTCATAAATTAACTGCACAAGAAGTAACATAACCGATTTACCTTCGTGCGTTTTCATTTCAATTTGGTTGAAGGAGAAATTTCGAGGAAAATGGGGGGTTCAGGTGGCGCCAAAGAAGAAGAACAAGATGGTTTGTCCGTACACTCTCCTTGCAAAGCTCCACCTTCCTCTGCATCTTCTCTCTCCAAGGTTCTCTCTTTCTCTCTCTCTATGATATTTAATTTTCTGGGTCTCGCTTATAATTGCGATTTCTCATCTGGTTTTTTTTTTCCTGGGCATTGAATTTTGACAGGAGCAATCACAGGCAGAGTTAGAGCTCAGATTTTTAGAGGCCCTTCAAATTTATCCTCCTGGCAAATTAAAAGGCATGCGCTCTCATTTTTCTTTCCTCAAATGCGTGAAAATTTCCGTCTTTCTTTGGATTTTCTGTGTTGATAGTGAAATGTACCTTTGTAAGTGATCAAGGTTTCTGTTTACAGTTTCTTGAATTTTCTGTTTGACTGTGAAATGAAATACTGAATCTACCTATGATCTGGGAATATGTATATTATTGAATTGCAGTACATGCCAAGCATTCATTATTGATTGCCATGCCGGTTGAACATTTTAAAATGTGTAGCACTGGTCCACTAGTGTCTTGTTTGTGCATCATGTTTTTGTAGTTTGTAATTAAGCTTTTAAAAAGACAGAAAGGGAAATCTTTGGTTCCTTTGCATGTTTCATGATTCTGACATATTTGGTGGATGTATTCTTGTTTGCATTCAGAGATATCATATCAACCACATCAATTTCAACACCCCTGCCTAGGGATTAAGGAAGAGTTTTTTCGCCTTTTGGCGGGGTTGTTTTCATTCCTTTTTCTTTTTGTGTGCGTGTGTTTGGGAGGGGGGGGGTGATTCTTCAGATATAATTGCAGATAAGTTGTTTGGTTCTCTCTAATGGACATTAGATTTGAAGGGTGGCTTCTACTCCATGATATAGGAAGGAAATGAAAGTTAGTGAGGTCAATTCTTCATTGAATGTAGTACTTTATACATGGCTTTAGGGAAAGTGAAAATTCATTTACTGACCAACAAACATCACAACACCCCTTCCTCAGGCGTGATGGACAGTCTCAGTTTCTTGTAGTACTTTGTACATGGCTTTAGAATAAGGCATGTTATAACAGATGGCCTCCGACTCTCCGAGGTTCAAAAGTAGCCTTGAATTAGTTTATGTCCGCTTTGGAATGATGTGTTTGTTGTTTGCTAGCTGTATAAAATTAATCCCGCTTGTTTAGACAACTCCCTTTCCTTGTGAAATCAGGAACTTGGGCTGTTTTATGTTTGCCCATTTCATTAGAGAACAGAACACATGGCTTTACCTTAAAATTGCCTGAGAAACCCCTCATGACAGAATGTAACCGTGATAATAGACGGTGACATCCTAGAAAGAATAGCATTTTGCCCCCTTGATAGTTGATTTCTCAACCTATAACCCCAAAAAACCAAACAGTAGGTAAGATTGAGCAGAGGAGAAGCAACAAATACTCTCTTCGCATGGTTGACAAGCTTTGATGATTCAATGTAAATGAGACTCAAATATTCGTCATTCTTCTTATATCAAGGACATTGCTTTGTATTGCATCGTAGCTATGAAACATACAGTGTTCGACTTCCTTTGTTAGTTCATTTATGCGGAATCATGCATGATGAAGCTCTTGTATCTTAACTATATCAAACAATTGCCTAATTAGAGTATCTATTTCAGGCATACACCGACACTTTGTCCTATACGGTCTTATGGAATTTCTCCGAAGGAGGTATGATCAAACAATCTGTACCATTATCCTTCTGGATGCTATTTTCTAATTTACACTAATTTTGACCAATCTAGTTTAGAACTTACATACATGGCTCCCTATTCGTAACAGCTTTGACAGGCAATTCTCTTCTGAAGAGATTATGGGCTTGCTGGATCGTTTCTACAACTTGGAAATGCTGGTAAGCAAGCTGGGTTCTTTGAGCCTTGTCGCACTTGTATTCTTAGTGATTAATTACCCGCTTTCTGAAAGATTTCAACTTTTAAAGGTTTTCCCGTCTATTCTTGTTTAATCTCAGAGAGGAGATGATCAGGACTCGGAATTCCCGAACCGGGAAGAAGACTTCTCTTTGCCTGAAAGTTACTTTGTAAAGAAGGAATCCTGATCAAGTGAGATATATATATATATCGTATAGTTAGACGACGCCTGTGTATGTAGTATGTACTGTACAAAGTGGTGGTGTTACTGTTAGCTAACAGCCCAAAGTGGGGAAGGCACCTGTTTTTGTTGTTTCAAGCACCAGCCGAAATGCAACTCCTACACTCTGTGCTGTATATTTTATTATTGATTGCTGCTTTTTTCAGTAGTTGTTTTTGTAAATGAGGAATTGAAGACTGCAAAATACAAGGGAGGTCTTGTTACTGCTGCTTCCTTTTGCTGTTTTAATGTTCTGCACTTCTTTTATTTGGGTAATTGGAAGCTTCTCTTTTTCTTCTGTTACTCATGAATTGTGAGTTTCAAAGATTTTTAGCATGAATTTTCTTAGCAAATCAATCCTCTTGAATCCAACCCTTTATCGTATAAAGGTAAACTTGAAGTTTTCTCTAAGAGTGATCCAGTCCTTTTTAGGTCCAAACTCGTCTTAATAATTTAGCATTTTTAATACATTTTATTCATTGTGTATATTTTAAAAAAAAATAACACAAAATATTATTAATAATAATATGGGTATTCATTAAATAAGTAAATTGTTTTTTAGTTTCTAGTATCATTTATTTTTGGTTTTTGCCCAAATTCATTTCTTGCCCCAATTTTTTTTTATCATAGAAAAATCAGAAAATAAAAACCCTAAACCCTAAACCCATTACCTACCCTTCTAACCTTCTCCCTTCTTACTTCTTAGGTCTTTTTTCAAAACAATGTTGGCTGTTAGTTATTTAAATTAACAATTTATATTGACTGTCTAGAGTAGAAACTAAAACTCGTTGCTCATATTTAAATTAACAAATAACGTTGATAAATTTCGAGGCCATTTTTTAATACCAGGGTTCTAGAAGATCAAAAGTCAAAACTTGCACCATTGACACTTACAAATAACTTTTATTGATTTTCAAAGTGATGATGTATAGCTGTCTTTTTGGAAAAAAGGGGGAAATCAAACAACATAATTTTCTTTTTTGAAAAAAAAAAGCCTCCTCCTGTTCCAACTGGGTTCACCTATAAAAGAGCTTACAACTGCAAAGTAAAGCAAAAATGAAAGGCTGTTTAAACACTAGGTCAAATTGAAGTAACAATTAACAAAGAACATTCAAGACAAAAAAAAAAAAAGAAAAAAAAAAGAAAAAACAACACTTGATTGACACTTGTATGACTTCTTCTTCTGGCTTTCTTCAGCCCTAAATTTCAGCAGCAAAGGTTGTATGTCACCCCACTGTCTCTTAACTGTAAAGGGGGTTATCAACACTGTCATGCCCAAATTGGAATTGTTTGTCATTCTTCCATTTTAGGCTGTGTATGACTAGCATTACATCGCTACTGCTGCTGTGCCTAAACGATGATTAAACAAGGGTTAGCATTAGTACACAAACACGATTGATTCTGAATTATCGAGAAACTATGAGCATTCAAGGACTTACTGCTGGTTCTACAGGTTTGGATTCCTCAGTCTTCGCATTTTCGTCACCTGCATGACAGTGTTTCACCATTAGATAGGCTCATACATGTGGTGACCCTATGACATTCGAAAATGAGCCCTACTAAAGTAAGGTCCAGGGAGATCTAAATGCGTGTGGTACACAACTATGATAGCCCAATTTTTCCCCTTCTGCATACGAGGTCTGTCCCCTACTCTCCTTACTACAGGTTCCTCATCTTACTAGGCCTAGAATGCAGACAAGATCGGCAGTGTTTGGGGGAAGAGGGGGGGGGGGGGGGGGGCTAGGTCTCTGTATATGTAGTCCGAATTCAGATTCTCGATACTGAATATCCCAAATTCAGAAATGTAGCAAGAGATCCATACAAGGCCGAAGCAAACAAAACAATGTGTACTGCTGCTAAATCTACCAGTGTATTGCAGTCTATTTATGAGGCATAGTGGTATACCTCCATCTTCAGGCAGATCAGATGTCCAGAGAGTGAGATTGTCCCTCAGTAGCTGCATAATTAGTGTGCTGTCCTTGTATGATTCCTCGCTTAACGTGTCCAACTCTGCAATGGCTTCGTCAAATGCTTGCTTTGCCAGGTGACACGCCCTGCAATAGGTTGGTATGACATGAACTGATGCAGTGCTCTCAAAGGAGGTCAAATGATTGGATCCAGCAATGCTATGCATAATTACCTTTCCGGAGAGTTCATGATCTCGTAATAGAAGACCGAGAAGTTCAAAGCAAGGCCAAGACGGATGGGATGGGTAGAAGGCAAATCTGTATTTGCTGTGGCAGAAGCTGCCTGAAGGAAGTGATCAATAAGAGGCATGAGACTAATGCTAATGAAAAGGAAGGATTTTACGGTTATGAGCGAAAAGGTTTAAGGAAACATGCCTCATAGCCCTTCAATGACTGCTCAGCAGCCTCCTTTCTTTCCTGGTCTGTCTTGAACTCAGCAAGGTATCGGTAGTAGTCACCTTTCCTGCAGTCCCCCAATCCAAAACTTATGTCAGTAATCAGCAGAAAGAGGAACTCCCCACAGGTAATTATTTCCCATTTTTTCCCCATTGTAAACACCTCCTAGATTGCCCTCTGTAAGGTATTGAAAGAAGTTTCATAGAATTATTGTAAGGCCAGAAACCAAGCCAAGTTGCTTCTCTATCATGTATTGTATACCATTTTACAGGGGATAACATGAAATCCAATCATGCATTGAAAAGGAATTTCCAATTGGGACATTTAATAACATTTCATTCAAACAGGATAGAATAACCACATAAAAGGCACAAAAGCAGTGTTGCAATCAATTGAGAAAGCTAAATTTGAAAGCATTCTCTCAAAGCAGCATGACTTACATCTTGTAGTAGAAAACGGTGGCCTCTCCAGTGCCGGAATGAGGAATTAAATGCTTATCAATGATAGCCAAGATGTCCTGGCATATTTTTGTGAGCTCATCTTCTACTTTCTGACGGTAACTTTTGATGATCTTAACATTGGACTCGTTTCCTTTGGATTCTTCCTTCTGTTCAATTGAAGACATTATACGCCAAGAGGCTCGTCGTGCACCGATGACATTCTTGTAACCTACAGAAAGGAGGTTCCTCTCCTCTACAGTCAACTCAACATCTAGTTTTGCTACATTCTTCATACAATCGATCATTTCTGTCAACATAGAAAATATAGTTTCAAAACTGATGAATTATCCATGAGATATATCATCGCTGAAATAACATTAACAATTGATCCCACATCTGGCATGCATTTTCAATCTCACAATCAGAAAAAGTTCTAAAACAAGGGCATCAAATGCAAGGAGCCACGGACTAGTTAAGTAGTTTAATAGACAGTTATGTTGAAAAAAGCTCAATCTGAAAAGCAAGTTATGGTGCTTTAATATCATTAAGGCATGTTCTTCCTCATCAACACTTTTTAATTTTTTTTTTTAAAAACCAGGGCATGTTCTCTCTGATTAATGTGTCCCAATTCTAGATTCTTTTTCATATCATGAACCCAGAATAGTTTACATTTCAGATCAATAAGGCCCTAGTGTCCTACACATGTAATGTTACCAAATGGGAACTCCAGAAGTCAACGGCCTATAGAATAAGAATACCTATAAAATGATTTAATATAGAGATGCAATGAATGTGAGAAGACAGGGCTTGGGAAACATTATCCCTTGGTCGAACTTGATATGTTATCAATCATTTAAAAAAAAGGCAATGAAGGCATGAAGCGTGTCTTGAATCAAGCTGATTAATGATCATCTTAAAGTGTTCATAATTCATATTTTTGTAACTATTAATAATATTCTCCTGTAAGTATACACATTTATCAACTATAAGATTATAAGACTTGAAACCAAATGACGAAGGGAGATGTTCGCTATCACAACTATCATTAAATGTATAATGCCGGAGTTCAAAATACAGAGAGCAAGAGATCATCATATTACCACTGATCAGTTTCATCTGTAACTCATCATTTGATCTAATGTGAATGGTAATGAACATTTACATCAAATTACGGAAACTTCTTTTAGAACTCACTTATGTGCTAATCAGATATATACTCTTCAACCTCTTGATTTTCGCATTCCCTACACAGAGTTCATATATATATGACAATCATAATGAACGAACAACTTTGTTCATTCTCCATCAAATGATGCACCGCCCTTTGTTCATCATTTTCATCAACTTAAGAAGCATACTAACCGAACTTTCGTATTTGCTTCTAAATCATCGATTCTTACATGAACACAATCCTACACCACCTAATTCTGGATTTTCCACACTTTTCAGCCAATTCTCACCCAAACTACCCTAAAATCTTCTAAAACATTTCAGAAACGAAATCGCATTGCAATCAAACTGACGAAACGACTAGCAAATCAACAATTCACACTCAAAATCAAATCGAACCACGGATCTAACACAGAATGTATCGATTAACGAAGAATCGTATCAAAAGAGACAAATCAAATCACATACCTTCGTAACGCTCAGCTTGCTCGGCAAGTTTGGCCAGATAAACCTGCTTCTCCCTCTCCTTCTCCGTCGACATAGTTCGAAAATTCAGCCACAGAAAATTTCACCTTCGACTAACAAGACGAAACGTTTCGACACAGAAGTTTGAATCCAGAGAAGGAAGAGGAGAGAGAAATGAGGGGTGAGGCGACACAAAAGGAGGATTTATATACTGTCCAAAATCGAGCCAAGTCAAATGGGAGACTGAATCTCCACCGTTGGATCTGTGCCCTTTTGACAGTGTAGCGCGCTAATCGGAAGCCTCAGCTTGATCCGCTCAGGTTCATTTCCTCTATTACCATAAATAAATAAATTGGGCGGAGAACAATTAATTTAAAAAATTCTATCTTTAACCTGTACTTTTGTTTTATTTATTTGACCTATATGTCAACAAATGAATAATTTTGTCTACATTTTGGTATATTTTTTTTTCTTGGTATTTCTAATTTATTTTCTTTGTGGTTGTTATTTAGTTGTCCCACATACATTGCATCACAATTCATGATCATGAGATGCATGAAGTAGTTAGTGGTTTGTTTTGTGGCTAATTATATATACTTTAATGCTAACAACGAGCCTTTGATGAAGGGAAAAAGGCAGCAATCTTAAACATTAAAGTAGTACTACCTCCGTTTTGTTTTATCATTCGCCTAAGGAATTGTGGCAAAAATTTTGACCGTTAATATCTTAATTTGTATAATGATTCATCATACAAAATTGATATCGTTAGATTCGTAATGAAAATATTATTGAAAAAGTATAATATTATATTTTTTTATAAATATTTTATATTAAAAATTAACACTGAAAATCGTAAATGACAGATAAAAAAGAACGGATGGAGTAGTGTTTTATTTCATGTACAAGAATTAAATTGATAAAAATTCAAATCTTAAATCTCGAATTGATAAAAATCATTTCTCAGTTGTATTTACTTTCTAAAATTGAATATGAATGATATTTTCTCCTTTGTTATTTTAATTATTTATCACCTAAAATTTGTGTCAGCCAAATTTTAAAAATATCAACCATCAATTTTTGATCGTCTATAATATGTATTACAAAACTATTATATTATACTATGCATTATATTATATTATATTTTTAAAGAAAATATTGTCATAAAAGTAGAATCTCTATATAAAAATAATTATTAAAATAAAGGAAACTAAAAATGATAAAAGTATTTAATGAGCAACAGCCAAAATCAAATGGATGCTATTATAATATCATAACTTTTGTCGCCTCAGTTGAGGCATTATCATCCAACATAGCTAAGAATTTATTATAAATTACTGCAAGCTATTGATTTTTGTATCTTCTTTCTCATCCTAATAATTACATTAAGAAGAGTTTTAATTATTTTGCAAAAGAAATTAAATCTTAATATTATGAGGGTCAAGTTATGAAAATGAAAGCATTCAATATATTATCTCCAAAAGATGATAATCTTATGATTTGGGTATAATGCAATATGATTTAACAATATATAGATATTTTCGAATTACAAGTTAACCAAAAGGGGATGTAGCTCAAATGGTAGAGCGCTTGCTTTGCATGCGAGAGGCACGGGGTTCGATCCCCCGCATCTCCATAATTCTAACATTTTCACCACCCCTTGCTTTGTTTGCTACATACAAACTGTACGTGGCAGTAAAGTGACAGTTTTGGCTTTTGATTCGTTTCTCTGATATCTTGCTGTAAATTATCCTCAAACCTTATCAGGTACTTAGCTAATCCCTTTTTATATGATTATTTTCTTTATCTTCTGAACTCATGCAGTGTTAGCTTCCAAGTTGGAACAAAGCCATGGGTAATGAAGCTTTTGGCCATTAATTATGTTTCCCTATGTAGCAAAGATGATGATGCTTTGCTTGCATTGCTTGGATTTAGTTTGAAATATGTTGATGCTTGATTCACAAACAATAGAATGAGCACAAAATATCACATTTCCACTCGTAAAGAAAGACAAGCTGTTACATTTTGTGGAGCCCTAAATGCTCCCGTGGGAAAAAAGAACCGCGCTGGGGGGACAAGGTATTTCTTCATTACATAACCACATTACCCAAAAAAATAATTAATGAAAACGAAAAAAAGGATCAAAACCTTGGGGTGAAAAAGATATATATATATATATATATATATATAGAACAAGAATGAATAGCTACAAAATGCATTTGCCAAAAAAGAATTGCAGTTACTTCTTCTGTCAATCAATGTTTTTCTCCCAAACTTTGAGCATCAAGGGATGAACATTCTCAATATCATCAACAACCCATGCAGCTTCTATATATGTCTTCACATAAACTCTGCCCTGCATTTAATCGATACTCATGTCAAACACCCAAGAAATTTTTTGAATTGTCTCAGTCGATAAACTATCCTATTTTTTCAGGCAGTCAGAATTACCTGAAATGATAACTGAGTTTTTCTGCAAGTGAGTTCTCAGAGGCAAACTTATTATTCATCTTCTCAATAACTGTTTTTGGCAAACAAGGAGGCGTTGATCACTGCCGTTCTGGGGATCAATAACCCTTGCTTCCCATCTCATCTGAGTAGCATGTGTACGAGCCATCTCTATTGCTCCAACATTATCCGAAAGTACCACCCAACCCTACTCAACCAAATTGCAAGCTTTATCTCAGAATTCATTGCTTGACAGTTTGGAATATCGTATCTTTAGTAAATTTATTGACAGTAATTAAGGGGGGAAAAGTGCCCAGAAAAGTTTGATCAGTGTGGTGTTGTGAAAAGAAGACATACCTCAGGCCTAAGAATTCTATCCATCTCCAGGAATAAGTCCATCATGCTACATTTCTCTGAACTCAGATGTGAAAGCAACCCATTTGCATGAATCATGTCGTAGGTTCGAGGATAAGTAGGGAATGGTTCACACCTGAATAATCGATAGATGAAATTATTGTAAGTGCACGTTATTACATACATGAGCCATAATGTTCTGCTAAAAACAACTCTACCCAGCAAAACAGTTCCAAAGAAGAATCACATCAATCAAAGAAACCCTAATTTATCAACCTTTGTGAACGAAACCCAAATATAATCATTCCCCTGTCAAAGTACATCCGAATTTATCATGAAAATGATTTTCATTATGTCAAATCATTCAACCAGAAATAAACCTAGCTTGAATACAAGATGTTATGTGTTAGCATGTATTCATAGGAATTACCTCCTCCCCTGCCTGTTAATCCACTGGGTCTACACCCTGCAGAGGGGGCTCAGTGGGTGGGGCAATTATCATGGTAACAGAATTGTATCCATAGGAATTAAGTAATTAACAATTGCAGACAAGGAGAAGAAAGTCTAGAAACTGTACCAATCATGCAAAACACCGGCAAAACCTTGATCAAGAATGAGAGGAAGTGTGTTGCGTGTGCCAACAGGAACAACATTCATGACCCATGCTGATTTTTTGCCATCCAATAATGCAGCATTTAAACCTCCGTAATGGGCATTCATATCCATCACATTGCGTACCATGTTATATGGAGGTAACGGGTCTTCATCACCTGGTCGCTTCGGATGGTCAGAAAATATCAACGGGGTCAGCAATGACCAATAATTTCTCAGAGCAGATTTCCAGATATCCCTGTTTTCATAAAACTCTCCAGGTTCAACACCTGTAGAAATGGCATGATCAGCAACTGAGAATGAAGCAAGTAAAATTAAATGAGTAAAACATTATCACTGGTTGAGTACTTGCCATGAATTTCAAGTTCTTCAGCTGTCAAACGTGAACCATTAGACCTGTTATGAATGGGATTCCATCTTTTATTCTTTGTCCCGCTAACGCATTTCACCAGTGGGCGGTAATATGTTTGACTATCATGCTCGTCCCTACAAAGAGGCAGCCCTTGCTTCCTGTGATACAATACGTACAAAGACAAACAACATAACATAAGAAACAATAGATCATGAACAGCTTAAGATTCCCCTAAGAAAGGAGCCAACATACTGTGATTTGTGAATGAATCTACATTTTCTTTAACAGGGTAAATTTGGTTCGCCTATGGGGCACTTATTTCAAGATTAACCACCTGTAAGCTTTATAGGCCAAGGAGCAAAGGGTTGATACCAAACTGCCAATGACAAGCATACCCCATCAACCCCACAATTTCCGCTTATGGAAATTTTTTTACTTCCACCAAGAAGGTAGAGAGGTTGGAAGATGGGGGTGGTTGCCAACTAGGCTACCACTTCTTTGGTTGTGAATGAATCTACATAAGTAATAAATTAAACATATATGGGGCAGTTTGTGCAGGCAGCAAGAGTCCTCACCTAGATGCGTAGCACTTTGGGTCAGCAGTCTTCTGCCAAATAATGGTCTCATCTTGCTGATCCAGAACACTCCAACAAATTCTCTGAGTGAAATCTTCGACCGGTGTCAACATGTTTCCTTTCTTCATAGCTAAAAGACCTCCTTGTGTCTTGACCATAGGAGAAGTTAAGACAAAGTAGCCTCCAGGCTTGAGTACACGATCTACTTCAAGAATAAACATACCATCTGTTGCACAAGGGCATTGTTAGAGTAGACGAGTGCGATAAAGAGAACAAAAGCACTGAACACCAAGGTGAATTTTCCAATACACTGAGCAGTGAAATGGATATTCTTTTTTCCCCCTACAAGAGACAGATTGCATTGACATAATCGACATAACCTAATTCTTATGCAAGAATGAAATCCATTCAGGCCCACGTGAATATATATATATATATATATATATATATATATATATATATATAATAGAGGGCTCAGTTTCATCAGATTCATGGATTCTGCATGATGGCAGGTCCAAAATTGTGAATAAGGGAGTCGAATGCCAACTTTTAAATTTTCCTAATTTGACCATTTCCCATCTTACATGGGTGTCTAGTTGTCCTTCTGAACAAAATTTACTTTCCTGTCATTTCACACAACATATCCGGTCAACTCAAAGAAATAGTATGATAGCCAGCTAGTGACCCTGGTGGCCTAGCGCAGAGCATCTGACAGGACCAATAGGAAGCATTTGGTTATTACTTATTAGCATTACACTTCATCAAGGATCAAAATAACAATTGTATAACAAGTAATCAATAATCACAAATCGCTAGCTCTGCCTCTCGCTAATTAACGAGATAAAAGATAATGCTCTTTTGATACATCAAACCAAACCATGGACTGTGGACTATGGCTAAAATGTCAGGCTTGTTTTTTTATGTACCCTTCATTTTACACATCTAATGAAGAAATGCTTCCTTGTACTCCTCAAGAAAACTGCCAATTAGAAAATATTCAGGTTCTATCTTTTCTCTTATTTGACTAGAGGATAAATGATCTGTGAAATATTTCTAGGCACTCAGGGAAACAGAAGATACTTGGTCATCAGTTTCGAACATCCAGATATCAAGGAAAATAACTAAGTGAATCAACATGTATAATTAACATATAACCAATTACATAGCAATTAATTACCTTTTCCATCCCAATCAATACCACATTGAGCACAATGAACCATATCGAATGACAATGATGGATATGGGAGCTGCTTAGAGAGGAAGTTCCCTATCATTGCCGGCAGACCTCTCTCAAGGGCCAACTGAACTTGACTACCAGTCATCTCATACGCCGCAATACAGACAGACATCAGTTTTAGTGAATTCAAATGGGCTGCAAAGCTCCCAAAACCACATCCAATATCAAGTACAGTTTGTACCTGCCATATATGAAATAAGCACATCAACTTCCACCAAACAGAACTTGCCTTCGTTCAATAGGTTGGCACAAAGCTCATAGTATCACTTGGGGTCATTTCTCATTCGCTTTGTTCACTACATTTGCCCAAACAACAACAGTCCCTAGTGTAGTCCTGCTAACGCAAGATCTGGGGGGGATTCAAATGTATGCAGTCTTCTTCCAATGCACGTGAGCGCATGAAGAGGTTGATACTGAAGATTTACTACAATTGAGGAACAATACAAAATATCCTCCAATCCTCCATAGGGTATACAGCCACAAGCAAATGACGAAAAAAGGACTTCTTACCCCAGCTTGAAGGAAGTCCGAATCACTACCTAGCCCGATCATCTCTGCGAGTTGGCGAGCATAATCTTTGACACCGTCAAAGATCAACCCATCATCATTGTGAAAAGCAATTTGGTTCTCTTCAAGTAACATCATTCTGATAAAATTTTAAACAAAAAACCCATCATGTAACACACAATTTATCCACCAAAACAACAAGACAACGAGTCGAATCTTGACAACAAGAGCAACTACATGTATATACCTCTTAGTCATGCTTCCAGAAGAAAGAAACTGGTCTTTGGTGATCCTGACATTTCCGCTCCAAATGACATCGCGCCCAGCAGGCCATCGCAAGGGGATCTTATACTCCTTAGGAGCCCTAACTAGACACCGCTCTCCAACCCTCAATAACTCACAATGCCGATCGAATTCCTCACCATCTTTGAACCCCGCCAACAAATTCGCACTCACATTGTAACACGGGACAAAAGTTTCGCTCTCCTTCCCACAAAATGGAAGCTCCTTCTGCCTAGTATTACTCCCTCCTGACGAGAGAAACCTCAAATCGAAATAATCGACTACAGCTTGCTGCTTCAACTTCCTATAGTTGGTGTAAACATCAGGCAGCCTAGGAGCTGCGAATGAGTTGAATTGTTGTTTTGAAGATGATGACGATGATAATGAGCTTAAAATAGCAACTAGAGCAACAATGCTCAAGAAGCACAATAAGAATCGGTTATGGCGGAGTCTATGACCAAAGATGAGAGACAGTTTGTTAAACCAATAGCTTCTCATGTCCAATTTGTACCAGCACCAACTTCAAAACTTCAGCAAACTAAATTTCATTGGATCATTCACAATTTCACCCCAAATCACCCAGAATTGCAGAAATCATAACCTCTCACATAAATCGCACCAACAATGCCTATAAAACGGCAAATTCACAAGTGGAAACATATCAATTAAACCATCAAATTGAATCGTTTCTGAGAAATTAGCTAGAAATTATCAAAATTCAGAGAATAGGCATAAATCTTGCCTTGGAATTGTGCCGCATTATGAGTTTGTGTCGTCAGATCACACTCTTCAGTCACACCCTTGCTTGCGACTCCCTCTTTCTTCAATTATTCAATGAATCATAAACGACAAACAGAAGCTCCCAACAGAAGAACAAAAGAAGGAAGAAATTCTAGGGTTTGAGAACGAAATCGATCTTGGAAATTGGGATCGAGTTAAATCGCACGAAAAATTGGGGAATGTAGGCAGAAATTACGCAAAGAGGAAGAGATAGAGAGAGAAATGAAGATCAATGAATGAACAACGAGTATAATCAGAACTCTGGATTCAGCAATGCAGATTGGAGAGAGAGAAAGAGAGTAAATGAGAAAAATTAATAATAATAAATCGGGAAAATCGGATTTTTTGGTTGGAAAAATATATTGTGTTGGGCGTGCGTTGTGTTGTGTTCAGATCTAAAGAAGAATGGAGCCAAATTACTAAACATCAGCCGACAATCAAACCCCAAGTCTTTCTTCTCTTCATTAATTAAAAACAAAATGACTCAAAAAATTAATAAAGTGGGTTTCCTTTATGAGATTTACTAATGCTAACGGTTTATTCTTTTTTTGTAGGGTAAATATTAGTTAGAAACTTATTTAACTTTAGTAAAATTCACCCAAGGTTGTTAAATAAATTTGAATCTATTTACACTAATTTTTTTTGCTAGTGCTATGCATGATGCTAAAGTAATATTTCGTCGTGCTTATCAATTTTATATGTAAAAAGAGCCTGCCCTAATAATTAATAATGATTCACAATGAGAAAAATATATTCTTTTAATCAATAGCATTATGTAATAATTTTTTATTATTTAAACTTTGAACAGATAGAAAAATTTGTAACAGTATAGTAAAAACAATAAATAACAACATGACAACTATAAAAAAAATCCACAAGAAACATCTAAAAGTAATAAATCATAATCAATTCTTTGAATTTGTAATTTTTTGTTTGTTCCATTTCTCCTTAACTAATTTCAATGTCTTGTTATCTTGCCGTTTTCATTGTTTTAGTAGTGTTTTTTCAGACTTCTTAATTTTTTTAGGTTTTGAATAATAAAAATGTGATTAATTTTATCATATATAGCATATGAATTTTAATATTATACCCTAGAACTAGGACGAAAATATTGAACTAGGACTCGTTATTTATTATCATTGTGATAATTTATTAGCATTAAATAATGTTTGGATTTCATTAATTGACACAGAGATATGCTGTTTTGTACTCTATATTTCTAGGCCAACCAAAGAAGAGGAGAACAGCTAGAACAACAGTGCTTTTAGTGTACGGCAAACAAATAAAAAAAGATGAAGAGTAATTATAGTATGAGACATAACATGTGGGACTATTTTACTAGTAATTAATTAATTTGATTTAATTAATTCATTCTCCCTCCTTTCACATTTGAAGGAATGTGACGTGGACCCTTTTCATCCATGGTCTCTTTTTTTCTTTTTTAATTCTATATTTCTATAGGATTGCCAATAATTCATGCCTTCTTTCCATCTGTCTTTGCTTCGCTAGATTATAATTTAGGACCTATTTATATATAATTTTACCTTTAACAACACAAATGCTTTGTTATGGGCTGTTTTATAAGATGAAAGACATCTGTATTTGGTTGTATTAACATGTACTCACCCCTATCCTTATGTACAATTGTTATGGTGTGAAAATTATGTGATATGTGAAACTGTGGAAAGTGCGGTAGTATGGAATTGTAGGGTAAAATTTGTGAAAAATGTGATTGATATGGTAGGCGATGAGAGAGTATGTGAAAAGTAGATGAGAAAAGTGAATAAAAATAAAAGAAAAAATATGTTGGTAATGATTATGGTAAAGTATGGTATGATATGGTAAAGTGCGGAAGAATAGTATGGTGAGTTGTGTTACTGTACTGTACAAAAGAATAGGGACTCAAAGATAATGACATGTTATTTTGAAGTGTACTTCAGTAGGTAAGTAAATAAAATACGATAACTAAAATAAAGTGGGGAAGTAATTAGTAAGTTGTATAAATTAATATGATAAGTCTAATAAGTCACATTAACTATTAAATATATGAATTGTTAAATAAAGTAGCATTAGTTATGTAAGCCATATTAGTAATATCACTTGTTAAATATATAAATTTTTATAAATAAAAGTAAATAAAGTTAGTAAATTAAGTTAAATTTAACAATTAATCGAAAAGAACCTAGTCTATTCTATTATTCTACTCGTTTCATATAACATTAATGTGAAAATATGTATTATTTGAATACGATTTCAAATAATGTATTATTATTGTTCAATTGCCCAAAATACAAATTATTAAATCTCAATTTTTTTTGAAAAAAAAAGAAAAAGAAAGAGGGAGCTGATTTGGAGTCTTTTATTTGATTAGGTTGGATATAATTATCCAAATTTATCCATACCTAATACAATTCCCCAAAAAAGCATCCACTTTAAAAACACAATTTTCCAACAAAAATCATAAATTATCCTAATTTATCTCAACTTATCCATCCAAACTTAAAAATAATATAAATAAATAACAGAGCCTAAAAATATATAGTGGAAGGTGTTGAGAAAGAAGGGGAAAAGCTGCGACATAAGAAAATGGACTTTAATGAGGGCGCACAAAACACCATTACTAATAATAATAATAATAATAATAATATTAGGAATTTAGCAGCATATTAGTTGGTTTGGTTGGACCACCTGTGACACCTGCTCCCTCTGCATCAGAGTCATTGTCAGGTTTTTTAATGGTGGATTTCATAACCCAACAAAATCCATCCATCCATCCAATTTAAGGGTCCAACTGAATTAACAGGTTTTCAACATTTTTGGTTTCTTGCGTTTTGCGAAATTTTTACTTCTTTTTCACTTTCTTTGTTTTCTGGTCCCTCAATTTGGCATCACCATCTATCAACTTGTACTTGTTTTAGGGTTTTGATTTTGGATTCCCTTATTTCTCTGATAGCTAAGCCATACAACCGACCTCTTTCAATGCTCGTTGGGGGACGTTCTTTTCAAAGGGTGTAACACAGGTTGGATTATGTATTGGTAAGAACATGTATGATATGGCTTACATCGTGAAATTTTTACATTCTCTCAGTTGCACTCTCTCTCATGCTTTTCATTCCACCGAAGTTATAACTCGCAATGCTCCGTAACTCGGAACGTGGAAAACGAGAGAGAGAGTAACCTGGAAAAAGATAAATTCCACTGATGAAGTTCCGCGTTGCATATGCTCTAAGGTAACTAAGTTCAAGCTAGGATCAAATGGCTTAAACATGAGATCGTATTGATACGGATTTTCACATGCTAATATACTATACTTTCAGATATTGGATAATACTGTAATCTACGATTTTTTATACAACAACATATGATACTTAAAAACTATAGTTAAATTTTTTAAGCCTAATGATAGGTCACCTGGCCACCAACCCACCACTAGCTTAAAAATATACATACCAAACTTTAAAACGTGGGATTTCAAATACAAGGAACATGAATCAAATGGAAAACAAATCCTAATTAAGTGGGATTAGGAAATAATTATATAAAATCCTAAGAGGCCAGCTCACAACTGCTTTTTGTTGCAATATAAAATGAATTAGCCAACCAGGGAAATTGATAATAGGGTTGTAGAACTTTTATCATTTTGATATATCATTACCCAAATTTTTATGTTACATTCAACAAAAAAAAAGTGATAAATAAAAAGAAACGAATGAAGTATATGATCTAAACTTTTATGTTACATTCATTTTCAAAAAAGTGACAAATAAAAAGAAAAAAATCAAAACCATGTTCTTTGAATAGGTTACACTAACTTATCTAATCAAAACCTATCCAAATTTATCCAAATCTTACACAATTCCCCCAAAAAAGCATTCTTCTAAAAACACGATTCCCTAAAAAAAGTATCATAACTTATCCACAACTATCCAAACCAATCGAAACCTATCTATCCAAAACTGATTTTAACCAATATAAAAAATAAAAAAAAAACAGGGCCAAGTATATGCCATGGTTGAAGTTGAAATAATGAAAGCTACAATGGATAGAAATTGGAGTAAATGGCATTATCACGACATCTGAGAGTCATTATCATAAGGCCATCATCACATGACATTTCAATTTTCAGTTCAAAACTGACAGCTAACATTACTAATCATTCTGAGCTGTATGTTTTCGGCCCTGTTTTTTTATGCGGTATTTTGCGGAATGGTGTGGTGAGGTGTGGTGGAATTGTGGCGGGTATGGTGGAATTGTGGTGATTTATGGGTATGTGGGGTAGATGAGGAGACAGGATGTAAAAAGTATAGGAGAAAAGTGATGAGAAAGAAAAGTGAGGAGAAAGAAAAGTAATGATTTGCTGTAAAATGTAGCGGGTTGTGGCAAACTGCGGTAGGCTGTGGCACCACAGTTTACCAACCGCAGAAAAGAACAGGTCCTTCATCACTCATCACTGCTCCCTCCATTAATGTACGGATTTATCCATTACATATCACTACTTACTCAGTTGCACTGAAATAAGCATATTCAAATATATGCAATCTTGTCCGGACAAATTAATACTCAAATTATTTACAGTATAGTCGTAGATTCTGACATTATTTATCACAGGATTACCAGAAATTTTATACACCAGAATTTGCAGTTGCAGCCCATCTGAAAGGGCTCATGCAGACGCAGGCCGGATTACGTGTGAAGTATCTATTGCATGATTGCCTTCAAGATCGAGCTTGGTGTGTCCAAAAGTAATTCTGGGGCTGTTTCAGTTTATTCATTAGGGTGTGTTTGATTGTCTCATTTCCGTTGGAAAATTAGTCAACCTTTTCAAGTTTGATTGAGTTCGTATATTTGGTTGTCATTTATCAACTAGTTTCGTAGACGTGTACAATACCTGGATATTAATGTGGTATTCGTAAATTTTCAGTAGTTTTCAAAATGTACTTATACAGATATTAATGCAAATTACAATCAAACTGCGAAAATAATTAACTTTAACTTAACAGATTAAACTGTAACGTACCCTGATTGTAATACATACTATCTATAGTTTCAATAGAAGTTAAAATGTTTAGAGTTGAATAATCCTCCCAAAAAAAACCATTGAACATATAGCCTGACTAGCGTTTGACAACCCCACCCCTTCTCTCCACACGAATTATTGGTATCGGGTTTGAGCTAATTAAGCCAAGCTACTAGAGTAACAAATTTAGGCCTACGAATGTCGCAGCAAAGCCTAGCAGGGAACATGTTGTGGCTTTCCTCCCAACGTTGCCTTCTGCTCCACCAGCTTCGATGTGCTCCGCTACATCTAACTCACCTACACTTAACCAAACAATACTTAGTGTTTTGATTGCGCGACAGTATTTTTACTAATTATATACTTAGCAAAATAATCAGTGTTCTGTCCTGTAACTTGCGTCCGTTTTTCCTTTTATGATAATTTCAAGATATGGAAACGGAGGGAGTATTAGTTACCTCCATGGGTACAGCCTGCAAGAATAGTATCCCTGACATCCTGAGTGGTGGCCTTGTTAAAGAAGAGGAAATGATCCATTATCCCATCTATGCAGTGCAACACCAGGTTCGTCTCCTCCAGGCACGGCCCACTGCAGAACTCGTGTACGTGATCGATGGGTACATGAAGATCCCCGCTCTCTGTCAATCTGTACGACTCTTCACATTTGGAGTATATCTGCTATCATCATATGCATATATAAACAAAATACCATGTCTTCATAGCCTCTAACGACTAACGGCATAATTTTAGAGAATGAAAGAATTTAGACTAAGGTTATACATAAACTACCACATCATCCTATCTCCCCACCATTCCACCAAGGTTCGTTCTTGAAGAGAGCGAAAAAGTTTTCCGTAGGTGAAAATTGTGAAATTGATGGGTTATGCTTGTCATATGCAGCTTGGTACCTACCCCATTAACCCCCCACTTGTAAAACTTACTGATAGTTACCCTGAGATAGGGACCCAATGATGGGCCAAATTTACCCGGTTTATTAAAAAAAAGAAAAGAAAAAAGAGTACATGTTTGTCATTGAAGCAAAGCAAGGCTTGGGCAACGATGTGCGGTGGGTCATTGCCAAACACACCCACATCAGGGTCCTTGTCTTCCCCTTCTCCATGACCAATGTCTCCGTCTTCCTCAGGATGGTCTGGTTCCTTTTTGTCCAAGTCCGGGTGCTTCCCTAGAGCTCCAACCTCCGGTTCATAATCATCACCTAATCAATGCCAAGATTGGAAAATGACGTCAAAACCTATTTCTATATTCAACAAACAATATAGAAAAAAAGCGTCGCAACAATGCAGATTTTCTGTGATTGTACCTATTACGCGAGCGAAAAGAAGGGTACAGGAAACGGCAGCCACGATAATATACAGTCTAATTGTAACTGAGGATGCCATCAGTAGCACTCAAATTGGTAAGATTCTGAATGAAGTAAAAGAGATCCCAAGACCCATTTTATAAAGCAGTCAAGTTGGTTTTTCTTCACCAAGGAAAAAGAAATATTTGATCACCAATTTTGGGAAGAATGTGTCTGACAAGAAATTTACCTTTCTGTGAGATTCTGCTCTGAAATATCAAGCGTGATACTTGTTTTTCTTAACAGAATAGGGAGAAACAAAAAGAGGGCTCTAGACAATTAAATATTTGGTAAAAAAGGATCTATAGAGAAAGAGAGTAGTTGGGGCCCCAAGTCACCAACTCTTTTTTCTACACAATTTCAGGGCATATGAAGCATTGGAGTGCTGGAAATCAAACCTAAAATTTCTGGTTTTACAAGTTAAAGTTTTTCTCTCTTTTTTTTTTTTTTTCTTTGAGCTTTCAATTTTTAGTTCAATCTGACAGCCAACAGTACCTTTGTACCAATGATTGTGAGCTGTGCTGTTCTGATTACTGGATTTTCAGTATGTGCTCCTCCATTAATGCAAGGATTTCTCCATATCACCGGGATTCCAACAACTCTTAGTATGGGTCTCGCAAAATATAGATAACTAATATTCACAGTATTTTGTAGATTTCCAGCAAAACTTAACACAGGATTACACCTCAAACCGCATACATCAAAATTTGCAGTTTTGGCCCATCTGAAAGAGCTCATGCAGATCAAACTTGACCAATTCCAAAAATTACCAGTCAGAAAATTCAGGGGCTGTTAGAATTTGTAACATTTTAGTCATTTTGCTAGCAATGTAACGACGTTTTGCTATAGACAACCCGAAGCAGTGTCTAACTATCAGACAGAGGATTTACCTGAGGAATCTCTGTTGAATGATTGCGTTCAAGAAGGAGCTTCATGTGTCAAAAAGCTAGTCAGACACAAACCGGCCACCTTGGAACAATTGCACAAAATCAAGGATAACTGCAGCAAATGCTAGTTTGTTTCTGCCACATGCAAAGAATTTGAAGGTGAAGACAAAGATTAAGCTCAACTTAATTGAAATAAGGCAGAACACAGTTTCAAAGCCAAGAACCTTAACCCTAATTCAGAATTGCTCAACACCAAGTTGAAAACAAAATGGTAGCATGAGCGGAATGCACTGCAAAGCAAACATCGAAAGCACGAAGATAAAAGGCTTAAAAATAAGGCATACCTCTTAACTGCTTCAGTTCAAGCTAAAACGGGCAGCCATCCAATCAACTAATGACTTCATGACAGTATAGACAAATGATCCAAAACGAGCTAATCAATTAGCTACTAAATTACCTTGAAAAGTTTTGCAATTATCCTCGAATCACATATCAAAGACAATATGAACTTCAGAGATCTGGCGATGAAAGCAATCAAAATTTAATCAAATCCACGGTGAACAAGCAAGATCCTTACAAAAAGCTCTTCATGCTTTACATGACTTGTATTGATCTATTTCCTTCATTTGGAACAACCTTGCAAAAGACATCCATTGTCACTACCATATCCTGCTAGACAAGCACACTAATATAATTTCCTAATCAATAGCCATGGCTTCTGCACCCCTACTTGGTTCCTCTGAACCACTCTTCAGCTCTTCGGGATAGTTTTTCATCTCTTCTAGCAGACTCTTCTGCTCTTCCTCTATTGTAACTTGCAGCTCATCCACCTACAGCAACAACCGATCAGTCTAAAGAATGCATACATGTGCTCCAAACAAATGATAACCACTCTTAAAATAAAAGAAACATAAACTCTATTGAAAGACGACATATTTCGTGTAACCCACGTTGGGGAATCAGAAACAGGACAATTCTGTAGGCCTATACAACAGGACAGGAGACCATAAGGTTCTCTTATGAGACAAATCAGCATCAAAAAAGCAGGCAATTACATACCACATGTAACAGAAGAGCAAACTGTTTCTTGCGAAGCTCCAACAGTCTTGAAGTTGCAGCATCCTCTGCTTCCAGTGCAGCTATCTCTTTCTCAAGTTCTGCTATCATTTTCTCTGTTTCTGACCTGGGTGGCTGCATGGCAATCAGTTTTCTTATTGTCTCGCACTCTTCTTTGTGTTGTCTCTCAATCTTACTCACTTCGAGTAGTTTCTTTAGGTCTTCAATTTCCTCTTGAACTTGATGGATCTGACTGGTTATCTCATCTTTCAACTCGTTGAAATTCTCCTTTTCCCTCAAGTTTGCATCAATCACCGCTTTGCTTTTCAGGAGAGGAATCTCGAAGGTGGTCAGCTCCTGCAGAAAGGCTTTTGCGAGCCTCTCACAATCGTTGTAGTTATCAGCATCCTTCTCAACCTCAATGGCGAAAGCAGTGAATTTCTTTTGTAGCTTCTTTAGAGGAGGTTCACCTCTCGTCGTGGTTGTTCGTGTGAGAAGCCTGTGCTTTATAATTACATCATCTTCATTGGGGCCAAAAGCATAGTGAGCAGCCATTGCCTCACCCTTCCCCACCGCCCTTCTTGTTTTCAACATTTATACAGCTGATTGCAACTTAAATCTGAAAAAAAGTAGATGCAAACATATGTGATACATACTTATGCAAGGCTTTGCAATAGAAAGCAAAAATTTACTAACTGCGTCTATTGTATTGTAAAACAGTAAGAATAACAAACAGACATGGTCAGCACACTTCCTACTATCCATAGGCAGTGATATAAAAGAAGACATCTCAACACTACTCGAAGTCTCGAACACAACCTATTTTAGTTTTCTCTTCAAAATATTATTCTTGGGGATAATAACAAGGCTCAAATATTTGAGGTATCATTAGCTTACATACAACAAAAATACAAATGCAAAAAGGAAAAAGCAGAAAACAAAATCCGAATTACCCCATCCTAAGGATCGAGAAAATACTCTTCATACCACCTTTAACTAAATAAGGGACTTTGTCATCTCTTACCACACAGGAGCTCAAGCTCATGTGAAGACACCCACATATATATTCAAACCTGCTCCAAGTACTAGATAAAAGTTTAATACTCGCTGCATTTTTTTGAGCGCTACTATACGGACAAAAATGATTTATCTGCATAATATTGTTTCTTATCCTTCTCACTTGTTTAAACTCAACAGCCAACACCACCCGCCAAAAGGAAAACAAACACACAATTTCCCATCCCATCTCTTCTCAGCGCTCAGCAAATGATAACAACCCAAACACGCTTCAGCCAAAAAATAGTCATAATCAAACATACCAATAGGCAGCAGGCTATCCATCCAATCTCCAACCGAAATACACTCAATCTTACAGACCTCAGTTGTTTTCATGGTTAAAAACCGCTGATACATGAAGGACAAAAGGGTGCATTTTTTCGATTAACAAAACCTTTGCATCATCCAACCCCACAAAAGTAGCAATGTATTACTTATCTCACTGAAAACTCAACACAATCTCCAACCACAAAGGAATCAATGGGCCATATACAATACGCGAATTCTAGGTATCGTTCAATTATCATTGTTTTGAAAATTTCTGCCTTAATAGAGCCCATATACCCAAAGCTATACATGCAAATTAGGCAATGCCGCTTATAAGAAGAAAATTAGGGTTCCTATTCAACCAGGCATTGCAGCTTATAAGTTATAAGCAGCAAATTAGAGTTCCTCCTATTTCATATTATCATTCCAATAAACTAAAGCAGGCATTTCAAAGCATAAGCAATGAGCATCATATCCCAAACCCTAAATCCGCAATAGAATCAGAATCCGAAATTACAAATAGTAAATTACAGTACCAAGCAGATAAATTGTAAAGCTTACAACTTTACACTTGATATTACCTTCAATGAAGCGTTCAACGTGATGCCGCGACCCTGGCTTTATGCAGCGCACCGTTTTGCACCCTGGTGTTGTTCCAATTTCCACTTCCTGAAATGAATCAGACAAGTTTGGGATCAATTTGGCAAACCCTAACTTTGCCGAAAACAAACCCTAGTCTTGAGTGGATAGCTAATTCTCGAGCAGGATATAGCAGAAAATCGAGATTTCAGGATTCAACGGAGAAAAACGTAAGAAAAGAATTAAGTCGATGCAACTTACTTCGAGAAGATTGGATGCAGATGACGAGACTTCGGATTATCAAATTCATAAACACAAAGCTCGGTATCAAGAAGCTCTCGTAGCTCAGTTGGTTAGAGCACCCGTTTAGTGAGCGGGAGGTCTTGAGTTCGACTCTCAACGAGAGCAGAAGTTGAATTTTTATATTTTCCTCCACTTTTGAATTCTTCTTTCCAAATATTGGTTTTGGTTAGTTGCCTATCAATAGCAAGGGATTGAATTGTGACTTTTCTTTTTCTTTTTATAGCATGGAAGAAACTCTGTACGCAAGTCCTAAAGCCAGGGGACACCAATTTAAAGATGTTAAAAAGGAAAAGTCTTAAGAACTGATAATTAGGTGAAACCATGAAGTACTGTAAATATTTAGAAAGTCTAAATTTTTAGACTGTTAAAAAGGAAAAAGAAGGCAAATTCCCCAATGTAGATGAGTTTACTCAGAGATAGATGAATTAGATGAAAAGTCGGAAATGGTAAAAAAGTCTATCCCTGAACTGATAATTAGGTGAATGAATATAATGGATTCATCTCTAAGAAGGCGCGATTAGTCAACTACATAGTGCTTGCTTTCGTGCAAAACTAATAAAAGTTCATATATTTATTTACTCAACAGGAAGTCAGGAAGCTTATTTGTTTGGGTTTTTATACACTAATATATTGGACTTTGAAAATATTGGACAATAATACAATGGACTAGTACAATGAAAAACTACAAGCATCTATACGAAGAAAACTATTAAAACGAGATAATTACATTTACCCTACCTGACGTATGTGGTAATAATTTTTGCACACCCGACATTTGAGAAATAATTTTCACCCTACCTGACATTTAAGTGATCGTAAATTTAAACCACCTAAGATATATTATAATGGTTTTTTGTGGGATTTTCCGGGGAATAGGAAGTGACATGTTTACCCTTGCTATTAATTCATAGTATTTTCAATTAAAAACGAAATTACCTATTTACCCCTATAGAAGACGACAGTGAGAAGAGTGGAGTGATATATTTTTTGTAGATCGACAGTCTTTTCCCCCTTTTCCCACACAAAACAATTGAAGGGTCAGTATTATCATTTCAATCGCAATCTTAAGGACAGTTTGGTACTTTCACATAATTATATAGAGGTATTATTGTATTTTCATTTCTCCGATGACAAGTTACCGGAATTTGACACAAAAAAACATTTTCACTAAATGTCAGGTATGATGAAAATTATTTTGTCAAATGTCGACTGTGTAAAAATTATTACCACATATATCAGGTAGGGTAAATGTAATTAATTATCTCCTTTTAAAATGACCATAGAGTGGTGAGTGGTCAGTTAGTTGTACATATCTTTCAAATAAATAATAACAGTTCAATTCTCCCTTTAGAGTATGTAAGAATTTTCCTTCTCCTTTCCTTTCTCATCATGCCTATACTCATATAAGATATTACCATAAAATATAGATTTTAAGTGGCCAATTACTTATCAATTTTTTAAACAAACATGTCACCGTGTAATACGTATTTCTAGCCACGAGAAGCTAGGTGCGCAGGATGTATAACACTAGCACGAGATCTGAGCAAATTCAAATGAGAAACCGATGTTCAGATCTGAATTTTTGAAACGGATAATTTGGACGGAATTAAATTTGGGTCAAAATCAGGTTTCGGCAATAGAAAAATAAAAATATATTATGTCTGAATATTCGTTCGATTCTACGAATGAAAAAGTCAGATTCAATTCAACCGGAGAAGATTTTTCTTATTCGGATTGGAAAATTATTCACCAACCCTAAAAACACGATATATGGCACACAAAAATGATGACCACACCATTGGAGGCGTATAACAGGCCTATACCTAGGGAGCACAGCATCTCACATAGATAGCCATCTCAAACTGCAATTTTGTTATATATGTATCCTCTACGTATCTCATACTAAAAATTTACACAAAATTCTATCCATGCAGTTTAGTTACCAAGTCGAACAATTTCTTTTTTTTTTTTTTGAGAGAAAGCCACTAAACGGCACTAATTATTATTGCTCAAGAAACAAAACATATCGTCTCGGGCCAAGTCGAACAATTTCTAACAACAGCATAAATTAAACTTAACATTTTCTTTTAGTTTCTTTTTATTTTTTTGCTATTTGAATTTAGAAGAGTTGGGTAGAAACAAATTTACCCCAAGCTGCAACCTGCAAGCAAATATAAACATTTCAGTTGCAGAATAGAAAACTTGTAAACTCAGCAAAACAATAACTAAGCAAACACATAAATTCTACATTTATGTATTTTTAACGATCTACGTCAAAACTCTCTCTCTCTCTCTCTCTCTCTCTCTCTCTCTCTCTCTCTCTCTCTCTCTCTCTCTCTCTCTCTCTCTCTCTCTCTCGCTCAACTATATGGAGCATGCAGCAGCCATGAAGAGCATTTCAGTTTTTGAGTAGTTTTCCTCAACAGTTTAAAGCAGCCTGTGAAAAAAAATTATCACAGAAACCCCTAATTATACTTAAATATGGATGTAATTATAAGTAAAGAATGCATGATATTATGTTTCTTTCATGTGTTACTAATGGTGATGATCCATGCAAACTGTGAATGTTCAGCAAATGTTGTTGGAAATGTAAGCAGAGGGAGTTTTCCAAAGGGCTTTGTGTTTGGCACTGCTTCTTCTGCTTACCAGGTAATTCATATTAATTGCGTAGTATATATGCATGTTATGTACTATGTATAATGCAATTTCTTGTCCTTAGAAATAATTCCTACAAAATATTTACAAGAAGCAAACTTTTTGATCCTCTCCAATTATGTATAGGAGGTGGAGAAGTTCATGAGACCCTAGAAATGAAGATTTAAATACATGGGGATAGATTTCCCAAAATGAATTAATGATAACAATCTTCTTTTGAATAAAAGATAGGAGTATCTATGAGAAATGAAATATTCAAATTGTTTTACAGTTTTACTTGTAAAAG
Source organism: Portulaca oleracea (assembly GCA_029582165.1). NCBI lineage: Eukaryota > Viridiplantae > Streptophyta > Magnoliopsida > Caryophyllales > Portulacaceae > Portulaca > Portulaca oleracea. The sequence continues at coordinate 2,083,093 of CM055870.1, forward strand.
CAAACCTAATTAACCACAACTCCATTCTTGCTTTGTTTTTTAATTTCTTTTGAGAAGGGGGGGGGGGTGTTTGTAGGTGGAATTACTCAGAAAACAAGTATTTATCATAGTTGTTTATGGGTGCATATAGCACAAACAATAATAAAGGTAAAAATAAAAATAAAGATTGACACAAAACTTTCAATGTTGAAGAACCCAACACATGAAAAATTATAAACGATGCATTATTATAGTATTACAATATCGTAGATTACAGGATTTCAATTGAGCTCATGATCTCTCTCTTGAGCTACAACATAAGGATTGGACACTCATTTTTTATCTCATTGACTCACACAACTGACACTAAGATACGAAGATAAAGAGGCACAATCTCTAGTAGTGTAATAATGGTACTTGATGGATCTCACCACACACAACATCTTTCACCCTTGATATCTAAGTAAATATATAATAAGAAACATAAAACATAACACAAAAAACCCTAGCAGAAACCTTGTTGCGTATGCAACGCCTTAACAACATGATCATGTCTGAGAATACAACCACCGTGTTAACATGAGAACAACTTTGGGAGTTTCTAAAACCGGGACAGGGCCTGCCATGTCGTCTGGTACAGTTATATCACTCGAGATTGGATGCTCATCTCACTTGCTCTATACTCTACTCCCTTGGTTCTTCGTGGAGGTGCCTATCCTCGTGCCTTATTAGGTTAATTCATGACCAAACCCAATCCAATATTTATCTCGGCTCCACATAACCAAACAAAAATGGTATTTTTCTTTTTCTTTTTTTTTCCCTCTCAAAGCATGATTAAGTTAGTTGATAAGAAGAGTGGTTTATGGAATTAACCAAATTTAGAATTGATGGCTAGCTAGGGTTTCCTTAATTAATTTGGGTAATTAAATTCTTAATAATAGTTGCATTGGCATACAAGCAAATGTTCATTAATGTACACTCATATTCCTTTCCATGAATTGAAGTTTTTACAATTCCTTCACTCTAACTAACTAAACCAACCAAAAACTAATTATCAACATGCAATGCATTATAGCTCATCAGTTAATGTGCAATAACAAAGCCAATGATCTAGTAAAGGGTTAGAAATAGGCAACTCATTCACTCAAGTGGTATTGATTCAGGAGAAGTATCAAGTATCATTCACCTAATCAAAATTAAAAGGAAAAAAATCATACTTTTTTTTTTTTTTTTGTAATCCATTGCTTTAGAAGTTGAGATATCATATGAGATTAATTTCTGTAAATAATTACAGTATGAAGGAGCAGTAAAAGAAGGGGGTAGGGGACCCTCTGTGTGGGATACATTTGCCCACACTTCAGGTAAATATAAGCTTGCTAGCTATATAATCTAATCACTCCTTTTCCACATAAAGTAAAATAAAAAGTTTCTAATTTGTCAATGCAGAATAAAAAAAATTTCAATGCTTGGTGGGTTAAATGTTTTTCAAGATTTTCTTTTAAATTTTGGATTTTTCATAACCCAAAGGAGAGGGGATAATTTTGAGCTCTATATATATAACCATAAATTATGATCCATAGTAATTTAAACCTTTAAATTTTAATAATTAATAGTCGATCATCATATATAATTTACTAAGCTGGATAATTTGGTGTAGGTAAGATAATCGATTCGAGCGATGGCGACGTTGCTGAGGATCAATATCATCGCTACCATGTAAGAACTATCCATGACTTCAATCCCTTTAAAAAAAATTTACCATTTTTACTTCTGTGCTTTCTTTAATTAACTTTTGTGTGAAATTTTGAAAATATTAAAATTATGATTAAATATACAGGAAGACATAGGACTGATGAAGGACATGGGGGTTGATGCCTACAGGTTTTCCATCTCTTGGAGCCGGATTTTCCCAAGTAAATTAATTAACTACTTTCTTTATTCTTTAATTTTTAGGTAATTTAGTTGATATTCAAGCTTTATAGTAGTAATAAACATCTTCAAAATGAATTGATAATATATGGTTCTGTATATTTTGATATTGGGTAGATGGTACTGGACATGTAAATCAAGCAGGAGTTGATTACTACAATAATTTAATTGATGGCTTACTAGCAAATGGTACGTATATATATCCCTTATCATCTCACAGTCACTTGGTTAATTGTTCTTGCTTGTACTTTTAAGACTATTTTTTCCTTTTTTCAAATGAGACAGTTATGAATCAATATCTTTCATTTTGAATCTTTCCTAAAATGAAGTTAAGATAAAAGTTACGAGAAAATTAACGATGTGAGTTTCGACATCACTACTAGAATTTTGTTTATTTATGAAGGGAAATCCCGTCACAAAATGTGCAGAAGCCAGTCGTAAAAAGTTATCTACGACAGGAATCTCAATTTGATATAAAAGTCTCTTTAATATTATGTTTGCTTCCCCTGCAACATTAGATCAGGTTTGATATGGATCTAATTCCCAGCAAGTGATTTCATATCTTGATTTAATTTCTAACAAGAGGTGTCCGAAAACTCATATCGTTTTCATAAATCTCAATTTGATGAAAAACAAGACACCTAACAAATATCTTAAAGCAAGATACATATATACCATCATCCTAAGTTCCTAACCGAGATCCTTAATTTCTTATATTATATTGTCTTGGTTTGTTTGTTTTGTTTCAGGAATAGAACCATACGTAACAATATTTCACTGGGACACCCCTCAAGCCTTGGAAGACAAATACAAAAGCTGGCTTAGCCCCCGGATCATGTACGTATTTATCAACACTACTAATCCCATGCACTCTCCCAATTAAAAACCCTAGCTAAAGTTTACAACATAACAAGTTGTCAACAAATTAAAATCACTCTCTTTCAATTTAAACCTATTTATCGTTCGATTTTCTTCAGACATGATTTTGCGATATATGCAAAGACGTTGTTCGACAAGTTTGGGGACAGAGTGAAGCATTGGATAACTATGAACGAGCCGCACGTAGTGGCAATCGAAGGGTATGACTTGGGCATATTCGCCCCGGGTCGTTGCTCCATCCTTCACCATCTCTTTTGTAAGGAAGGCGACTCCGCCACCGAGCCTTACATCGTTGCACATCACTTGATCCTCGCCCATGCCACCGTCTCCAAAATTTACAAGAAATGGTATCAGGTATGAGCAAGGATGCTTGTTGGGATAAGGCTGTAAATGTTATTTAGAGAAGTTTTACATTTTTTTTAATCGAATAAACATTGGTCACTTATTAGGCCCTATATCAGAGGTAACCACCCAGTAAACTTTATAAGTTAATGGGTAAAGAGTAGGTATCAAACTTACTATGACAAACATCATCTTACATTACCCTATCAATGAATTTTACAAGTATATGTTGTATGACAGAGAAAGCAACGAGGATGGATCGGGGCAACATTTGATGTGATATGGTACGAGCCATTAACCAACAAAACCGAAGACATCCAAGCAAGACAAAGGGCCCTGGATTTCCACCTAGGCTGGTAATTATTACATTCAATTGATTGTCTAAATTATTCATGCTAGCTAGCCATACATATGCTTGTATATGTAATTTGACATGGCTTTTTTTTTTTTTTGTGGATAAATGATTATAACATATGTGTATCAAATTAAACTGTTAGGTTTATGGATCCACTAATGTTTGGGGATTACCCAAGATCAATGAAACAAAGAGTAGGAAAGAGGTTGCCTAGGTTTTATAGAGAACAAAAGGCTTTGATGAAACACTCATTAGACTTTGTGGGCATAAATCACTACACAACTTATTATGCATGGGACAACCACAATAATTCTGATTTGCCAACCACTTTATTCGAGGATGCTCAATCTGACTCCGGCGTTACCACACTTCGTAAGTCTTCATTAATATACTTGTTCATTGTTTTTGTCAATTAATCTTAATTATTTGTTATTTTTTTATTTTGAATTGTTTCAATGAAATATGAGCTCAAAGTTTCTTGTGTTTTGTAGCATTTGATCCTAGTGGAAAACCCATTGGTGAAACGGTACTTACTTTTAGCATCTTTTTAAATCAAATGTTACGTCCTATCTCTTAGAATTTGGGCTTGATCTAGTGTTTAAAATTTCCATACTATATATACAGGCTAATTCCTTGTGGCTATATATAATACCGCGAGGAATAAGGGAAGTTGTGAAATATATCAAGCACAGATATGGAAATCTTCCAATTGTCATAACCGAAAATGGTAACACCAAATTATTTACACCCCATTTTTCATATAATTTTTTCCCAAATTCCAACATGGTTTGAGATTATCGTAAAGTTTTCATTGTTTAAATTAGAAATCATGCTTCTTATAGGAATGGATGACCCAAATGACCCTCTCATGCCTATCCAAGAAGCTCTTAAGGATGAGAAAAGAATCCGATATCACAATGACTATCTTCAACAATTGGCTGCAGCTATCAAGTATGTAGTAATACGTGTATAATTATGGGAAAATTCTAGTTAAAACTTGCTAATATTACTACCTCCATCCCAAAATGTCTGTCATTTGACTTAAATTTTGACTATTGATTGCTCACAAACTACAATGAGTTACGATATGAAATTACTGTCATTAGAAAGATACATTAGTAAAAATTACAATGGCGGTAATTTCACATCGTAACTCATTGTAATTTGAGAATAATCAACGGTAAAAATTTAATCAGATGACATACATTTTGGGACGGAGGCAGTAGTATTTTACTAACCATAATTTGTGTGTTATATAAATTATGCAGGGAGGATGGATGCAACGTAAAGGGATATTTTGCATGGTCTCTATTGGATAATTTTGAATGGATGGTCGGATATACTTCTCGATTTGGTCTTTATTATGTTGATTATAAAGATAACCTCAAAAGATACCCCAAGAATTCCGTCCAATGGTTCAAAAACTTCCTCAACAATACCTGCTAAATACCTAGGTTAGCTTGTATTGAAGTAGAAGTTAATGTAATTAGTTGTCATCTATTTGGACATTTCTGAAAGAGTATAATTATTGGCATGTCGTAAGCATGCATTCTTGCTTTCAACGTACAATGACTTGTTTGTTTTGTTTGCATCAATTTCTACAAGAGCCTTCAATTCAGATCAAGCCTACAAGAAGTAAGGCCAAATGGATGAAATCGAAAGTGTTAATCATGATGGTATATATATCTAGTGAGTTTCTTCATAGAACTAATTAAATAGCTACTGGTGAAATTATATGTCGCAAAATATTTTCCTCCTTTTGATTAAGTTGGCAGTTTGGATTGAATTTTCTTCGATACAAAGAGAATGTCGATCTAACTTATGATTAGATATCTCATATTTAATAATAACACCTAACGAGTTCATTGAGAGGAAATTATGAAAGATATAAAGATTATCAAAAGATAACTGTACAAAACAAAGTTCTAAGTCAAAATCCTAGAGAAATGAAAAGGCAATACAAGTATTAATAAGTTGCAAAACTTAAATACATGGATGTAATTCGTATATATTTGTGTTGGCTGACGTGCACTTGTGTTTGGATGGTAATTGAGGACACGCGAGAAATTTGCATGAATAATGGGTTGGCAATTGACTGATTCAGCCCAACTCCACTTTTGTTTTGTATGTAATTAGGTCCGCACTTTCCTTCCAATCCTTTTCTTGATGATTAAAATAGAGAAATTGGGCTGCAGTGTACTGTATTTTATTTGTATTATGGCAAGTTATATTTTAAATTTATATCATTGTGTATTAAAATATAAAGATTTTGGATTTTAGTGTACTGCCACCAACTTGGTGTATTGTCTATGAGGCATATTGAAAAATATTGGTTTACCGACCCATCGAGGGGTTTTATGTTTTGGGGGTATATTGAGGTCTATGCATGAAATAAATTGGTGAGACAAGAAAATAATACTTTTCGACATGCCATATAGACAATCCAACGAGTTGGTTTCATCCAACTTTGTGATGGTGCACTGAAATCCAATACTTTTATGTTTTAGTGCACTATAATACAAATTTAAAATATGGTGCACCACATTAAATCTCTAAAATATAATACACTATGACCCAATTTTATAATAAAGCATGTGTTAATCATTTCCTCAAAATTAAAATAAAGGTGTAATCATGGCCGGCTTGACATAAATCTTGTACCCGATTTCTTCATCATTTTATACAAATTAGTTATATTAATTTACTAATCAAATGATTAAATTATTAAATATATTAATTTTTAATCAGTAAACAAGATAGTATTAGCTAGTATTTAATAATTAAATTGTATTAGGCTATATCTATTATTTAAATCAATATAAATATACAATATCTAATTGGCTACTTTTTCAAACTTATCTAAACTCAAATCACGGAGTGATGCACAATCTAATCAGTAATAAAATTATATTAACTAAGTAATGTGAAGAAATGTTTGACTAATATTGTTGATAAATATTTAAGATAAGTTAAAAAGTGTGCATGCCTTATATTATTATCCTACCTATTCCGATATAATAATACAGAATCATATATGTTGAATAGGTTAACCGGCCGATAATTATATAAAGGTTTATGATATTTGATTTAGCTAGAAATAAATATGTAAAATTTTAAAACAATACAATGAGAATTTTATTACCTTTTACCAAAAAAAAAAAAGTGACTTGAATTAGGTCAAACTTACAACCCTAATATCCAATATCAAAATCAAAATATTTCCACAAGTGATGACTCAATAACTCCCTTATGAAGGCATCGATGGACATATATATAAGATTATAGGACCGACCTATAAAATTGGAAGCAACATCAAATTTTGCCTTTTGAGGACAAAAACCAATTCTATTGTAACACTCATTCATTCTTATTTTGCTTCTTCCTAAAGACAAAACAAAAATGGGTAACACTATTCAAGTTGCATCAACCCATTCATCCATTCATACCTCCAAAAAAGGCTGAAATGAAAGGTATAGCCAACAACTAATATATCCCACAAGGCACATAATATACTGCATTCTAAACATATGGATAAACTAACAAGTTGGTCAGAAAAAAGGAATCTTATTATTTGATAATTGTACAAATTATATTTTTATTAGGATTGTTATTTAAATTATATTGTCAATTTGTTGCATTTGTGTTTTTATAATCACATCGAGTACATTTTTTATTTCACTTTTTACTAGGTATCCCTCTAAAATCTAATCTATTAATATAATTCTGTGAACAATATCCTTAAACTTGACTATTAACTCGCCAAAAAGTAAAAATTAAATAAAATTTAAAAATTAAAAACAAAATTAATATGTCAAAAACTTCTCAATTTTTATTTGCAAGGTTGGGGTAAAGCTTAACACCTATAATTCATGAAAAATATTAATAAATTGAAGGGTTTTGGATTTGAATAATATCGGCTTTGGGCCATAATATCTCAAATAATCTAAACTTTCAATATATATGGTAATAATACCAAACTTTGTAGGTGTTGGATTTCAGTAGACTAACACTAAATTCTGACCGCTCTAACTCAGTGACAGAGTAATCTGACCATGATTAGTTGAGTTCTACGTGTGCTAAACTCAAATAAACTTTGTCACCATGTCATTCTATTATGATCAGTTATAGTGGTAGGAACTTTCGTGGTAGTCTTTTAAAATCTAACAAGCCCTAAGTTTGGATTATTGCAGGGTATATTAGAGATTTGGATTATTTAACATATTATGGTTTAACGTTGGGGTTATGCATAAATAATTTTTAAAAAAAAACCCGACTGGAAACGCATTCATATCATATCGAAAATCAAAATAATAATCGATTAATAGCATAAATACATAAGCAAAAATGTGAAATGGCCGTTTTTATCGTTGAATATCCTTGCACTATTTAACATGTTAGTCAACGCGGACAGAATAATGAGAAACTCAATTGTGATTGGCTATACGATAAGTACAGCTAGCCAATCGAAAGCTCTGCCATCTCATAGTTTTATATTTAAAATGAAAATGAATATATTATACTGCAAAAATTCATTCAGAAGCAATAAAATCAGAAAACAAATAAAAGATGGAGTATTATATATATTGAATTGAAGCATAAGTAGCCCAAAACTCCTGAAAGGTCAAACCTTAACTCTCTCTTTCTATCTCTATCTCTTTCTCTTTCTTTCTCTCATTGTTTGTATCTGAAGAAAGTAAAGTAAAGAGAGAAAATTATGAAGACAAAGAGAAATAATGGGAGAGGGATTATATTAAGATGGATTCATAATGTGATGATAATTGGAAGGATGATGTTGTTGCATAAGTGCCTTGGATTTGCATCTGCAGCTGATGATCATGATGATGATGCTAATAAGCTTAATTATGACATCAATAGAAGCAGCTTTCCTCAGGGTTTTGTCTTTGGCACTGCTTCTGCTGCTTATCAGGTCATTTAATCTTCCATTTTATTTCCATTTTGTGTTTCTTATTTTGCTGTTCTTTGTGTTGGCCATGACAATGTTAGTATTATATATTGAATTGTAAGTTGATTACCAGCTTCTTATTAATTTTGTAAAAATCATTGCCCTTCTTAATTAATTATTTGCACATTGAAAATTGAATTATATTAATCCTGTATGTATTTGTATGAAATTATACATGAATACATTTTTTGATGGAAAAAGGTAGGTAGCTAGGCCAATATCATGTTAGCTAGCAATTAGAGTTTTCCCATGGCTACCCTTTAAAGATAAGGTTTATCAGAATATATGTTGTCCATCTCAAGGAAGAGTCAAGAAAATCAATTTGACAATAGGATACTTGAATAGTACTGTCCTCTGTCCCATGTCAACTTGTAGTACATCCATTGAAAAATTATCCAGCTTTCAAGCTATCACATTATTGTCCACAGTCATAAAAAGATAAGGTTTATTGTATGATGTATGTAAAGTATATACATAACTCAGTTCATTAAACCAAAAAAGAACAAAAAAACTCATGTTAAAACTTTTGATCATATGCAGTTTTGAAGTGGTGATAATAAATGTCTTGCCCCAAGACACGGTTTAAATGTCTTCTCCCTAATGAAATCAATACTTATTATTTTTAACTCCATTTTTTTTGACAAATACTATTAATTATCAAATATAAGAATCTTGGAATGTGTTGGCTACGCCAACAATTAAATTGACACCCTAACGAATGAACCCCATCCGTGAGACATATTTTAGACATTTTTTTGTAAATTTTAAAAAATATCGATAAATGTGTGATTTTATACAATTTATATATATTATTATAGTTATAGAAGCTAATCATGTAACTTTTTTCCAATTTAATTTACAAATAAATAGATTTTCTATAGTGACAAGACACATAATATGTGTCTTCCACGAGATATTTATCATTTTCCTTTTATCAATTAGAAATTTTTTTTTTAGAAGACAATTACACAATTACCATAACTAATTAATGATTGTTTTAAAGTTTGTTTTTTTCTACTTATTTTGACTGAATTTATTTATCTAAATTTATTATATATGAAAATCCCTCAAAAAAATTATTATACATGAATTTTTTTGCGATACATTTTTATGTAACTTGATGAGATAAACTTATTTTTAACTTATTCTAAAAGAAGTAAGACGAATATAATAGATCCTTCTGTAAGACCCTTTTTTATTCTTTGTAATAATATTTTTTAAATATACTAATTAATAATATTAAAAATTAAAAGTAAAAAAAAATTATATTAATGTACTACGGATCGAGTAGTACATAGGGAGGATATACTTTAGTTTGTCGGTGAATATCATAATTAATGAGGGTAATTTAAGGAAGGGACTTACGATAGAATCATGTGTGCACCCCAGAAAAAAAATATATTCAATTTATTTATAATTATAATGAGCCAGTAATATTTATTGCGATAAGAAGAGATGAGATCGATCTTAAAGTATGAAACGAAAGTTCCAACCCAACATATTGGTTTAGGAAGATGAGCAGAGAGTCAGCAACATCAGAAATATCACATGGTTTTCGATCAATAATTCAATATAATTAAAATCATATATAGTACGTACAAGTTACAGTATAATTATACTACTATGAGATATTAAAAAAAGGACTATTGGACGCCAATAATACCAACTTTGGGGTATTGGAGACTAATAATACAAACTATTTTCTTGGACACTAGTAGTAACAACTATCGACCTATTTTCCTCCAACAGTACACGACCGAGTTACGTTGTTATTAACTCATCAAAAAGATGATGTGGCTCCATGATGTGTGACATGGAACGCGGAGGTTGGGTAGAAAATTTTGACGTGGACACTAACATGCCTTCTATGTCACATATTATGGAGTCACATCATCTTTTCGATGAGTTAAAATCATAACAATTCGACGATATACTTTTAGAGGAAAATAAATCAATAGTTCGTACTGCTAGTGTCCAAGAAAAATAGTTTGTATTATTAATATTCAATAACCTCAAAAGTTGGTATTACCGATGTTGAAAAACCCTTTAAAAAAAGCACTCACACAAATTGACGTATTTAGTTGTTGAATTGCAGTACGAAGGTGCTGTCAAGGAAGATGGCCGGGGACCTTGTGTATGGGATAAATTTGCCCACACCTTTGGTAATTCACGTAAATCATGCACATTTATTCAATTATTAAATACCACCAATATATGAAAATAATTGCACATGAATTAATTAATTATAATATTTTTTTTCAAAAACTAGAATTTAGATATAAATTTATATATGATTATATATGGTGTAGGTAAGACTCTGGATTTCAGCAATGCCGATGTTGCAGAGGATCAATATCATCGTTACAAGGTATACATATATGCATTTTTTTCTTGAATGTTAAATTTGTTTTAACCTAATGATGATTATTATGCGTTGGATTTTAAAACAGGAGGACATAGGGCTCATGAAGAACATGGGGATGGATGCCTATAGGTTTTCCATTTCTTGGACACGAATTTTCCCAAGTAATTACCATTATTTCTTCTTATATCTTAACTTAATTTTACTGATCAATCCCCTGATTATAATGCATATACTTAGTGTTTAATGAGTTTGTTTTTCCAGATGGAAGTGGACAGATTAATCAGGCAGGCGTAGATCACTACAATAATTTCATTAACGCTTTACTTGCTCAAGGTATGTACTTATTGATAATTTGTTCTCACAAATATTTATCGTAATCTATATCTAAAAAATTTACGCTAAAACTAATGGTTCAGAAAATTAATTACCCTATATTTCAGGAACGGTCTAAAATGCAAACAACCCCAAGAACTACTATGTATTAATAGCCTCAAATAATTAATGATCCCTTTACCAATACCGGGGACATCGTTAAGTATCTAATTAGTACTCATGCATGATGTCTAAGAATGATATTTAATTTCTCCAGGTAACAAATAAACTCAAATAGTTAAACAAACTCAAAAAAGAGTTATTAATCATTATTATTATTATCTTTTGGTTTTCAGGAATTGAACCATATGTGACAATATTCCATTGGGATACTCCTCAAGCATTAGAGGACAAATACAACGGATGGCTTAGCCCTGAAATAATGTATTCATCACTTATACTCCATTTTCTTCCATCTTTATAAATTATTTATCAATTTCATTAACGAAAACAATTTATATTTTTTTTTTGGGTTGTGATAGAAATGACTTTGGTGTATACGCGGAGACGTTATTTGAGAAGTTTGGAGACAGGGTGAAAAACTGGATAACATTAAACGAACCTCATAACTTCGCAGTGAATGGTTATGATATAGGGATTGCTGCACCGGGGCGATGCTCCATCCTCCTTCACGCTCTCTGCAGGGCTGGTAACTCCGCCACCGAGCCTTACGTAGTTGCCCACAACTTGCTCCTTGCCCATGCCAATGCTGTCAACATTTACCGTACTAAGTATCAGGTACATATATTACTGTATAAGAATCAACTCAATCGGAATTTATGCCGATAGTCAAAGGTTGCATATATGATCAATCTTATTCTCCGAAAAAATACTTAGGAATACATTTTAAAGTTGAAAACCTTTAGTTAAAAAGCTAATGATTTGGTCAATATTAGCGATAATAGCTGTAAAATTTGCAGCAAATATAGTAAAAGTATAGTGATGCATCTTAATTAGTTGTTATATAACAATGACAGAAGAAACAAGGTGGGAAAATAGGGGCATCACTGGATATGGTATGGTACGAACCATATAGTAATTCAACAAAAGACTTGGATGCAACTCAACGAGCTATGGACTTTCAACTTGGCTGGTATGTATAGTAATTACCAACTTCAACTTCATCTCACAACTTCGCCTAATTAACCTAATCTCTACGTAAAATAACAGCTAATTAATTGCATGCATGCATGTGTACGTGAAATTTGATAGGTTTCTGGATCCGATGATGTTTGGGGATTATCCGAGCTCAATGAAGCAGCGAGTTGGGAATCGATTGCCAACATTTACAGAAGCAGAGAAAAAACTTATCAAAGGATCCCTGGATTTTGTGGGTATAAATCATTACACCAGTAATTATGCCAAAGACAGTGGCAAAGTTGATCTGAGAGGTATTCTCTTAAAGGATGCTCTCTCTGACTCTGGTGCTACTACTCAACGTATGTATTCTTTTCTTCCTCCCTTTCCTTCTAAACTTACAGTTTATGGGGATGTATTATGTACGTTTGATTAATTTCAAGCTTTCATGTTTGTGTGATTTCAGCAAATGGACGTGATGGAAAATTCATTGGAGACAAGGTATGCATCTGTAATTTAACACATTTACTTAAATTTGCTGTGTATAAGATATAAATTTTAATTTGGCCTAATAGATTAATTATTTTAAATGTTTCTTTATATCAAAGTAGTATTTATTATGATTTTTTTACACCATCTATTCAATATGATTAGCATCACACATCCGTTCATCAAAGTACTCTAGTGAACAAACTTGCTTATATTGGACACAATGTTCTCATTTAATCTAGCAACTAGACCATTAATTGTTTCCATTGTAAACATATTTTCAGGCTAATTCAATATGGTTATACATCTATCCTCGAGGGATGAGAGCCTCAATGAACTACATCAAGGAGAAATACGGAAATCCACCTGTTGTCATTACTGAAAATGGTACCAAAATCTCATCCAAATTATCATCATTTTGACAATTTAAAAGTTTTAAACTTGACTAACAATTTGAGTTGTTTATATGTTGTTATATTGTAGGAATGGATGATGCAAATATCCCTTTATTACCAGTTAGCCTTGCAGTCAAAGACACTAAACGAATCAAATACTACCACGATTATCTTCAAAACTTAGCAGTGGCTATCACGTAAGTATTAACAACATTTTTTTCCCCACTTATTTATTTCTTTGCACATTGGTAAATGTGAAATAATGGACTTGAGCCCAATTCAACCCCAAAAGCTAGCTTGGGAGGTTAAACCACCCAAGTCATTATAAACACCACAATATGGGTGTCAAAGACGATGTGGGACAACTCAACAGTAAACACAGGGACGGAGCGTGGGCATGGCAAGAAGGGGCGTTGCCCCCGTGAACTTTTTAAATTAATACTATGAAGCCCTCACTCATGTTTCTTTATTGGCAAAATTGGTAAAACCTTACTTGATTATTGTTGAGGTCTCAAGTTTGATGCTTGCGTAGATTGTATTCTTGCCCCTTGATATTTTCTGCTGGCTTCGCCCCTGGGTAAACAGGAGCACTATAGGACCTTAGACAATCCTTCTCATAAGTATATATTTTGGTTGGATTAGTTGTCCAGAACAATTGGTCAAACTATTTATATAGACAAAATTTTCTACATTTAATTGTATTAGTAGATGTAAAATTTTAATGTGGGGTTCATAATTTTAAAGGAAAGGGAAATTTTTTAGGAAAATATTTTCCCATATTATAGCCCATCTTGAGTTACTAATTACTTTTTTTTTTTTTTTTGGTCTTCTCCTTATTGGTGAAATGCTTGCAGTCAAGATGGATGTAATGTGAAAGGGTACTTTGCCTGGTCATTGTTGGATAATTGGGAGTGGGCAGCTGGATACACTGCTAGATTTGGACTTTATTTTATTGATTATAACGACAATCTCAAAAGACATCCCAAGAATTCTGTGGCTTGGTTCAAGACATTCCTCAACTCTGCCTCATGATTGGAAACATTAAGCAACTAGTCATTCATTTGCAGACAAGAAATTCAACTATTTCTTCACACAAAAACTGTAGAAAAGGTAGAATATGTTCAAAGATGAAGTCATCTGTGTGATATATATATATATATGATTTGTGTACTCGAAGTTGCCCATTGGCCATTGTACTTATAATTGTATGTCTTGTCGTAATTAAATTGTTTAAAACTTATGTTTCATTAGTTAGACAATTCATATCTTTTATATGAATCATATAAAATTACGCATGAAATATGCATTATCTAATATAATTGACATTAGACTTGGCAATTGGATGATTTGACTTGAAGCATTATATCGGGTCAAAAAGGTTAGGACAATGTTGGGCCACATTTCAAGCTAGATTGTTTCAAGTTACTTTATTTTCAAACTATTTACGTTTGTCCTGCGAAAATGAATAACTTTGTTGAAACATGAATTCAAGTTAAGTCATGGTGGTTCAGTATTGTCTTTTCAAAAAATATTGTCTTATCTAGATATAATTAAGGTATCCTTTTTGAATGTAACCGACAACTGTTTATGCATATTATTGATAATTATGCGTAGTTACTAAAAAAAATTTATCGTTTAAAACAATAAAAAAATATAAACTATAATTCTAATATATTTACAAAGTATCTCCATCCAAAACACACATATATATAGTCATTTCATTTGTTAAAGGTTTAGCAATCATAATGGGGGAAGTTGGGCTGGGCTCAATTATAAAAAGTAGCGACAGAATTGGCCGGGCTGATAACCTATTCCATGGGCTGCACATCCAAGGTAAATGTTGCTTCATAGAAAAATTGATTTAATTAGCTTGTGGTGATTTGATAATATACATTACATGCAGGTAGAGTATATGTTTCAGAAATTTTCGAGTGAACAATTATAATAATCAAAGTGAACAACTTAATTTATGTGGGTGAATAACATAATATATATGGGTGAACAATCATAGTACCTGGAGCATATAATACAACTTTTAAAGTTGGCTTTGAATAATACAACATTTGAGAGTTTTACTTTCAATAGCATATGGGCCATTTTCAATTACATTTCCAAGCTAATCAAACATTGAAATAAATATATACAACTTAAATTTATTAATTAAGATATTTTAGGAATAGTTTTATTTGAAAGTGCATTCCTCATAATACAATAAAAAATCACCATTGTATTGCTAAAATAAAACACTCAAGGATTGTATTATATATTATTCTCGCCCAAAAATTCTATATTACATCCCTTCATTATGGAATAGTTAACTTGTATATTGGACCCTTTCATTATGTAATAATAATCAATAATCAATCTAATGCAAGTTCAATACGCTATGGCGCGTCATGGCGCCAATTTATCAATAATCCGACTTCGTCAAACTCTAGCAAAAATGTTTTCATTCATCAGAAGTTTTGATTGAAACTGATCTTTAAAAAAAAAAAAAAAGGTTCTGATTGAAACGTATAAACATGTCAACATGATGCTATAAGTGGAAAATTTGTATTAAAATTAGAGTATCTGCCGCAGCGAGTTTGACAATGACATGGTGTTAATGTGGTGTGGTCGTGTGGACGATGATGAGAAAGGCGGTGCTGCCAGTGTAGCGGCAAAGACCAATGTCACAATGAAGCTAGGCTTAGCGCAAGTTATGATTTTGGATTGTAATATGCTGAACTTTTGATCTATCAGACTTTTGTGCGTGCTTTAATAAATACAAAAAAAAAATTGATAAAATTACAACTTTGTATAATTTTTTTGAATTGTAATAATATGCTTACCTTTTGGGGTATTTCACAATAATGCATTGATTTTTTCACCTTGGCCAATAATGTTAAATGAATTAATGCACAATAATGTTAATTTACAATAAGATAGCAATTAAGACTACTAAATATGACTTTGTGCCAAGACTATCAAACAATAATAGTTAGACATTCATATCTTTGAAGCAACCACTATTTGCATACACCTCTCTCTCTCTCTCTCTCTCTCTCTCTCTCTCTCTCTCTCTCTCTCTCTCTCCTCTCTCTCTCTCTCTCTCTCTCTCTCTCTCTCTCTCTCTCTCTGCCATTGCTATATTGAAGAAGATCCTCATAGAGAGGAAGTTGATTAAACTATGATTAAGAGAAATGAAATTACTGCAAGTTTACTAATAATTCAAGTCATAATAATTATATTGACAGGAAATGTAAATGGTGATTGTTCATCAACAGCAAATGTAAGCAGAGGGAGTTTTCCAAAGGGCTTTGTCTTCGGTACTGCTTCTTCTGCTTACCAGGTATTATATTCCACTTCTTCTTTAATTTTCCTCCAATCATTTCTTTTCTTCCTGATTATCGATCATAATTAGTTATGAATTAGATGGTTTGATCATTTCGTATGTACTTTTTGTTTGATTTTCTGTATTAATGGGAAAATTAATATTAGTAATTACCAGGTATATACTAGTAGTTATACTTATATACAAGTCCGTTTGGCAAACTTAGATTTTTGATAGGTGATAATTAAATACGAGTAATATGGTACAATTACTAATTAGACATTTAGAAAATAACAAGTAATAATGATATTGATTTTGTTTCCATTTATATTTATATTGACTATTATGCCTTACTTTTTGGAAGGAGGAGGAAATTAAGGAGGGGTTAACTTGAAACGTTTATTAAGAACTTACTTCATAATAACAAGTTATGTTATATTTTCAAAAAAAAAAGTTATTTTGTATTATATTGATCAGTTTGTAATTATCTTATTTTTGAGTTTGCTATATATAAGCAGTTTAATACTTAAGGGTCTCATGTCCTATGTGTAGAGCTTACTAGAGGATTTCTCCATGAACTTCTTTCTCTTCATGGGGTTAAAGGGCCTAAGGCTGCATTCTTTTGGATCCACAAATCGTGTTCAAATGGGTTTTCTCTGAGAATTTGTTGATATAGTTGTTGTTGATAAATAAGATTATGTAGTAGTATACTTCTAACTAGATTTTTAGAAATAAATAGCAAGTAATCATGATATTGATTTAACCATTATGACTTACTTTTTTTAGAGGAGGAAATTGAGGGGTTAACTTGAAATTTTTAAGAACTTACTTCATAACATTTTTTTTTCGAGGAACGTAACAAATTAAGTTCATAGTTATCTTTTAAGTTTGTTGTAAATACTTTAGTACTTGTCATGACTCTTACCTTCTATTTATAGAGCTTGTTGGTGAGGTTACGTTATTCTTAAAATAGAGAACTAGCAGATGGAGTTGTTTACATTTCATTCAAAATAAATAAATAAATAAAAACTATATACGTAATATTCTAACATTTGTTTTAGCTAAGTTTCAGTATGTCTTTCATTATATAGATAAGAATTCGACACAAACATTGCCTTTAATATAAGTTCATCTAGTCAACTAAAGATATGACAATCATGTATAATAGTCACCGCATCTTTCATGCTCTTTGCTATGATTCAAGTCTTGATAGAAGCAAAATATTTTTTATTGATGAAAATTGTGATCTATAAAGTTGATAAATTTGATATTATAATCATCTGAATTTTTTTATGACGCTAATTAACGTTCATACTTAAAATTGTCTTGTATATAATAATTCCTTTTTCCCCCTTTTGACTACTTGTATATATTAATTTCTAACTGAAATTTATTTGGGGCAAAAACGCAGTATGAAGGAGCCGTAAAGGAGGATGGCAGGGGACCTTCTATTTGGGACCCTTTTGCTCACACTTTTGGTACCAAATCATTATCATATTTTCTTATAATTCCTTCACAAGAGTATGTTAGCTAGGCTAGAAAATTGGAACTTTTCAAGATAATTAAATATTGTGATTTAAAATCTTAAACTGACCATTAGATTTTTAATTACAATTATTGGAAACTTGATGCAACTAAATCATAAAATGCATGACCTTAGATTAAGGCAAGAGCAAGACATTGATCACAAGCATATTGCTACTTGTGAAATAAGCACGTATCATCCCGCAACATTATTTTTTTTTCATTATCTAATTGTTCTATTTGATTAATAATTAACTAACTTATTGCAGGGAAAATCTTTGATTTCAGTAATGCAGATGTTGCAGTTGACCACTATCATCGATACAAAGTACGAGTTTGTGAAATTTTCAGTAATGTAGATGTTACCTCTTTTTATTTATTAACTAGGTTAAAACCTAATGTTTAAAAAAGATAACTTTTACCATAAAAATACTATCAAATTATAGAGTAAATACAAAGCAAGCCATTTTTCTCTGATGATCTCAAATCTTTGTTGGATTCAATTCTTTTTTGTAATTTTAATGCTTGTATTCCTATACTTTAATTGTGAGACCATCATAGAGGAATATCCTTGTAAGATAAGTCTGTTTTTTATAGCCTACAATCCCCGTCATTTATGCTTGCGGTCCACACCAGTTTAACTAGATTATATGACAGGCTTATGAGTTATGACTTTGTTTTTCTTTTTATTTTATATATATATAAAGAAAATACATATTATAATATTTATTTTGAAATAATGACAACAGGAGGATATAGGGTTGATGAAAGACATGGGAGTAGATGCCTTCCGATTTTCTATATCATGGCCCAGGATTTTTCCCAGTAACTATTTCTCTTGCTTTTGTGCCATTAATTAATTAATTAATTCTAGAATATTATAGTTTTTATTCAAGAGAAATATAAGACTTTTTATTCATGATATAGAATGTTATAGTTCTTCTATATATATATATATATATTTTTTTTTTTTTTTGGTAAGCTGTATATATGAAATGTAATGTATTTTGGGTTGACAGATGGTAGTGGGCAAATAAATCAGGCTGGAGTTGATCACTATAACAACGTAATTGATACGTTGCTAGCAAATGGTAAACCCCCCGCTTTAACTTAATCACTATTATTGCCAATATTTGATCCAAAAATATTAATTATTGCTAAATGCTAATAAATCAGGCTGGAGTTGAACTTAAGCTTGATCATATATAAGACTCTTAATTTAATTTTGGGTATTTATCAAATATAGAATATGTATTCTCATGTTTAACTTTTGTAATGTTTATGTCACTAATATTTAAAATGAAGACAATTGTAAGATTTAATATAATTTGGCGGTTTTACAGGAATAAAACCATATGTTACGATGTTCCATTTTGACACTCCTCAAGCCTTGGACGACAAATACCAAAGCTGGCTTAACCCACAAATCATGTACTTTTCTTGTAACTTCACTAGCTACCCTTTGATTTAATCACATTACTCCAACGATATTATAATCTAATTTTTCATCTTAATTAATCAGTAAACTATTGGAATAAATATCAATATCAATTACATGTAATAATATTTCTACGTGCAGAAATGACTTTGGAAGTTACGCAGAGACTCTGTATGAAAAGTTTGGGGATAGGGTGAAGAATTGGATAACGCTGAATGAGCCTCACACGGTGGCCGCACAGGGGTACGACACCGGTGTATTTGCACCGGGCCGATGTTCCATTGTGCTCGGCTTCCTTCGCTGCAAGGGTGGAAATTCCGCCACCGAGCCTTACATTGTTGCTCATCACTTGCTTCTTGCCCATGCTACTGCTGTTAACATCTATAGGACTAAATATCAGGTAGGTTTCTTTAGAGCTAACAAAATTGTTGGACTTAGAATTGTCCTACCTAGAAAAAATAGAAAAAATTGGGTATGACTGTAGGTTTTCAGCTCAAATTTTAACATTGACCGATCTGACTAAATGTTTGGACACCATATTTTTCTTTTTTCTATTGTCCAAGCTCGATTTTGACATGAATTTAAGTCACTCTGAATTGTCTATCTGACTTGGCCCCACCTAGAAAAATCGAATAACGAACATTAATTTTTAATCCGAATTTTGACATTGATCGATTTGTCCAAATGTTCGAGCTTAGTACTCACCCTAGAAGCATTGTTTCTTTACTGTCTATAGTGATTTTTCAAATTGGTGTTTTCGAAAAGTTTTTGGTGGGCCTGCAAGTTCATGCATGTAGGGGAGGTTGTCTAGGTTTGGATTTCCAAACCGTCGTTCAAACGTGATTTCCTGAAAGTTTGTCATTGTTATAATATAATGATAATGTTGACCTAAATTTTTGTTTGGGCTAGTTTTTCTTTCAGGGTTTAGGGTTTTAGGGATTTAACTTTTTGGGTTTATTAGGGTTTGAGGTTGTAGGGATTTAAATTTTAAGGTTTACGGTTTGGGGTTTCCGGGGTTAGGGTTTCGAGTTTTAGCTAGGGCTGAGGGTTTATCTATGCATGGAATGTACTAGTACTATGTACACGTAATTGAATGTACTAACTGTTAGTCATATTTTTGAATTCATTTTCATTACACCCCATTTCAAAGGTTTGATTCGGCATCAAATTTGAAATATTTTTTTTTTTATAAATTGGGCACTGGCCCTATTTTATTTACCCATTTTTTCGATAAATTTGAAATATTTCTTCAATAAATTGTTTCTGGTCATTTTACGTGCCGTAGGAAAAGCAAGGTGGATCCATTGGGGCGTCATTTAACGTCATTTGGTACGAACCAGCAACAAACAAAACAGAAGACATTGAAGCAACTCAAAGGGCTCAAGATTTTCAGCTTGGCTGGTAATAATCAATAACATTTCCTCATATTGGCCTAAGTAGTTATATATAATTCTTTGTTTAAGACCAAGTAATTGGGAAATTAAAACAATTTAATTTATTTGTTGTTTAGGTTTCTGGATCCACTGATGTTTGGGGATTATCCAAGTTCAATGAAAGGAATAGTAGGAGCTCGTTTGCCTAAGTTTTCAGAAGCCGAAAAAGCTTTGATTAAAGGATCATTAGACTTTGTGGGCATAAATCACTACACCACTTACTATGTAAGCAATAACCCTAATGGACAATCTATCCTTAATGATACAACTGGAGACTCTCGTGCAACTGCCCTACGTAAGTTAATTTTATTGATTACTCCATGCATTCCATGCAAATTCATACTCAGATCTACGTAAAATGCAAAAAATTTGGTATCTAATATATCTTACGTACGTAAAATTTTTTGTGTTTGATTTTCAGCATTTAGTCCCGATGGGAAACCTATTGGAGAGAAGGTATACATTCATGTAGTTCTGGATTGTTTCTTCGATTTCTTAATTATCTAATTAGCGATTTGTTTTAACTTAATTGATGATTTTGCTCGATACGTTGTGTAATTACAGGCTAATGCTGTTTGGTTATATATAGTACCTCGTGGAATAAGAGAATTGATGAACTATATCAAGCATAAATATGGAAACCCTACTGTTTTAATCACAGAAAATGGTAAACAATTACCATCTTTATATTATACTTACTGCAATTTTAAACAATTACCATCTTTATATTTATCAATCTAGCTGAAGCAATGATAAATAATTGATTTGTGTTGGTTGTAGGAATGGATGATCCAAATGACATTTTCAAACCAGTGAGTAAAGCCCTCAAAGATGAAAAGAGAATTCGATACTTCACTGGCTACCTTCAAAATTTAGCTGCAGCTATCAAGTATGTCAATAAATTCATAGGAATTGAACCTCATTTGATTAATTAAGCTCTTAACTATTAATTAATTGTATCTAAACTAAAGTTAAATTTATTCTTAGGAGAAATTCAACCCTAATTGCTCTACTAACTATTGTGCTATATATTTGGTGGCATTGCAGTGACGATGGATGTAACGTGAAAGGATACTTTGCATGGTCATTTTTGGATAACTGGGAATGGATTTTTGGATATACGTCGAGATATGGCCTTTTCTACGTTGATTATCAGGACAAGCTCAAGAGATATCCAAAAAATTCCGTCCAATGGTTTAAGACGTTCCTCAACTCCACCTGTTAAATACACACATGCATGTACCAAAATTTTAATTTAATTATTTGTGTTGGTGTGTATATATACTTGAACATTGAAGATAAATTACTTTGGTACACATTCAGTAGTAGATTTGTTTCAAACCAGTGTTTATAGTTATGTCCTATGTCTATAATAAATCAGTGTAAATTCCTCTCCTTGTATATGTTATTTGGATCGTATATAGCTTGTAAATAAAACCTTTGTTTTGCTTTGCTATTATCTTTGTCTCTAACCATTTTCTCACTCATCAACAGGCTTAGTAAAGTAAATATGTATCCTATCATCAACGTTGGTTCTATGGTGTAGTGGTTAGCACTCTGGACTTTGAATCCAGCGACCTGGGTTCGACTCCCGGTAGGACCTCTTTTTCCACATATTTTTTTTATGCCTCTGATTTATTGTTCCAGATGACATTTTGGATTTTTACTGTGATAATAATGTTAAAAATATATAAGTTAGACTTTTAGTTTCTAATATCAACTCAGTAATGTTGAACTGAGATCAAAATTCTACTAGAGGTTTCGTTTTTCTTTTTTTGAAGATTTTCCAAGCTTTTTTCACCTGATTAATAGTTGGGTAAAAATCTGGGGGATAAAAAAAAGTGCTGTAGCCTGTAAGCACATTACAAACAGCTTTTCACTGCGAATTACATTAATCATGAGGAGTAGTTATGTGGTCATAGATTGATTCCGCTGAATTTGCAACTGCCATTGTTGTTGTTAATTAATAGTGCATGCAAAGCTTGCTTAAACTTAGATTATACTCATTCTTTTTCTGTGCCTTTGAACATGATCTGACAAACTGCATGCTCCTATTATATATATATATATATATATTTTCCTGACTTTCCAAGTCTTGTTCTCTCAACCAACGAAATTAAAAAACTTCTGTTATGACTTATGAGAATCACATTATTTAGTAGACAATGTTTAAAATGTTTTGTTTAGTCTCTTTCGCTCTCTATATTTGGTACCAACTTTTGGTAGTTAGATGCTATTCCTTTTCCAAGGCTGCTGTAATCATATATCATATCATATATAAAAGAAGAAAAAGAAATAAGCAAAACGGTCAAATCAGATTTAAGCGCGCGTTTAAGCACTTTCATAAATCATAATCTACTATCTCCGTCCCAAAATGTTTGTTCGTTGATTAAATTTTGATTATTAATTACTCACAAATTATAATGAATTAAAATATGAAATCACTACCATTTGAAAGATAATTTGCTAAAAATTATAATGACGGTAATTTTATGTCGTAACTCATTATAATTTGTGAGTAATCAACGGTCAAAATATAGTCAACGGACAAACATTTTGAGATGGAGGTAGTATATCAAAGTGTTAAGTGGCTCAACAAAAAATGACTAAACGATACCTATGTTTTGATCTAATTATTTTAAAGGTTTTATATTTTGTTAAATTATTTGTGGGGTAATATTAATTTGTTGTAATTGTTTATTGGAGATATTCCGACCTATTCTCTGGCTAAAAAGGCGAGAATGTTTAGGGTTCTTTTAATTGAAGTCAACTATTATGTCAAACCTCGATGTTTAAGTTAGTCAAAGACTCAAAGCTACATAAGCCTAATCAACAATAAATTTTGCAGTTAATGTTTTATCCGCCGGAAAGCAGATCGGAATGCCCCCGTAAATAATTACATCAAACTAATGTCATCCCACAATTATTTATCAAAATACAGGACCTTTAAAATAATTATATCGAAATATGAGTATCTTATTAGCTACATATGCTAAATAATACATGTCGTATTTTGGATAATCAGTCTTCAAATTTATATTTATATCTTCCAATATATATGATGAATGATTTTTGGTTTTCAGCCATATCTTGTAATACTAAATTATGGACGAAACTGGTCTCAAAAAAAAAATTATGGAGGAAACTTAAACTTTAGAACGAAAACATAAACTTCTTACTTTTATAATTAGTTTGTTAATTTTCATGACACAATGGGCTTAGCCCTAATCACTTTTTAATTTACAAGCTAAGACCATTACGAGTCTTTAAGGGTTATGGGTAAATGGTAAGTTGGTAAAAATTGGTAGGTTAATTACATATAAATAGAAATTGAATTTTTGTTAACTATTCACGTACATTGATTAAAATTGACCCAAAATGATCGAAAATTACCAAAAAAAATATCAAAAAATAACTAAAAATTATCAAAATTTATTTACCTTACTTTATCTTACCCATGAATCTGACAGACTCTACATTGTCAACTTCTACTACAAGGAGCCCACGTACTTTTAGTTGTGCATTAATTTTCAGCCAACTGGGTGAATATTCAGACCCATAAATCGCACTTTCTTTTTCCTTTTGTTCATTTTAAAAATATTATTATATGTGTCGGTGAAAACCTTTGGATTGTGACGTTGGATGCTCATGCAAATGTTAGCTTTCATTTAAGTTGGAGTATTAAACTAAACAAAGGTGGGGACTTGGGATTCTGCTTTATTAAATTCTGCTGCGTTAAGCATCAATGTCATCCGATAATTATATTATTTAAATATTAATGCTCGCTTTGCTTATTTGATATCAATTAATTGTGAGTATGTGGTATATTATAGGTCTTGAGATCGTTTCTTAAAAACAGTAAGATCGTTTTTTTAGAAGTCATATAGATTACTCTCTTTTGTGGGTGGAGGGTGCATGTGTTGATGTATTGTACAGTAACGAGCATGGAAACCTGCTATTGCCCCTAATGAGGAGATTGTTGCATCGAATTCTTTCTAAAATATATATATAGGTGATCGATAAGGTGTGCGACTTATCAATGTAGAAAATAAAAATATAATATTGTATCGTAATCGACGAGGCAATAGTAACTCGCTTTGATATGTCATCAGTGGTCAATTGGTCATGGTGTGTGCGTGAACCAATGACCTACGAAGAGGTGTGCGGGTGAGAAGATAGTGAAGCAGTCAATGATGGGCGACGATTGGGTGTGTCGAGTAACGGAGAATGATGATGCTCGGCGGCCAACACCACCAATACACCATAGACTTCTATTATAAATCCTACTTACATAAAATACAAAGAAATAGACTTCCTCAATTTCACAGTATCAATAATTTATTATGTATAAATTAAAGTTCAAAAATTTGACTATAATTTTCTCAACACATATAATTATTTTATTATTATAAAATCACACCATTAGACCCAATGAATTTCTATAAGAGCACAATCACATAAGTTTTACAACATATCGTAATTTATATAATCACATAAGATATTATTAAAAAAGGTCAAGAATCAAGATGTGTAATTCCAAGTGTGCGTCTCCCAATAATATGTGCAATACTGCAATGTGCAAACAGTTGATCCAGTTTCACGCGTCTATGACATTTCAACGCGGTCCACAAGAATCTATCTATGGGCTCTGCCTTGGCCCACTTTCCCAAAATGTTTGTTTTCTCTTCGAGTTATTTTTTTTTTTTTTGAGAAATCTCTTCGAGTTATCTTACAAAAATACAAAATACACTGTTGGCACTTGGCGTTGAAAGCTTGATTTCAAATTTTAAGTCAAAGTTCAAATTTAAGTTGAAGCCCCAAATACAAATATCCATATTCAGTTTTTCTAAAGCCATTTTATACATAAAAAAAGGATCAAGAAAGTAATATGAATTATAAAATCAGACAAATTTATATCAACGATACGGTTAATCATGCTTAATTAAATATATGTAAATATATAATCATCAACGTCACTCTAATTTTATACGCTTTATAGGATTTAATAATATTGAAATTAGAAGTAAAAATATTTCATGACAATTCTAGGACTAGTTGCATGTCAATATGAATAAAAATTAATAAGGTCAGATTACATGTTCTAAAATACTCCCTCCTTCCCATATTATTTGTCGCTTAAGACAAAATTTAAAAAACCAAAAAAACCTCCCCTCCACATTGAGTTACTTCATTGAAAATGTGAAAATGATGAATAAAATGGTGAATAAAAAAGGGAAAATGTGAATAAAATGAAAAAATGGAAGAAAATGATGTAATTAATAAAGTTAATTTGATAAATTAGTAATTAATGTGTTATTGGAATTATAAAGTGACAGATATTATGGGAAAAAAAGTTAGTTAAAGTGACAGATAATATGGGAAGAGGGAGTAACATATTAAAAAGATGGTTGTTAAGTTGGTAAAAACTTTGTTTTTTCCAAAGCTTCTCATTGTTATTTTCTAATTCTTGATGGTGGCAAAAAAATTTCGAATTAAAATTTCTAAGGCCGATGAGTCATATTTGTCATGAATAATTTAGTATCTCATATCCTAAATATGTAAAGCCTATTGTAGTTATCATTGGGATAGACTCTAGAGAGTGAATTTGCTTACCTTTCTTATAAAAATGTAATAAAAAATACAATAATTTATTCACAAAATATATACAACTGTAAAATAATACTCATTCTACCTTATATTAATTGTCCATTGACTTTATTGATTTCTCAATATATACAATATCTTATTATACGAAAGTACTATGATAAGAATATAAAATTGTAACTTTTTAATAAAATATATTATAAAAAATTATTTAATAAAAAAATCATTAACAATTAATATGAAAAAGTAGGATATATATTAATTTTATCTCCAAAATAGTACATATTTATAAAATCCTCCTAAGGAACATAATATGTTATTCCTAAAAATAAATTCTTAGAATATTATTATACTAAGATGTAATTTTTACCAAGTAATAATGAGAATGAAAAATACTATCTAACTAACATTTAGACCAACTAATAGACAATCTTCTCCCCAATTAAAAATAAAATGAAGTCACCAACTAAATATTAAGTTGATTTGAATGGTGATTATTGTTGATGAGAGAGGTTGTTAATTACAAATAATTATTAGGGAGGACACCTAAAACGTGAAAAAGAAAAGAAGATCCAAAGGGTGGTTGCTTTGGTTTGCCTCGCTTGGGTTTGTAAAGAAATAAAAAATCCCGTGTTTAAATTCCACCGACGACTCACATATAAATTCCAAAGTCCCCTCACTACCTCCCTCATTCGTCGGCACAACCAGCTCTCTTCTTCTCTTTCTCTTCTCTTCTCTTCGATCTCTATTTCTCTCTCTCAGATCGATCTTCTCTTTCGCAGACGATCCATTGGGAGGTAATTCCTTGATCTTTTTTTTCGTCAATTTCCTGCATTTTCTCCTGTTTGATTTCGTTTTGATTCAAATGTATGTGTTTCTATGGGGTGAATTTTGGTGGGTGTTGTTTGTTTTTGTTGATTGGGATCTCGATTTTGGTGGGTATTCTTCTTTCGCTCGAGAATGATTGCTGGGTTCTGGGTTCGATCTGAATTTCTGGGTTGATTTAACTGAAAATGGCGGGTGTGTTATTGGTTAGTTTGATTCGAAATGCGAGATCTGATTACTGAAATTAAGTCGATTGGTTTGTGTATGCGAATTGTTCTTAAGCTGAGTGATTGTAGTGTGTTTGATTTGAAAGATCACGGTTGATACCCTTAACCTTTAGATCACTGAATTCGGGACACTTTGTTGGTTTGTTATATGAATTTCATTCACAGATCTGTTTGTTCATTTTCCTCCTTCGATTAATTATGCTTTGATGTTAAGATTTTACTCATTTTGGTGCGATCTCACTGTTAATCCCTCGTGGGTTCTGGAAAAGGGTTCGATCTGAATTTCTGGGTTGATTAATCTGGAAATGGCGGGTTTGTTTTGGGTGGTTTGATTCGAAATTCTAGATCTGATTGCTGAAACTAGATCACAGAATTCTGTGCACTTTGTTGGTTGGATATGTCAATTCTATTCATAGATCTGTTTCTTTTCATTTTCCTTCTTCCATTAATTTTGCTTTGAGATTAAGATTGTACTCATTTTGGTGTGATCTCACTGTTAATTCAACAACAATCATGATTGATTTCAGTATTATTGGATTGCATGTATTGATGCAACATTGTAGATTTTGGCGCTCTGTATCTTAATTCACTTGGGCTGTCCTGTGACAAAGTAGTAGACTGTGCATTATTTCCTCTTAGACAAATATTTGATTATTCATAGGTTATCTGGGGCTGCTCTAATGTCAATGATGGTATGAACTGTATAAATGAATGTCCCCCGTGTGTGTTTCGCATTGTTTATTTGGAAATCATACAATGTAATTGTTTATTGCTGCTAATCCCCAATAAAGAAAACCCATAAAAGAAATAACAAAGTTGATTATGATGATGGTTGATCGCCTTGGTTTGTTTCCATGCTGCTGAATGAAACTGATTTTTTTTCCTCATTGTGTTAACTAGGGTGGTGTTTTAATCCATAAAAAAGATGGTGAAGATCTGCTGTATCGGTGCTGGGTACGTTGGTGGCCCCACCATGGCCGTCATTGCCCTCAAATGCCCTGAAATCGAAGTGGCTGTGGTCGACATTGCTGTCCCCCGTATCAACGCCTGGAACAGCGACCAGCTCCCCATTTACGAGCCTGGGCTTGACGACGTGGTCAAGCAGTGCCGTGGCAAGAACCTCTTCTTCAGCACAGACGTCGAGAGGCATGTCTCTGAGGCCGACATTGTCTTTGTCTCGGTCAACACCCCGACCAAGACCCAGGGTCTCGGGGCTGGGAAAGCTGCTGATTTGACCTACTGGGAGAGTGCGGCCCGCATGATCGCTGACGTGTCCAAGTCCAGCAAGATCGTGGTCGAGAAGTCCACTGTCCCAGTCAAAACCGCAGAGGCCATCGAGAGGATCCTGTCCCACAACAACAAGGGCATCAACTTCCAGATTCTGTCAAACCCCGAATTTCTGGCTGAGGGGACTGCGATCGAGGACCTGTTCAAGCCGGACAGGGTCCTGATCGGTGGTCGGGAAACTCCTGAGGGTGCGAAGGCAATCAAGGCGTTGAAGGACGTCTACGCTCACTGGGTCCCGGAGGACCGCATCCTCTGCACCAACCTCTGGTCTGCTGAGCTGTCAAAGCTTGCTGCCAACGCATTCCTGGCTCAGAGGATCTCCTCGGTTAACTCGATCTCAGCCCTGTGCGAGGCCACTGGCGCTGATGTCACCCAGGTGTCCCACGCTGTCGGGAAGGACACCCGTATTGGGCCAAAGTTCCTGAACGCCAGTGTTGGGTTCGGTGGGTCCTGCTTCCAGAAGGACATCCTGAACTTGGTCTACATCTGTGAGTGCAACGGGCTCCCCGAGGTGGCCCAGTACTGGAAACAGGTCATCCTCATGAACGACTACCAGAAGACCCGCTTCGTGAACCGGGTCGTCTCCTCCATGTTCAACACCGTCGCCAACAAGAAGGTGGCCGTCCTAGGTTTCGCCTTCAAGAAAGACACCGGTGACACCAGGGAAACTCCTGCCATCGATGTGTGCAAGGGTTTGCTGGGTGACAAGGCCCAGCTGAGCATCTACGACCCACAGGTGTCGGAGGACCAGATCAGGAAGGACCTGACCATGAAGAAGTTCGACTGGGACCACCCGGCCCACCTCCAGCTGTCGAGCCCCCTCGCCATCAACATGAAGCAACTCAGCGTCGTCTGGGACGCATACGAGGCCACCAAGGACGCCCACGCCATCTGCATCCTCACCGAGTGGGACGAGTTCAAGACACTCGACTACCAGAAGATATTCGACAACATGCAGAAGCCCGCCTTCGTGTTCGACGGGAGGAACATCGTGGACGTCGAGAAGTTGAGGAAGATCGGGTTCATCGTGTACTCCATTGGGAAGCCACTCGACGCATGGCTCAAGGACATGCCTGCTGTGGCTTGAGGATGATGGCTTGAGGTATGATGAACCTCTATTGGTTTTGGTAGTAGATGAGGAGGAATTCAACTTTTATATGTTTTGATTTTTTTTTTTGGTTTTTTTTTTTTTGAGAAGCTGTATTCTGGCTTCTGTTATGGTGGCTGGCATGTCAGTTTTCTGATTTACCTATATGTTTTGGTATATGTACTTAGGGCAGATGGGGATTGTATGTTGTGGCAGAAAATCTGAATTTGTTATTGTTAGTTGTTACCTTTATATTAATAAATTGAACTTCTCACAAGTATATAAGCACAGGTTGATGTCATTATGTAGCAGTAGAAATGTCATTTGATTAAGGGCCAAGTAAAAAAGAAAAATCAAGCACTATGAACCTCTTTGGGGTCAAAAGAAATTCTGAGGGTTAGTTTCAGGAAGGCCTCATTCTTTTCAGCACATAGAAAATATAGATATAGAGAAAAAAGGAAAGGTAAGTAAAATAGTAGATGTAAATAAATGTCTTGAGGAAAAATTTTAAATATAAAATATTTAGAAGTATAATTTTGTTTTTTTGAATGTTAAGGTAAGGTAGTGTAAGACAATGTAAAATTTTAATTACTTTACAAAAGAACAAAACCCTAATTTTTACAAAACTATTTGAAGATAACATTTTAGAGTAACTTCTCACATAAACATTTAAGTCAAACAACTAATCAAAACAGTTAGCCACCAATTGACAGATAGAAGTTAATCATTTACGTTTTTAGTCGTATATTGAATAGGTATAAAAGTTAAAATGTGGCTCCAAATGTTGCGAATTCCAAACAAGAAAAGTCTCATAACTTTGCAACACTGTAGTAGTATAAACTTGAAGTATAGCCCTATTGAATTTTCAAATGATCCAAAGTAAAATTTTCATAGGTACGTACACTTAACACTTAAGTATTGAATACTCAAAGCTTGGACCTTTCCTACTTCCTATCCTTTGACTAGAGAGAAAATGGAACGTAACAGAAAAAAGACTCGGCAAAGAATTTCCAGGAAGACGAGAAGGAATTCCATTGGTTGAAGCATGAAAGAAAAACCCATCAAATGGGCAACTTGGAAGGAGGACAAAAAAAAAAAAAAAGAAAAGTCAGAAAGACTAGGAAAACCATAGCTATTTCATTTGTTCTTGTATTGGTTTGGTCAAGTGGTGGTGGCCAGTTGATTGACTTGGTGTATCTTAACTAAAGCCCACCTCACACGCTTTTGCTTAATGGGCTGCATACTTCTAGTCAACTTGGGTCAACCGAAAACCAATTCCCCTTTCTGGCCTCCACCTACCAATACCATTTTTTTACGCCCATTTTAACTTTTGGGTTGAAATATTCATAACATTAGGTTTTAATCGCTCTGCTTGACAATCAGTTGGCAGTTGTTAATTATTAATTGTTTGAATTAGTTAACTGGTTGGGTTAGTTGATTGCAGAAAAAATATTTGGTAAAATAAATTTTTGTGAAAAGTTGTCTCAAAAAGCTTTACCAAGTAGTTTTTTAAAAACTAGCTTATTGAGTCGAAAAAGCTAATATAAAAAACTACTTACCAAAGACCTCAAGTAGCTTTTTAATCTTTGTCAAAAAACTAACAGTGTCCAAAAATTTAAAACTACCCACAAAACTAGGTAGCCAAATACCTCTAATATGTTGAAACAACCTTGAATTTCTAATATATGAGATAATAATGCCGATTTCGGGTGATAATTTTTAGTAGATTGCCTATGAGTTTTAAACATTATAACTTGGTCGCAAATTGACGTGACGCAGTGGTGGAGTTTGTCAACACTTAGATTATGGCCTCACGACTGTACGGTGTTGTGATTATTTTGCTTCAATATACTTTTAATAATAATAATATAATTATAATTATCTTTTCAATCTTTTCTTTATAAATTAATTTTATCTCATTTTAGTTTCTTCTATTTTTTATCTGCTTTCTTTGTCTCTCATAAAATCCTTCATATCCTCATGGTTATTAGGCCCCATTCTTTTATGCGTTAACGACTTAACGCAACCAAACGCAACTTACCGCAACATAACGCAAATTACCATTACTTTTTAACTATTTATACCGCAACTTAACGCAAACACAACGCAAATGCAATGCACTTTTTATTTTAAAGCTTTTACGTAATGTTTTCTCTTATAATTTTTTTTATTAAATGTAATTTATTTTAAAATGAAGCATGTAAGTTTGTTCCCTGGGTTTGTTTGGTTTTTAGTTTGAAAATATGATTGAAAAATCAGAAAAGAAAGAAATTTAATTGGATAACAGATTGGGCCAAAATGAGCCCACTATGCTAGTCGACCAAAGGCACCAACTCATCAAGTGAGTCGCAGTGTCTCACAGTCTCACTGTCTTGTGAGTCAAGTTAAAAATAAATCATGTAATTAGTTTTCAAAAATTGACAATTCAATTAGGCTTATTAATTCCGTTGGTTGTTCAATTCTGACCTATACGACATACCAACCCCATGCAAACGTTATATAGGTACCTCCAAATAAATACTATTTGACTTAAAAAAATTATCAAATAAAAAATTTAAAAAGCGTACCCAAATTCCAATTAATAACGGCATAAACTTTGAGAATTAACTACAAATAATAAAAAATCAGACCCCTTGAGAAATATATAGGAAAAAATGTTATAAAACAAATCAGTAAAATCATATCATTTAAAATATTATCAAAATTACAAATAGAAAATAATGTCTACATCCATATGAATTCAAATTTATGGACATGCTTACAGGTTATATTATCAAAGTGATGATATAAATTTTGTTATAAGAGTATAAGACACCTTTTAAATGTCTTTCTTATTGTCAAATTACAACAACAGTGACAACAGACTCCAATATAATCTCACTAATGTGAGGTCAAATTCATCGGCAATAATATTAAATCACATTGTATTACTAATTAATGTAGCTGTAAAAATTTTGAGATCCGGTTATGTTGGGTTTGACTAATTAGACATTGGAAAAAAAAATGATTTTCAATATTTATTTTTTCAAGTTTATTCTGGGTGGGACAATTTGCATGAGCATAAATTCAGGTTCAGACAAAAAGTAAGAAAAAACATAGTGACTATAACTAAAATAATCGATCAATGTCAAAATTCAGATTCAAAATAACAATTTCCATTTTTACCGAGCACAGTTAAACTAGTTTTATGGGTTGATTATTTTTCACAGTTCTACTAATTATATATTTTGGTGGATTTGATAGGGTATGTTAGAACTAACAAGTAGACTTGCTACTTAACACAAGGTTTCATCATACTACACATAAATAATAGTATATAGTTTAGCTAGTAGAATTGCTTATCTTGTAACTTACAACTTATAAACAATTAAACATGGCATCCACCTCTATACCATTTGTGTTAGCATATAATTAGCATAATAACCCAAATAAAGGTATGAATTGCGAGACTTTTTCTTGCTAAAGACTTGGTCAATGCACAATTAAATGACGCAAATTTATTTCCTTGAATGACAAATTAACTAAAGGAACGCAAATTCACCAATTCATACTTTTGTTACTGTGGGATTTCTTAGCTATTTTGACTACAATAAATAGAAAAGTAAGATCTGCCTACATTTAATGTATACACTAAAATGAATGAGATAAAATTTTAAATTAGGTCAATATATATCATATATATTTGACTACTTTAAACAAAGTTTTTGGGCAAGACAAATAACCCTCACCCTCTTAAATTAATGTCAATTAAATCATTAAATTTTAGTATAATCAGTAGTACAAGTAACATAAAATAAGCCATAACAACAAATTCTATAGCTAAAATATCCCTGCTTCGCTTGCGCACATTTGTCTATAAATATATATATATATATTCATTTAAATTTCAGATACAGTAATATATTCATTTTAAACAAATGCTCTAAATAAAATCAAAATCAATAATCCTATTACGGTAAGGTATGGAAACGTGGGATGTAGTAATATTTTTGTAATTTAAAAAGATCGATTACAATTTTTTTAACAAAACACAAAATGTATGCATCTAACGTGATAGTGAAATTCCAAATTCTTTAGTAATTGATTGCGAGGGGGCAGAAAATTAAATTGCAATAAACGAGCTGCACAAAATGAGGGTACAACCTCTCAAAAATTCTCCTTTTCTTAGGAAAGTCAACATTGAGGGAGCAAATTAATTAACGCATAAATATTATTACCCATTTTTGTTCCCATTCCTTTTTGTGTATTATATTATTGAATTTGTGAGCTAAGGACAAAAGTTTTAAGGCAAAGTAATTGATTGGTGACTTTTGCTTTGTTTTTTTTTGTAATTTACTAGTATTTATTTTCTCAAATTCTTGTAAATCCTCCCAATAAAATACACAAATAATTAGTGAAAAAATCTACCAAAAATAAATATCTACATTTAATGAAAAAAAAAATCGAAAGAGTCTCTAGGGATTCCATTTGGCCAATCTTTCAAAATTTTCTGTTTTGAGGTTTTTCTCTCACTACTCACTTTCCTTGCATAGAATCTATAGAGGAAAAATAGAGGATTTGTTCATCAACCATAATTGCATCACCATCATCTTTGATTTCCTTCCCATTATTCAAAATCCCTTACTACTTAAAATATACAGAAAAATAATGCTATTTCCTTAATATTTGTCAGCTTAAAAAAATATATTTGCCACTATGAACTATGTATTTTTGCAGTATTTGTAAATTATATTCTACTAAAAAATGAATGTTAAAGTGAATTCATTACTAGAAAAAAGGTCAATTTTTTTTTGGGAAGCAGCCAAAAAAAACATAAATATAAATCAAAATCCAAATCCCTATGGTCAAATTTGATGGGTTATTGGGTCGGATCCAGTGGTACTTTTTTGGGTTGGTTTTTTGCAAATAAAAACTGTCAAAATCTTTAA
The DNA here is from genome assembly GCA_029582165.1 of Portulaca oleracea. Classification (NCBI taxonomy): domain Eukaryota; kingdom Viridiplantae; phylum Streptophyta; class Magnoliopsida; order Caryophyllales; family Portulacaceae; genus Portulaca; species Portulaca oleracea. Next base: position 2,117,904 of record CM055870.1, read on the forward strand.
TTTCTCTCTCTATTCTGATATTCTCTCTCTGATCACCTGTCAATAAGCATGAAACTTCGTGATCCGTTCTACCCCATTTACCAAATTTGAGCTTCCAAACTTTTACAACCCTCTTCTTCTTCTTCTTCATCCTCATCTTCATCCATCTTCGTATTCATCTTCACCTTCATCTTGTTTGATCTGCTCAATGCAGCCTCTTCCCCCAATTTCCACCATTTTTCTCTGCTCATCTTGAGTTCACTCGTCCAAATTTTGCTGTAATTTTTCCAGTACTGGGAATTCAAAAACATGGAGGACGAGAGAGATCGAGAGAGTTTCAAGCATGTCTGCAAGCTCTGCAACAAGAGATACCCAAGTGGGAAGTCCTTAGGAGGACACATGAGGTCCCATGTAATCGCTGCTAACAATTCCAACAAATTTAAATACAACAAGCTTCCCCAGAAGAACAAAGCACCTGTCTTTGTTGTTACTGATGATGATGATGATGAAGAAGATGAAGATGATGACATTGAAATCGAAACTGCAGATCAGGAAGAAATCAGAGATGGAAATTCTGGGTATGGGTTGCGAGAGAATCCCAAGAAAACTTGGAGGGTTGTTGATTATAATGGTCTCAACAACAACAACAACAAAGCTCATCATCATCAACAACAACAACAGAATCAGCAGCAACAGAATCAGCAGAGGATTTGCAAGCAATGTGGGAAAGGGTTTCAGTCTCTGAAAGCACTTTGTGGGCACATGAGCAGCCACTCTGAGAAAGAAAGAAACTTGAGGGTTGAAGAAGATCATTCTTGGTCTAGTGAAAACCACTCTGATGATGATGATGATGATAACCCTAACAACAACAACTTTGAATCACCCTCATCTTCTTCCAAGAGACTAACAAGATCTTCTTCCATGTCTAAGTACTCCAGGAAATCCCCTTGTTCCAACAACTCTGAGATTGATCAGTTGGAGCAAGAAGAGGTTGCCATTTGCTTGATGATGCTTTCCAGGGATTCTTCCAATTCTACCCACAAACCAATATTTCACTTCAACCTTGCTACTGCTGAATCATCTGACAACAACTCAGTGATTTTAGAGGGAGGATCTTCTTCTTTTCTGTTATCAGATCCCAATTTGGGGACTGATAATAAGAAGGTGAATAACAACAATGTGGCTCAAGAAATGGACAATTCTGATTCTGGCTACTTTGAGAATGGTGCTAAGGAGCTTGAATCTGATGATTCCAACGATGGGTTTTTCAGAAATTACTACAACAAGACTAGGGTTGATTCTGGATCTGGGTTACTGAACTCTGTATCATATGATGATTACTCAAGTAAGAAGATGAAAAGGAGCAAACTTGAGAGTTTCAGCAACAACAACAACAGCAACAAAAACACAAAACCTCCTCAATGTTCCAGTGCTAAAACTGTTGTTGCTTCTAGTTCTGCAACTGCAAAGAAAGCTGGGATTGGATCATCAAAGAAAGCAAAGGGGCATAAATGTCCATACTGTCCTAAAGTGTTCAAATCAGGCCAAGCACTTGGAGGTCACAAGAGGTCCCACATGATGGGTGGTGGGGGTGGGGCCCCAGTTCGGGCCCCACCACCCGAACCCGAGCCGAAGCAGCCATTGATAGACCTCAACCTTCCAGCTCCAATGGAGGATGGCAGCTCCCATTTTGAGGCATCATGGTAAGCTTGGAATTAAGCTTCTTCACCATTTTTTTTTTCCTTTTTTCTTTGTGGGAATGTGGAGGATTTGAAGGGTCCCCAAACCCAGAAAAAAGGGAGGAAAAAAACAACAGGACAAAGGGTATTGTGATGAGTATGATGGGGTTACATGAGGATGCAAATGAGTGTACAGAGTACAGACAGTTTTAACAGATGAATCATGCAACTTTTGTCCATCTCTTAGAATATGCAATGCAACTGTTTCATTGGCTCAAAGCAAAGCAAAGCAAAGAAGAAGCTTTGATAGGTAAAACTTGGGTAAACATTAGCACCATGCAATGCAATAGAAAGTTTCATTGGCTCAAACCAAAGCAAAAGAAGAAGCAGGAAGTTTTGTTGAGAACTGGTAGCTTTTTTTTTTCTTCCCCATTTTGTTCTTTTGTTTCTTCTTGTCTTTCCCATTTCTGATGTTTGATTGGAATGACTGAGATCATGTGTTGGTTGCTGAATTCTTTTATTTTTAATGGATAATCTCATTTCATCCATAGCTTAATTAGTTTGCTCTGACATACTATATATCCATGTTCTCTGCTGTGATTCTGATGATTGATTAGATTTTAGTGTCTTTGATCAAAAAATTTGACTATGAATTATCTTTTTTTAAGTAAATTGCAAGTAATAATCAATTAACACATGCTTGGTTGGATGTGGGAAGAAGCAAACTTATATTATAATCCTGGCTTACCCAGTTGATCACTGTCTTGGAATTGTTGCAGGACAAATTCTGAGAAAGTGCATCTAAAGAGTAACTAAAAACACCATCAAGGGCTCACTTTGTCTAATGTCAAACTTTAGTAGCTTCCACAAACCTTCTAGCTTAATACTTCAACTCATTTTAGAAATTTCAACTTAGACTAAAAAAATTCATAGTATGCAAACATTGCTATTTAGTTACACGTACTTTGCAAGTTCTGTTTCATAAGAAAGTCCTTAACGAAATGACCATTTTCTGACGAGACTATGAGTTTTTATTTTTTTTAATATTTTGTTTTCTTATTGTTGATTTGCTAATGTACTTGCGAATTTTACGACCTATTTTTTAACTTTGAACGATTAAAAAGTAACAATATGACTTGTTCCCTAGTGGTTAGGCTAATTTTCCTCACTTGAAGGATGACTAGAATGATTGGAGATTTGGGATGATTAAGTAAGAAGAAAAACAATCAAGGTTGACAAACCTAAAAGCATAATAATAAGTGATTGTGTGAAGTTCTTGAAGGTATGGTCACCCACCACCATTTTTAACTCACTCATGTTGGTATTTTTAAGTTTTTAACAATTAACATTATTGTTTTTTTTATTCCCTTTAATTTGGTTTCCAACTTCCCATTATAATTATATGGTATGGTAATGTGGGGGCACCTTAGACATGGGAAAATAAACAAGGAGAGTGGGGCATTTGAGTTTTAGTTGACATGTCTTTCATTCCTTTGTCCTTTGGCTTTATATATTCTTATATTTGCCTGCACCATTTTCTATTTTGGGGGACCCACTTGGAATAAGCTCTTGTTGGTCCAAAATCAAAACCAAGAAGCAAGCAAGGGACAAACCCAACCTTTTCTTTTCAATCTTTTTTATTATCATGGAGTCTTTAGTTTGTAAATTTCTATGCAAAAGCTAGTTAATTTTTCTATTTACTACATTTTTCTATATTCGCAAGTAAATAGATTTTATATAGAGTATATTATTTCACATTCACATTCAATAATTTTTTTTTTTCAAAAGTGAGGTAGGGAATTTTTTCTTAAAAACATTTAGAAAATTTATATATATTCCCTTCAGGTTTATGACGTTTATAAGTTCAATTGTGACGTTTTTGAGCTAATATTTACCCACTTTAAGCTTTTGAACCAATTTCATGTAGCTATTTTGCCGGAAAATTTAACTACTTTTTAAGTGTGTGTAATATGTAATGAAATTTGTTTGCTGAAATTATCGTCATTTTTGCAAACAAATTTCATCATGAATCACACATTCATTGCAAAAATTGTTATAGTCACTAGAAAAGTAGCGAAATGAAATTGGTTTCAAAACTTAGGGTGAATAAATATTAACTAAAAAATGTCATAATTGAATTTATGAACGTCATAAATCTGAAAACAGTATAACTGTCCCAATCCCCCAACCCAAAAAAAAAATTCTACTAAAAGGTTGGATAAGTTGTTCTATATATATAGAGTTTTCTTACTGATGGCAGTATTTCTTATTTCTTATTGGTAAATTAAGTTGAATATATCCAAAATGAAAGTTGTTCCACATAGAGTTGGGCTCATTAATCAACAACTCAAAGGGTTACTGGCAGAGGGGACACATCACATTAACATTTTCTACCAACCACCCTTCCTTCTGCTGAAGATGGTCTCTGAGTTTGATGCATTTTTCATATTTCCAGTAGAATCAAAAGTCTCATCTAACAAAATCACATGAAACTATAACCTAACAAGTCCACTTAATTAATTGCAGCCTCCTAGTTTGATGTGAAAAACTAGGGATATTTTATATGGTCCTCCACTTAGCAGAAAGAATCAGAGTTTATTTGGTAATCTCATATGAATGCTATTAAATCTAACTCAAACTGTTGATCCGGTAAAAATGCAGTCATGGGTCCAATTGTACTTTCTGAGTTTTGCCGGATCTGGGGCTAAGTCAAGGGTGGCCACGATCACCGGTAACACGAAAAAAATAATAATTCATTATAATTTGGGATAAAAATCATGGATTTTTTGTATATCGATAAGATGAATACAGGGATGGGCAATGGGCCGGGTCAGGGTCGACCCATTAATCATGTAGGGTAGGTTCGGGTTGGGTCAAGGTCGACCCTTCATAATAATGGGTCGAGTCAGAGCTTTCTAGTAAAATAATTTATAAGGGTCGCCCATGGGCTGACCCATTTGACCATAAAGTTAAAATTAGTTTACCTGTATAAAAAAAAGTAATATGCTAATTATTATTTAATGTGGAGTATTAATAATATATTTAAATAAGGTTAGCATTATAAATAATAGGAAAAACTATTTTTTGGAGTTATCGTAGGTCGATCCGGTTCAGTCGATTCACTGACCGACCCGACCCTTCGACAACCCTTATTTTTTAGGGTCCGACCCTCTTGACCCTATGGGACCCTGACCCATCGCCCACCCCTAGATGAATATAATAGTGTATTGGTTACCCCTAATTAGAAGACCTAGATACGCCACTTTCTTGATTAGTATTATGAGAGAAACCAGGGGATTAGACCCACTAAGTATGTGGGTTTAGGCAGCTAAGCAAAACCAAATTGTACAATATTATCATTCTGAATGGTGCGTGGTTTGGTTTGCACTATGTTTGAACTTTGAACAGTAGAAAGAGCAACAGTAATTGGTCGGTATTTGATTTTTATAGTTTGGTCTGAAACATTGGAGCATGCTATATACTACTTTATATTCAAGGGTCTTTTCATTTTAATTGCTGGGGTGCCCACTTTTAACAGGACAAAAATGAAACAAAGTAAATACTGGGCACATGTTTTGTGAAGTTGGCATAGAAAACTACAATGAAGAAAAGGCCTCTTAATCATCAACACTTGAGTGTATGTTGAGGTGTTTCAGAGTAGTAGTCTAGTTTCAGTTTGATCAGGCCTGGGAATTAGGGTTACTCTTCTTCTAACAAAATTCAAAGCTCATATGCTTTAGTAATTGTCTACCATCAAAATATGACCCTTAAAACCAAGTTGGAGACTTGCAAATGTTGCCATGTAAGGACCATTTGATAACATAGCTTTTTTTTTTGAGCAAAAATAGCTGTTTGAGGCTAATTAATATTTTTTACCAGTCAAAACAGTCAATATAATGTTTGGTAAATAGCTTTTTGAGTTAATAGTTTGCACTTAAAAAATTGTTTTTCAAAAAATTATTCCAAATTGTCTTTCAGCAATAGTTAATTCTGAAACAATTAATTTTACCAAACACTATTACTGCAAACAGCTAATTTGAATAGTTAACTGCTAACAACTAATACAAACAACTAACAGATAACTGCTAATAACTGATTGCCAAACAAGGCCTAAGTTATACAAGTATAAACTTTAAGGACTATCATATAAGTTGATGTGATTAACTTTTAGATTCCGAATAGTTAAATTTATATGTATTTCGTTATTTATATTTGGAGTGCATTTTTTCGTAAGCAAGGTTGGATATAGTGAACAAATTTGGGTAGTTATGAGAAGGTTGGATAAGTATAGATAATGTGGGAAGATTGGCCGGATAAATAATGATGTTAGAAAAGATTAGGTAAATTTAAACAAGTGAATAAATCGTAGGATCGTGGATCAAAACGTAAATAGTAGAATCGCATTAAGAATTTTGGATCATAAAATCGCAGAATGGTAGATGGGATTGAGATTTTTAATAACTATGCTCCGGACGATATTTTGGAGTTTTGTTTCGGTTTTTTTTATTTAGACTGTGATAATGCAAATGTAGCTAGTGAAATGGTACACTGGTTTCAAAAGAAAGGTGGGGAAAGGGTTTGTGGAGGGAAGCCCAACTTATAAAATAGTTTGGATAAACTGGGAAAGTGGTGGGCCTAGCCCACCATCGAGGAATCAATCTCTTTATTTAGTGGGCTGGGCTTCCACAGAATGCTATCCTAGTCCATTTCTTTATTTCAAATTCTAGCTGTTCCAAAATAATGGTAAAAGAATCAAAATTAGTATGAAAACTCTATCATAGTTGAAACTTTCTTATTATTTTGTCTAATGCTGAAAATTCCATTCAGATTACATAATAGGTAAATGTTCCAATTTAGTGGTTATGTATAATTGTTTAAATGAGTGTTAAAGAAAGTGTGTTAACTAAATTTAGTCGATGTTGAATTAATTTATTAATATGCATTGACATAAAATAATATGAATAATTCATAAGATAAATTTTTTAAAGGATTTTGTTCAACCTTACACAAAATATATACTTCTAAGGGATAAATGCTAACTTTATTTGCATTTTTCAGAAAAAACGATGGTTGAAAATGTTACTTGAATGTTGAAATACTACTTACAACAGTTACTTATTGAACATTAATATTTAACATATGTATGTTGAAACATTGTAAATGACTCCAAACACTATTTCTAAATATAACCTAGGTCAACCATAAACTCATGATGATTTACAATGGTGAAAATTGAGGAAAAGACTATTTTCAAGTGTGCTTTATTTTTGAGGAGTAAAGTACAAGTCTTTTGCTCCTAGAGGTAGCTCTGTGACTGTCAATGTCTTGTTTCTTCTGCAGTTCTGCTCATATGAAATCATAAAAGTCTCATTCTTTGAGTTCAGTTACAATTTTGTTGATTCTACAATGGAATTATAGGAACTTACAGGTATAATGGGTTTGATTTATAATACACAGAAAAATGGAGCGACCGCCTTTAGTTAAGAAAAAAATGTTCAACTTGGAAAAAAAATTAATGAGAGGTCGGTAATTTTGAAGGGTCTCGTTGGACTCCATTAAGGTTTCAGTTTCACTATATTGTCCCTTAATATTTATTGCAAAATTTAAAGTCAAACTTAATTTTAAATATGTGATCCCCAAATAATATTTTACACAAAATGAGGTACCTCCCAGACTCCAGTCTATTTTATTAGACCTATAATTAATTATTATAATTGACCTTTTTTTATTTGATTAGAAAAAAAATCAATATACAAACATCCAATATGTTTCTTTTATAATGATGATTGCTCTGCTAATTGGATCGCCTCCACATATATATATAAGATATTAATTTTTGTATACATATGTTGATAATTTGATATGTATGTAAACCCTTATTAAGATTATTGGGTATGTAAGCAATTCAACTTTATAAAGGACTGTATAACAAAAGACGTAAAAGCAACTTCTTTTTCCATGGGCATAAGTGCACAAGTAATTGTTTTCAAAAAAAGAAAAGAAAAGAAACAAAAGGCAAGTGATATTAATAAGTGCATTTGGACCATTTGGTGTACCTCTCTTGTTTTTGCCTCGGTAAATGTAAAATTACCCCCCTGCAACAAATAGGCAAACGTGTACTCATGCAACGACGTAAACCCAAAAAGAAAGGCTAACCCTCCCTAGCTGAGATAAGACTGAAGAGGGTTAAATGTTAAAACAATAATAAAATAGTTTAAAAAAAATAACTTGGATAATCCTGAATTCATCTACCCTAGAAAATAGAAATGCCCACATATATAATTTGTTTTGGCAATCATTTCAGTTATAAGTTATAACTTATACAGGTGAACAAAGTACAGTAGTATTTTAGCATGCCAACTAGGCAACTAGTACATAATTTTTTCCCATACCTTAATCGAGAAAAAAAATTGAAATACAAGGAAATTGTTAGATAATAAATAAATAATAGAAAATACATTAAATCAAATGACAATAATTCAGTGATGGATTAATACCTAGATTTAATCATCACTTATTGTCATCATCATCCTTAACCCAATCTCCGTATTAACCCATATGTTGGGCCAACAAGTTAATCTTACGCAAATACCTGTCTAAATCCAAACATGGATTAGATTAAGTACCTAAAATTTGATAAACAATAACTAATACTCCTACTATGATTACTTATATATAATGGTCTTCTTTTTATATTTACCTCCCTTGATGTTTTTGACACATATTTTTTTGCCCTTCTATCTTCAAAGTTTATATTGATGCTCCTGAAGTTAACGTGTCATATTAAATTATAAGGGATGATTCCGATAATTTAAGTTTATTTTTATGCCCCTAGGACTAAATTAAAATGAATTTAGAAAATTTCAGAGGATCGAGGTATGAAAAAAAAAACCCTATTTTTTTTATAACAACATAGTGAGTAGTGAGTAATGTTCAAAGGTCAAATTACTCCATATGTTTCTTTTTTTTTTCTTTTTTACTCGGGTAAAAATAGGTACAATATTATGCTTAGCATATCATTCTATTAAGACATCTCCCTAAGATATTCGCTTGCAAAATAGAAAAAACTACATATGTAGTTACTACTAGAGTACGTACCTGCAGCTGAATATGCGAAAGCCCTTTGGATATGAAAGATTGAAGTGATGAATGAGAGTGTAACCACAGAATGATTTTGATTTTCATGCATGCATGGTTGATGTAATCGATCATGCCACCAACTTAATTAACACCTGCGTCAGGCTCACTAGAAACATATATAAGTAACACCATCTTCCTCTTGGGATCATGTGGATCCAGTAAGAATTTATGCATGCCAACACAATTCACTCTAATTGAAGATCGATATAACTGCATGAGAAAAGAATTTACATCATTATTTGTTGTTATTATCAACATTTTATTCATAACATTCATTGAGAAGTGAGAAGTGAGAAGTGAGAAGTGAGAACTGTCCACAGGGATAAACTCAATGACTCAATGGGCGAGCAGATCGACAGAAGAAGGGATAGTACAATTAGCTCAGAGGTTACATAGAATAACATATGATATTAATTGCAGTAAGCTAGAAAATAATATTAACAAACAACGTACATCAAATTCTAGCATATATAGTCACGTTAATAACTTAATATGTGGTATAAAAAATTTAGGTGTAGGCAATCTTTTTTTGATGCATATATGGAAATATATGAGGAGGTCTGGAAAATAATATTGAGACTAATTAAAAATAAATTAAAATAATATAAAATAAAGCAAGCATAAGAATTGAAAAGGATATATATCACCACTTTGAACAAAAAAAGGGATATCACGAGTATGTAGCAAGATTTAATTATTCAAGAGTTAGAACAAGCACTAGCACATATTTTGGAAAATGATGGACAAAAGATAATAATCCTTATTATATTTGTGTTTATATGTATGGCAAAAGGAATTTTGTTATGTAGGCTATATATATTGTGGAAGGGAAGATAAATTTGGATAGGAATTTGTGTGCAATGAATTTAGCCATTTAGGTAAGGATAATGGAAGAATGAAGATGAATCATCACCCAAAAGTTGTGGTGGCCAAAGGGCAAATTATATTGGAAGTTCTTAGGCACATTATAATCAATTCCTTTTTGGGTGGCTATTTTCATGGTGCTCATAAAGCAGGCTACTTCTTAGCCAAATCATCAAATTATCCAAACTATATATATATATTCCTCCATATTTATTTATATATATGTCCCCTTCTAATTCCTTTAAAATTGCCTGCTTTTTCAGCATCATGAAAGGCCAACCATGCATAACAACTTACTACTACTGTTCCTAGTATTGGTCAATTCTAAGATTTGAGAAAATATTAGGCCAGTAGCTTGCTTGTATTTTTTTTCAGGGCAAAATGGTGGTTAATGCATGAACATATTGATAAGTGGTATATTTACTTTTAGTCAATATTTTACTTGACCAAAGTTGAAAATGGGTAGAAATTAACATAACCAACAAAATTGAAGAGAAAAATTATAGGTTACTTGCATGTATTGGTAAAATTGAATTATGAAAGAGGGAGAAAGTAGATGAAGAAATTGGTAAAAATTATATTGATAATGTAGAATCACAAATAAGTAAAGACAGATATAGTATAACAAAAGTAATTAATATGACATTAAAATGGACAATATATATATATATATATATATATATATATATATATACCACTCATCCTCATGATAGTTATATTAAGATATATAGTACTAAAACAGGTGCAAAAGATGGGATAATTAAAATTTATATCTTGGAGGTCATATGTAGGCAAAACAAAAATGTCAAAACTATGGTCAACAAGAATAATTTGTGATAGAATGTATAACTTTTCAAATAGAGAATAGTTGATGAAAAAGCTAATCAAGAAAGGGTAGGAGGGACAAGATATAAGGATGACGGAAAACAAATCTTTGATAATAGTGATTGTATAGTTTGATGTTAATTAAACACCACTGACAAAATTTTGTTGAAAAAATTATGAAGCTTTTTCGCACCCATGCCATAATTAGCCAAGCTATTCAGAACATAGTATATACACAGTAGTATTATATTATAAGATCATGTAATGATGCATGATCCCTAGCAGACAAATCTACTGCTCACGTCACAACATGACATTGAACTTTGCCTACCAAATCTCATTAATTATATTGCTCTACCCCTTAACCAAATGCCAAAGGCCTAATCAGTAGTCAATCACACTATATATTCAATATTTTCAACACTACATATCTTTTACTCTTTCTCTCTTCAGCTTCTTGAGCTTACATTTTCCTCTGCACCAATCTTGTATATATATCATTTACAACATATTTACGTAATTAAGTCCACTCATCAATGAGTTAAGAGTTCAGTTGGTATCTGTTGCACTGTGATATTTCATAGGTCCTAGGATCGATTTTTAAGAGTAGCACAGACATACATGTCTAGTTTTCCCCATACTCCATGGATTGGTGAACCTATTGGATTTTCCTTGAGATAAAAGGCCTACTGAGTGACCCGACTTACTATTGTTAAAAAAAAAGGTAATTAAGTCCACTCAATAAAATCGAAATCCTAAGATATACATTGAGCACTCAAAGTTCCATCCTCTAGATACATATTGAGATTAATGGCCATTTAAATGTTTTCAACTTACAAAAATTAGATAACATGTTTTACTCATTATTTATACTTCCGCAGGAAACATAAACTTCCTTAATGACAAGAAGTCAATTTTGCCTATTTCTTAAAGTATCTATGTTCTTCAACACATAATATAATTTTTCGCATAGAGGCCTTTCTTTACTGCAACATAAACTTCAGGACTAACGGTTCAGAGTTTCACCCAATTTTTGAAAATCCTTATCAATTTTTTCGCTTAGAGGCCTTCTTGATGTTTAAATTGTTAGAGTATTGAGTTTTGACCATCAACTTAAATTTTTGGTTGTAATAACTCCACATGATATCAGAGACAAACTAAGTAAGAGGTTTCAGGTTCGAATCTTAGTACCCCATGTTTATTTGTGAAAGGCAAAGGGGGGTGGGTCTTTGTTGCATTCACGCAAACGTCCTTTGAGCATGGAAGAATGTGGTAGAGTATGAAACGATTGTTGGGCCTTCAACCATCGACTTAAATTTTTGGTTGAAATGATTTCACATAAATATTATCACTTTAACTCATTATCTATATAAATTTAATATTATTTTTATCACTTAATAATTTCAATGTGGTATTTATTACTACTTTACCATTCATAATGACCTTGGATTATTATGGTATTTTGTCAATAAATATAGTACAAGTGTACAACAATAATTTCAAAACACTATCATACGTACCATTAGTTTTCGTGTTGTAATCAGTCATCATGGATTTCGCATTCGAGGAGGTACAATATCTCCAAGCAAGCCTTCACCCACACAACCTGATTCCAGGGTTTCTTTCTCTTCTTCTTCTTCTTCTTCTTCATCATCATGTTCATCATCATCATCACCATTATTATTCACTAATTGCTGATGATTATTATCAATGTCATACTGATCATCAACAACACTTCTAATTGCTGAGCCTTGTGTAATAGTGGCAGCTGAAGTATGTTCCTGGGGCAGCTGGATATTATTGGAAAATTGCATCATTCCTGGATAAACCAGCTGCAACTGATGATGATGATGATGATGGGATGATGTGGATGTCGGAGTCCCACCGAAGGGCCCCACGTTAACGACCCCGAGGTCACGGCGGCCGAGGAATCCGGGGCCCGCCCTAAAGAGTCCCACAGAATGATGACAATGTTGCCCTTCGTATGTAGTTATCACAACGGTTGGATCATCTGAAGAACGCTCCACTCTTTTCTTCACTGTGCATTTGCTGTTTGTGCACCTGTAGTAGCTCCTGTAGTTGCCATTTTTCAGTTATTATCAGTACTTTCGTCCCAAAAAAACAACATATGAGTCCTGGTACTAAATACTTATGCACAGGAATATTGATTTCTATGAATATGATGTATGTAAAAACTGTAGAAAATGATATTTTATCCATGATTTTTCAAGTTAGAGAAATGACAGAGTTAAATATAAATATACAATGGATGAGGTTGATTTGAATGTGGTCTTATTTAATTACATCTGTTGACTAAAGTCGATAAATACTTTTAATTCGACAAGGAACGACACTAAAGGTGTTTTATGCTAAAATTCATATCGTATTCATACATGCGAGAATCTTATAAGTTGCAATTTTTCTTCTATAACAAAATATGAAAGTCTTGCTATGACTATTTTGACTCGAAATAACTATGTGAAAGTATAGGATGATATAATAAGACCCTTGAAGCTAGTAATATTTGAAAAGGTTGGGGTTGATGGAGAGAATATTATTAGAAGAAAAACATAGCAACATGCATGATAGTTGTGGGAAAAGAGAAGGAAAATTAAAGGAGAGGGATATATTCATATATTCTTACAGTTGCTAACATCAATTAAGGTCGAAGAATATAGAAAATAGAAGGTGCACGAAGAAAGACATTGTCCTCATCATATTTTCAGGCTACCACTTGATTCAACTTGGTCTACTTTTATACAAAAGGCAATGAAAGCATCAATGCATCAGTGTTATAATTACTTATAGTTGTAAGAGGGAACTTTTGATTTAATCAATGAACCCAATACTGAAAAATATTTAAAACTCTTATCATTTGAATACAGATAAATTGTAGAAGTCTAGTGTAACGCCCCGGCCCCCTTCCGAGCCGCTGATATTACCGATAATTGCTTCAAGTATTGCTGATTGGCCCCACAAATCACCACGAGTCTTTCTAGCGTACTTTGTCCTCGCTCACACACCGTCTGGGAAAACTTCCCAGGAGCTCGCTCATCTTAAGACTAATCCCAGCGAAGCACGCTTAACTGAAGAGTTCTCAACGAATGAACGACCATAAAAAAAAAGGTGCATCTTGGTGATATGATTAGTCATTTTAAACCCTTTAAGCCACACTTTGACTACATATGCGGGATGTTATATCTAGAGTGCCAACTTCATAAATCCAATATTCCAAAAGTATCATTCCGAAATGGGAAACAGGTTGTAGTGAGGAGAAGATATATTGATGTAACATTATGATCTTATCTCTAAATTAGAGAAATTAGTTCTGATTGATCTAATAATGGAAATCTTTTACTGCCTACTATTTGATTGAAACTGGAGAGTTAGATACATATTTTACTTAGAAATGAAGATTAATTAGCAGGAAACTAATTGGTAATGAAAATTAGTAGACAAGCTTTTGCATAGTTTCACTATAGGCATGCATGGACTTAGAAAAATCTTTGATTGTCTTCTAAATTATCATGTAGTACTATTTTTTCACCCCAAATACCAAAAAAAAAAAAGTATAGACCTGGGAAATGGACTGTTTTTAACAGCTTTTTGACCATATTTTCGCCATCTATAACCATCTTCAAGATGATCGACTTCACTCTTTGTCATAAAAGCAAACCTTGGTTGCCTTATTCTCTTTTGAACCTTCTTCTTCTCCTTAGTCCTGCATCACATATATACACCTTCATTATAAGAATCTTACATTATAATCAATATATCATATTTTGCCGACAAAATTAATCAATATGCATTTAAATTAATTAAACAAAGTTTACAAAAGATAAGAAACAAATATGTTAATAGTAGGCTTTTTAGGTTTACATTATACCAAACCTTAAACTGTTGCTTACGCACTATGCAGTGCTCCTTCACCCCACCAAAAAATACAAAATATAATCATAATCTTATTATATTCACCGTCATGCTGAGACATTAATATCTGTTAAGCAAAACACCATTTTTATTATAATTTAATTCAACCGTTTTTTCTTTTTGGAATTATTATTATGATTATCTAGAGAAAGTGACGATCATAGATATGGGTATTTGGTTATGGACTAATTTAAAATACTTTTCTAGAACTTTATTAATTAAATTAATTGATATATTGAAAGAAAAAGAGTAGAAAAGTCGGTAGGGTGAAACAATGGAAGATTATTTGGTGCAAGATAATCTTGTGATAATTAGGCCAAATTTTATGGACCACCCAAATAAATTAAAACAAGCACAAGGCTTAATTAATAATCTAAGATAATTAACACCCACCAACCGAACACTTATTACTATGATTAAGGCCAAACATTCATCAACTATTAAACAATTAACACCTTAGATATCATTTTTATTATCACAATTTGCTATCCTTAGATTTCTTTTTTTATTATAATTTGCTATCATGATGCTTAAAGGTATTGAGAATTATAGATAGATACCTAATTAAATAATTTCGATAATTTATATCCCCATTATAAGAAAATAATATTAACATCTATATATATCCTCCATCGTACGGAAATTATACAAGCCATCCATTTTACACGAGCTCACAAAAAAAATATGCATATATGAAGAAAAAGAGGGAGAGAAAAATAAAGTAAAATGAGTAAAAATTCGACACACGCCATCCCTGCCGCAATAGCGGCGGATACTTTCCATTTCCACCCTCTTTACCCTTTTTTTACATTTTTCGTTTTTCTTTTTTAAAAATATAATTTGTACAGACTTTTCACAAATTTTGTTGATCCCTAGGAGCAAAAGAAACAGGCCCCCTATATTTTCGTGAATTCTCTTTAGTCTTTACCCCACCTCCAAAAATGAATTAACAAATTCACCATTATGGAAAAAAATGGAGGAAGAAAAGCAAAAAAAAAAAAGAAACTCACGAAGTATCGGGAGTCGGAGCAGTACGGACGCCCGATTTATCCGCCGGATCCTCAGACGAGCTGGACGATGCGGAAGGATTCGGAGTCGACGGAGCTCCCCCGAACTGAGCAGTGCTAGTACCCGCGACCGCCGTCTGCGGCGGTGGCAGCGGAGGAGCATCGGAGGGCTGGTATTGGTCCACGTCGGCAGCGAGATGAGATGATCGGGGGAAATCGAGACAGTTCTGCTGCTGGTTGAGCTCATGATGAGTATAATTCCAGGTGGAGGTGATGTTGAAGTCGGAGAACATTTGATGGTGGTCGTGGAAGAAGTAGAGGTTTTCCGATGAGTCGGGCCAGGTCGACTCATGCGGGTCGGGTTTTGGCGGCGGATTGTTCATCGGATCGGAGATTGTGGTGGAGGATTGATGATGGAGAGAGAGAGAGAGAGAGAGAGAGAGAGAGAGGATTTTTAGGGTTTTGAGTTTGGGGGAGTAAAAAAGGGGAGGGTGAAATTGGCGGATAAATCGGGTTTTATGGAAAGGGGGCAGGGGAGAGGGGTGTTGTGAGTCCTGTCCAATGCAGGGAAGAGAGAGAATGTGCAAGGACGAATAAACACAGGAGAGAGAGAGAGAAAAGCAAGATTAATGTTATGTTATTTGGATTGGTATTCGAGTATTTCAAACTAATTTAATTAATCTAATCCAATCAAATTCAATGCAAACCTTACGTAATTTCTTAAAAAAATATTCTCATTAAAAACACAATTCTTCAAAAAAGTACTGTAACTTATCCAATTCAATCCAATCCAATCTAATTCATATTATCCATTCAAATTTGATTTTAACCAATCTAAAGAATAGGGCCTATTCAATATCATACTATCCCAGTGGAAGGAAATTGTAAAATTTATACTCCCATCATACAGCTCCTCTTCTAAATTAAGTTTTTGACAAATAGATGTTGATTGTTAGTTGTTTGTATCGACGATTTGTAGTGACTGTTTAGATTGGTTGTTAGGAAAGGTTGTGATTGGTATATTTATTTGTTTCTGTAATGTATTTGATGAAATTTCAATTATATTCTTTATAAATAATAATTTTAAGATACATATGTATAAATTTAGATAATTTTTGAACTAAATGGTCTTTTTCACAATAAACTATATTCAATAGATTATTCTAACTAGCATATTGAAAATTGATTGATTAGGATCAAATGACCAACAAAATAGGTTGTTTGCCCAGCACCCAAACAATCTACTCCCTCCGTTCCATATTAATAGTCATAGTTTTGACTTTCACGGTCTCCAATTGTTGGGTTTTAGGTTGTCTATTTTCTAAACAGATACAGATTAATTGGCGGAATATTATAACAGTTATAAACAATTAATCAACACAATTGCAGAGGCTTCAGTAATTATACCTGATCGCTAATTCCTGCTGAAGAAGAGGTTGACCTTCCAGATTCCAATGCTGAAACCCTCTCGAAAAGTCCACGACAAACTCGGGAACCCGATTGCTAGATCGACCCGATCGAGACGAATCTCAATCTAAGATGTATGTGAGATTGTTTCAGGAAACTAATAGTGTTTCCTGAAACTAGAACTGCAAACTAAAAGAGAGGAACTCAGGAAATCACCCCGTATCTCTCTAAGAGTCGAAGAAGCGATTGGTGTGGAATAATCTCTCCCAGAGACCCCTTTATATAGTGTTTAGAAAACCTAGGGATAGGGTTCAAAACCCTAAAGGGCCGAAAAGAGCAACGGCGCGATTTCTGGGCTCAACACGGTCCGTGTCGAAACAACACGGTCCGTGTTGGACTCCAGAAAGTCCAAACATTCGGCCCACGGTCAACACGGACCGTGGTGTCCCAACATGGACCGTGTTGGGTCAACACGGACCGTGTTGACCCCAATTCGGTCCGTGTTGGGCTGATTTTTTCACAGAAATCAGTTTCCAACTTTTCTAAACTTGATACAATATCATTTAGGTTACATACATTGTTCCAAGGCACTGACTTGTGTGACCTAGTAGGACCAAATAATATAGTTGTAATTAAACTTATTTAATTACTAATTATAGAGGTCTCTAGCAAGACATATAATTACTATATTACTTTGGTTTAATCTCCGTGTATATCGAACATTGTCGGGACATTCCCAACAATCTCCCACTTGTCCCACAAGTGTTCGATTCCTTGAATTCCTTGTCACTTACATCTCTAGTTCGGATAAGGTAAGCTAAAGTCATCCTTATGTAAGACCGAGCGTTCCTCGATCTCTGAGTTTAGACTTTGAAAAAGCAGATGATCAACTGTTGATTCAACTGAGCTCGGCCAAGCATTTTCAGTCCAATCTCACCGAGTGGCCAGTAAGACAAGTGTCCCTAATAGGGAGGACAATGCCATCTTGTTCAGACACACATTCTCACATGATCCAATCAGAACCCGGACACGCCTTTATAGCCTACTATTACGAAGAGGCGTTTGTGGCGCTCCAAAGTCACAAAGACCATGTAGTCTATGTATTGAACTCGATTTAGGAATTTTGAGTAGTGAGAGCTCTTATGACATTCCTAACTTAAAGAGTTCCCACTGCGGTCGATTCGGTAGTTGTTCTCAACAGTACCCATGTGATTGATTTATGATGTCATCACATCACTATGACCACGAAACTTGATCATCACCTCAATCCTACATGCTAATTGTGTTGATATTATCGCTGTTCCTACGTGATAATACAATTAGGAACCAGGTCGACTATCGACCAAGGCTAGCGTTATCAAGTTCACTAATGGGGTTTCAGAAATCGAACCTCATCCAATTTCCCATTTTGAATGCGCTAACCTTTTTGGACATTTACATAATTCTAAACCACAATTGATGTAAATTTTGGAATCTTATTCTCAATGATGAATCAACAAGGTCATAATTCATGAACGATTCATGCAAATTTGATTTGTTAATATTCCGGAATGTGTTTAATACATATTGCCCATGCATGACTATCATGCTATAACTACAACAGGGGTTTAGTACATAATACTTGCAATGAACCTCGTACATATACAATCTCACTAATGACCTTTCATATAGGAAGATATTTCCGGAACACATGTTTGGATTCATAGTGAGCTTCAGTTCCTTTGCTTGAGTGATGGCTCCTATCAATAAGGCTTCATTTCTCTCGCAAGGCTAGAAACATCACCCAGTTCTGAAACGAACTTCGCAATCCTAACAGTTTCTGCCACAACTTCTAAAGTCGTGTCATACTTGTCTTATTTGTAGAATTAACCGCATGTCATGTTAGGAACTTCTTCCAGTTCACCTCAATACCACTCAAAACAAATCGTATAATTTTCTCTGACATTTTAGATAATCATATTTCTCTGCATGAGTGTAGCATCAATGCAACTCTTCACACTTAGCTTTTATCAACCACTTTAGACTTAGGACACATCCTTAGTTTTTCTTATACATATACAATTTATATGTTATGTTGGACTTTGAACATCTCATGGCTTATATTAATCTCACGCCTGAAGCATGAGTTATATTTCTCATCCTTCTTAGAACTTCTGATTGTTTTTGAGACAATGAAATTCCGTAAGGACATGCCATAATTTTGGAAATTAATCCATTCTCGAAGTAAGTTGAACTATTCAACACCTAGTTAACTTTGATTCAAACAATCAAAATCTTTAATCTATCATTATAGATCTTGTTTCCAAGAAAATTCTTAACCCCACCAATCCTTCACTTTGAAAATTATTTCCAAGTCAACCTCAGTAGAAGCAACATTGGAATATTCTTCTTAGTAGGCAGTATGTCAATCACATACAATATCAGAAAATGCATTGCTCCCACTGAACTTCTTGTAAACACAATATTATCTTTGGCACTTCCCGGTATGTCAAACCTTTTTGATATCCTGGTCAAGAAGGTCAATGATTCCAACTCCTAGAAGCTTCCTTAAGATTACAGATGGTCTCTTGAAGTTTATAAGTATTCCAACAAAAGACCACTCAGTTGTGTCAAGTACACACCTTTCTTCAAAATCTAATTTTGAAGTCAGTCTTGATGTCTACCTTAATGAACCCATGTTTTGCCTTAAAACCCTCATATGCCTGATGGCTCATACCTTCAGACAAATCAACCAAGTTCTAAACTTAGTTGAATACATGGAATCCATTTTAAACTTGGTTGCATGGAATCTTGATTTACTTAAAGCTTCTTTGATGTAGGTAGAGTCATTACTTTCTAAAAGTAACATCTCACGTTCATCCATAGAAGATCGATATCTTTGTGGCTGACGGAGTTGTTTACCTGACCTTGCTTGGAGTAATGTTCATGACATCCTCTCCTCAACATTTTGAGAAACTTCAACTGCCTCAACCTTGTTCTTAATTTTCCTATTTGTCGGAAAATTTGAACTAGGATCAAGTAGCGGAGTTTTATGTGATGATTATAGTGTTTTTGTGTCTCTCGAACTTCGGTAAGTTCAAAATCTCTCCCACTCTTTCTTTTAGAGAATAACATGTTCTCTAAGAAGAAAGTATTTTGAGACACAAACACTTTTCTCTACAACAGTTTGTAGAAGTGATACTCCTTTCTTTCAGAAGATGGTTCAAGAACCTCTCTTCTCCTAATGCTTCTGATAATCTTTATTCAGTAATTACAACTATGGTTAATTGCGTGTATCCCCAAAAGGTAATCGGCAATGTTGACTCAACCATCATTGATCACACCATATCTAATAAGGTGTGATTCCTGCTCTTAGATACGTCATTGAAATGTCGTATTCTTAGAGGAGAGAGTCATGAAACAATTTCATATTCTCTGAAATGGTCAATGAAATTGTTGGCTCAAATTCTCACCTCCTCAATCTAATTGAAGGGTTTTTGATTTTCTTGCCAAGTTGGTTTTGTACTTCACTTTGAAAATCTTTGAACATTTCAAATGATTTGGACTTGTGGCGTATTAAGTTGATATATCCATATCTACTAAAAATCGTCACTGAAAGTGATGAAATGTATAACAAACCTTCTTTTAGCACTAGTGCTCATAGGCCCACATACATCAGTATGTATGCATCCTAATAAGTCATTAGCTTGTTCACCAATTCCAATAAGAGGTGATTTTAGTCATCTTACTCATCAGACATGCTTTGCAAACATTGAACTTTTCAAAGTTTAGGTTTTCCAAAATCTGCACTATGCGGTTTAATACATTTATTAATATGACTTAAGCTTATAGTGCCATAATTATGTTTCATTTGAGTCATTTGTTCAAACTCTTGTCTCAACCATTAGCATCCTTTCGATCTTATCTAGGTGCTCATTGTTTCGCCAAGACTACTTCATTTTGGAAATCTTCAAACTATTTCAACATTCCACTTGGATGAATCTCAGACATGAATCACCATGTGTTATTTTATTCATCTTTGAAGATTTGAAGTAATCAATCTCTTGTACTTGTGCTCAATTGGGCTACATACATCCATATTCATGAGTGTTTGTTGGCACGTTCACCCTTTCTTGTAAAGTACAGTCATGCTTCTGCAGACATCACATGTTTCAAAGTCTTATCATTCAAAATCTATGATGGCGCTTGAATGCGCTCGATTTGCATGACTTAATAGATAGTTACAAGTTTTATGTTTGAACAAGGGTTATTCCTTTTAAACCTTTTGGTTTCGATGTGTTGGGTGTGTTTATCCGAGATCCTCTCTCTCTCTCTAATTGAGTAAGAAACACTTATAATGAGAACATAGAATCACCTATATATTTCTCTTATAAGTCTTGAGGAAATGGATAAACAACCAACTCTTCATAAGGAACTACAACTAATTGTATGTTCCTATTTGTAGTGACTCTCATCCTTCAAAGCACATCTACTTTCTTTGTAGATCTGCACATTTGCATAAATCACGAGTTTCTGGTAGGTATCTTATACTCAAAGTGGGTTTAATAAGGGTAGTGTGTATCATATACGCATTTGCCTAGAATTGAAATCATATCTCAAGTCTTCCTTATAGTTATTCACGCTCCCGATGTCATACATGATCCGTTGTTAACCGATTCTTTGTCATTGGTTGGGTATGTACAACTGTTTGTCCTTACCTTTCCTTTGACTTCTAGTCTTTGATAGATTTCTTAAATCTTTATTTTCCCTTTGACTAAAAGACTATCTTCGATCGCCAATCTTTTGGCTAAAGGGGGTCTGAGGTTTCTCATGTTTTAAATTAGTCAAATTATTTCAGAACATGAGTGCCAACAATTGGCTTTTATCTAGCTCAACCGAGACTATCTGGTTATTGGTTTCATATTTATCAACTCTAATTAGTTCGAAGAACTTGGTTTTGAGTTTGGAAATATTGAAAAAACTTCCTCTAACCTTCAAACATTTTGAAGTTAAAGTTGTATGAATACTATGACATTACATGTATTCATTTGGCTTGATTGACCTCTTAATATTGATGCCTATCTCAATGTTATATCAAAGACATATTTCTTTTAATTTGCCCTCAAGACAATCTTGCGATGGCAATGCTAATTAAGGAATTGGTGTTAATTGTTTTTCTCTTTCTTAAGGAGAAAACAATATTTTTTTTTTAGTGGTGAGTGAAAAGACATAAACAATTCTACGAGACAAGTTGGTTCATTTTATTCATCAAAAGAAATTAAACTAATTTTAATTTCAAATCAAAACACTTTATCAACTCTCACTTAGTGTTTTAATTTAACCAAGACCCACAAGACCCATGGCTTCAAGTGGACTTTGGCCCAACAAAACTTGGTCCCATGTCGTCTTTGGTGGATCATCTTATGATCGATCATTCAAAAAATGACTCTTGGCAAGAAATTTGTATCGAATACAATATTTCTCTTCCTCTGCTCTTGGCCCAAAACTATTTTGATAGCCAATTTGAATTGACCTAGCTCCCACCCTACTTATTAATGATGGACAAATAATTCGCTTTGGCTTTCTTTATTTATCCATCTAAGTGGTGTTTCGGTAGGTTGAACAATAATTCAATTATGAGAGTATGTTTTATTATCCTAAGCATGCAATTCTAGGTGAACTCTTTCGAAAAACATAAAAAGCATAATAAAACATGCAATAACAAAATTAAAGCATAAATAAAACCCCTAGTATGGCCACCTAGACTCAATCAACTAATTTAACTAAGCCTTGATAGTGTTCAAAAAAGCCTTCTTGGGTCATGCAACTCCATTGGATGGGCTCCCACTCGAATCACCACCTCTATTGCTGTTGGGCTCCCACTCAATTTGATGTCTCCAATTACAACCAATTTACAATTTGGACCTCACAATTGAGAATTAATAAACTTAACTGGAATTTTAAATTTAATTCAAAGACGGTACGCAGACCGTATTTCACCCAACCCGGTACGCAGACCGGTAAAACAGACTATCTATGGCCATACTAGAAGCACATGCAAACATGTAATATTGCAATAAACACATGCTTAAATAACAAATTATAAAGGCATATAAATAATTGCAATATAACACATAAGGAAATAAGTACTAAATAAAATTTCCTAAAAGGTTTGCATGATTAATAAAATAAATAAAATCCAAATTTTATCTCAGATTCCTAAACAGATTTAGGATTTTATACCTATACATACAAAATACTTGACTTTCCTAAAATCAAGGAGTCTAAAAGATACTATATCTTTCACAATTATTGTAAGTTTCCTAAACTTTACAAAATAATAGATTTTATGCCCATTATCTGATTTAGTAGTAATAGGATTTAATAATTAATTTCTAAAATTAATTACAAACCCTAAAATATACGAATTCACCAAAACTGCTGGCAACACGATCCATGTTGATCCAACACGGTCCGTGTTGCTTCCCAGTTTCGGTTAATTTCGTGAATAAAAAAAACTTAAATAAAACTATCGTAACTTATCGAATTTAAAGATTTCATATCACAGCGTTATCTAATAACCTAATATGAAATATTTTCCAGAATCTTAACAATTTCTAAAAGATTGTAAAAATTTAGGGAATTAAACCTTTTAATTCTTCGTTTAAGAGAAAAATAAATAATAATAGTCCGATAAGTTTAAAAATCAAATTTTATAATTTTCCCATACAGTAGGTTCATCCAATATGCTACTGTAAAAATTTCAGATTTTTATCAAATTTCGAAAATTAGAATAAAATTCAGAAAAGTAAACAATTGTACTTTTCTGTTAATCTGAAAATTAAAGGAAAATTAGTGAACGATTTCGAAAATTCATGAAAAATTTATCCATAACAGTATGGTTATCCAGTAACCTACTGTAAAATATTTAGAAGTTTTACAAATTTCTACAAATTTATAAAATTCAGAGAATTAAACAAATTTTAATTCACTTCAGATCTGAAAACTCAATTAAAAATCAATTTTAATTGGGAAAAATCTACAAAAATTATGGAAATTCCAGAACACTTCCAGACACCTCCAGTAAAATTTCAGAAATTTTCGAGTTCGTTTGATAGTTTATTTCGATTTTTCATGTTTACCGTAAATAAACTAAATCAGAAAATTAATTCTACAAAACCCTATTTTGCGAATTTAAACCTATTTCATGCATTGCCTACTGTTTAACAACATTAAACGTGATTGCTTCTAAAACATTCAAAATTAAATCGAGTTCATGCTATATTTAACAATTAAACAAACATAAAATCGATTAATGAAAGACAATAAGAAACAAATAATAACAAAGCATGAAATTTTACAATAAAATCTCAGATTTATGAACATCAAAGATTAAAACTTTCATAAAGATTCAAAATTTTAGGCATAAATCTACTCTAGCATATTCATAATATAATTCAACTATTGACAAAATTAATTATGAATACAAGTACAATACTTTAGCATGCAATTGGTGGCTCTGACCCTTTGTTGGGTTTTAGGTTGTCTATTTTCTAAACAGATCTGATTAATTGGCGGAATATTATATGATTATAAACAATTAATCAACACAATTGCGAGGCTTGATGAATTATACCCGATCGCTAATTCCTGTGAAGAAGAGGTTGACCTTCGATTCCAATCTTTGAAACCCTCTCGAAAAATCCACGCACACTCAGAACCCGATTGCTAGATCGACCCGATCGAGACGAATCTCAATCTAAGATGTATGTGAGATTGTTTCAGGAAACTAATAGTGTTTCCTGAAACTAGAACTGCAAACTAAAAGAGAGAGGAACTCAGGAAATCACCCTGGTATCTCTCTAAGAGTCGAAGGCAGTTGGTGTGGAATAATCTCTCCCAGAGACCCCTTTATATAGTGTTTAGAAAACCTAGGGATAGGGTTCAAAACCCTAAAGGGCCGAAAAGAGCAACGACGCGATTTCTGGGCTCAACACGGTCCGTGTCGAAACAACACGGTCCGTGTTGGACTCCAGAAAGTCCAAACATTCGGCCCACGGTCAACACGGACCGTGGTGTCCCAACACGGACCGTGTTGGGCTGATTTTTTCACAGAAATCAGTTTCCAACTTTTCTAAACTTGATACAATATCATTTAGGTTACATACATTGTTCCAGGGCACTGACTTGTGTGACCCAGTAGGACCAAATAATATAGTTGTAATTAAACTTATTTAATTACTAATTATAGAGGTCTCTAGCAAGACATATAATTACTATATTACTTTGGTTTAATCTCCGTGTATATCAAACATTGTCGGGACATTCCCAACACCAATATCATTCTTTGATTGATAATTTTTTGCATAATATGTTATTAACAATTGCAATATTATACTTTTATGTTAATATTTTTCATTGTGAATCTAATGATTGTAATTCTATATAACAACTCATTGTATATATTGAGAAATTTACGGTTAAATTTTTTTAAGTTTGACTGCACAATTTCCAAATACGACAGTTAATATGGAACGGAGGGAGTATTTGACATCCCAATAAATCGACTTTTACCAAAAATTGTTTACCAAATAGGTCATATATCATATTTTAGTACGAGTGTATCATAAAGAAGCTATCATAAATTGTTTTAATTATCACTAAAAATTTACTTTATTTTTCATCTCATAATTGTTCTTTCGACTTATTTAATTCTCAATTTTCTACTATCATATTGGAATTTGTCATAAATGCTCTTTTTGTGTTTACTATTTTCTATTTTAAGAATTGCACTTTATCTAATCACTTCGTAGGTTAACAAAATGAGCAGTAATGAACAAAGTATGCTCATTGCTCGTTAAAGCTCACGAGGGCTCGCTAGCGTTTGCGAGCCAAACCACGAGCCTAACTTTTCAGGCTCGCTAAGCTCACCGATTGAGCTGAGCCTACAATATAGCCCACCAGCTGAGTCTCGAGCCTACCAAGCTCGGGCTCGACTCAGTTCAATGCCAACCAAATTATTATGAACAACATTAATTAATCCTAGGTCAACTTATTACAATGGTTGTTTTACACAATTGTCGCAATACTTCTATTAGACCTGGCAATCGGATGGATCGGATCGGATCAGATTAGCTCGGATTCGGATTTTTCGGATCGGCCGTACTCTGGTTCGGATTCGGATTCGAATCGGATGGGGTTTGGGTTCGGATTGACTCGGATGTATTTTGTCGGGTTCAGATCAGATTCGGATCGGGTTTAATTGGATCGTAATGTTTAGGTGGGATTCGGGTTCGAATTGACTCGGATGGGTTGTGTCAGGTTCGGATCGGAATATGACCGGTTTTGATCAGATCAGGATCTTCGGGTTATAGTCGGATCGGGTGGGGTTCGGGATCGGATTCACTCGGATGAGTTTTTGTCGGGTTTGGATCGGATTAGGACTGGGTTTGATCGGGTCGAGATCTTCGGGTTGTTTCGGATCGGGTTGGTTCGGATCCCCAATTGATTTGGTTGGTTGTTTTTGAGTGAATCCTACGTTGTATTTACATTCAGATCAATTTACAATTGGGTCAGAATGCTTTCGAGTTAATTTGCTTTTATATCAAGTTACTTTTGTATTATATTAAATGTTAAAATTTATTTATTACTAAAATGCTAATATTCAAATTTTGAGCAAGTATTAATTGAATAATTAAATGATTAACAGCGTGTGAATTGTGATTCATTAATTTGTATTGTATTATATGGAAATTGCCAAAAAAGGATATTAATTATTACATCAGTTGAAGTCAAAATAAATAAATAACGATAATGTATGTAATCGACTGCTAGGATAAATAATTGAAGGTAATCATCACACTTTACAAAAATCCAACTTAAAAGTAAAGTTGAATTATATAATTTATAAATTATAATGGTACCAGACATTTTTTATTCTAATTGGTCGAATTATAATCAGGTCGGCTTAGTTTGGTTCTATTTCGGGTCGGATGTGCGTCGAGCCGGGTGAAACTCCGTTCGGGCAATTTTCATATTCGGGTTAAATCGGATTTGGCTCGAGTCGGGTGACATTCAGTTCGGACAATTGTCGAATTCAGGTTAAATCGGATTTGGCTTGGCTCGGGTCAAATAAAATTCAAATTTGGCAATTTAGGCTTCGGGTTAACTCGGATTTGGCAATGCTCAGGTCGGGTTCGGATTGGATCAGATTATTTCGGATGTGGCTCGGGTTGGGTAAAAATCAGTTCGGGCAATCTCGGATTTGGCAATGCTCGGGTCGGGTTCGGATATGATCAGATTATTTCGGATCTCTTTCTTATTCGGTAAAATTCGGGTTGAGATTCGGATCGGATTCGGGGTTGGATTATCTCCGGGTTCGGATTAAGATCGGATCATCCATTTCGGTGTCGGAACGGATTCGAGTTCGGATTTTTCGGATCGGATTTCGGATCTCGGATCAGCTTTGCCAGGTCTAACTTCTATTTCAAAAAACAAAAAAGATCATGCCCCTTCAATGTCTCTTATATACACAATAAGAAAAATATGTATGGGCAATAAATTTAGAGTAGTTTGGGTAACAAAAAATTTATTATTGCATTAATTTAAAATAGGACAAACAAATAATTTTGTGGTTTATAACTACATTATATGTGGCAGCAAATTTTTTTTTTTTTTGCTGTAATTGATATATATTAGGCAACAATTTAAAGAAAAATGGTTGTCCAAAGTAACTAAGGCAACAAAAAATTTTGGTTGTCCACCACAACTAACTTGTGCTACCATTTTTATTAATTTATAGTCCGCACTTTATGCTTCAAGATAACACGATACCAAATCGAGACTATTTGTTTTATGGCCCCATGTTAAAGGGTAACAAAAATCGGACTAGGGTAACAATTTTTTATTTTTTGTGGCCCAAAGTAATTTTTCTTGTTGTGATATCTCATTGTTCGTCTATCCTTTTCCAACAGTAAATAAACGGTTGTGCTTACACATCTATTGCAATATGGCTAATATGTCAAGTTCGTATCCATGTAAAACTTATAACAATCATGAAATTTAAACGTAAACGGTTTCAACTTTCGATCCATTTAATAAAAAGGGTTAGGTTGGGTTTCCTCTTCATTTTATCGGTGAAGTGGTGTTGTTTTGTTAATAATGTATTTAAGAGGTCTCGGTTTGTTCTTGAATGTAATTGTAATTATTGCAATATTTGGGTTCTTGACAGTTAACAAGAAGACCATCTACCATCGTATTCATATCCAAAATTGAGTTGATAATGTACTGAAAACGATTTTTGATGAAAAGCAATTTATGTGGGAATTAATCAGCGTTTTTGTTTTATTCAAAGCAAATAGTGATGTTTTGATGATAAACTATTTATGAGGAAAGTGACTATTATAATATATTGTAAACTGCTGATACTTTGTTAATGTACTAAAGAGATCGACTTGATTTGTGGTATATAAGGTTTTTTTATTTTGCTATTGTTACTTGTTATTTTTGAGACACTGTTACAAAATTTTCAACATGTTTAAACTTTGAATAATAGAACAAAAGTAAGACAATATAGCTTTTAGGTCGAGAAAATATTGCATCTCCCATATATTGACTGATTTTATACGCTCCTTTCAAATATGCAAGTAAATTGTTGAATATATATATATATATATATATATATATATATATATATATATGATTTTGATTTGAAATTTGATTAAGAATGAGTCAAAAATCGAGGTGCATGCCTATTTCAAATGCTGAAACCAAATTGGATAAGTTTGGTCATGTAATTGACCAATGCCTATGAGTTATGAGTACTTATGACCAATTCCACAATTAAAAGCTAGCCATACAATGTAATACAGTATCTTATAATCAAGTTTAGACAATTATTTAATCAAAAGAGGAGCAAGAAAAGTAAAATAATATCATCTTTGCAGCAAATTAAAGTTGGGAAAAGCCTCAATGGTAAGCATATGCATTTATGATTTATGTATGTATGAATGAGTCATAAAGACTAGGACAAAACATAAACACAATATAACAAAGATTAGGATCACAGTTGAATATGTCTAAAATCTTGATCAGTCTTGAGTCTTGACTCTTGACTATAACTAAATCAAGATACATGAACGACCTAGCTAGCTATGAATTAGTCAATAGGTTCTAACTGCATGCTATATTTGATCACATGATGCAACAGTCACTAAACAAAGTATTTGGAGGTACGAAACTGTCCGAGTCGGAAAAAAATGGGTACAATCATAGTTTTTTCGATCACCTGAATTTTTCATATCAAACGGTTAATTTGACTAAAAGTTTGACCTTAATATTATTATTTTAATTTTTGATGCCTAAAAAGTAATTTTGACTCAAATTTAAACTTGTCCAAATTACTAAACCTAAAAAGTTGGACGTCAGACATCACTATTTTTCAAACTCGGGTAAATGAGGTCGGATTA